>ML783480.1:512417-535380 GCA_009831015.1 Picea engelmannii | reverse complement strand
TTTCCTTTCAAATTATTTGCAGAAAGAAAAATCATTTGTCAACAAAACACTAGAGACAGATAATATCCCAGTCACCAGTTGATTCCTATAACTTATAGGGTGATAACTATGGCTCCACCTGGGGATGGTACTTGCTCTGTGAAGTGCCAAGAATCCTGGTCCCTGTCATTCTGATAATTTCTGCCTAGAAGCCTTCGTTGGTTTTATTCTCAAAAATGGAAAAACAGTGGTCAGCAGCTTAGGGCCTTCTCTTCAGGCTTCAACCAACTGACTAATGTTCTTCACTCAGAAAATGCAAGTGAAAAATGAAAATTAAAATGGTATGTACAATCGAGAGTGAAAAATTGAATATTCTACTGAGGTGGCACATAATGTTTCAGCATTCTTCCATTCACAGGTCCTCCTGCCAGATCTGTTCCATCAGCGTTGTTTAGCAAGAAAGCATTGTTTCCCCTTAAAGCTTGGATCATGTATGGTCCTGTCCACAGACTGCCAAATTTTCCATGCTTTCCCTTCTCTTCATTTCCGGCATCCCATCTCAGCACCAAATCTCCTAGATCAAAATCATCCTCCTTGGTTCGTTTGTCAAATATCTTCTTAATGTTTTCTTGGATAACCTGAGTCTTGTTGAAGAATTCTTCCCTAGACTGCTGCAAATGGATCATCTGGTTGATCCTTCTCTGTGATTCATTTGGATTAGCTTGTACCTCTTGAAGCAACTTCATGACAGGGACTCCTAAATAAGTGGGGAAAATTGCCTCTGTACCATAGACCAGCTGGTATGGTGACATACCAATCGACCTTTTGGTGGTCAATCTGTCAGCCCACAAAGCGAACACCAACTTGTTGTGCCATGATTTCTTGTTTTCCTGCAATGTTTTCTTGATGATATTTACCAAGGTTTTGTTTGAATATCCCGCCAACCCATTCCCCTAAGGGTAGTAGGCTGTGGAATGCCCCAAACCAATGTGATACTGGTTGCAAAAATCTATGAGTTTCTTCGACCGAAAGGCAGCTGCATTGTCAGTTATAATCTTTCTAGGACATCCAAAGTGACACAAGATATTATTTTCAATGAATTTGATAATAACAGAGTCAGTGGCTTGCCTGCTTGGTACTACTTTGATCCATTTGGTAAAAAAAATCGGTGGCAGTGAGAATCCACCTGTGCTGGCCTGAAGAAGGGGGATGTATTTCTCCAATGAAATCGAGTCCCCATTGCTGGAAAGGGACCTCAACTGAGATCAGTTTCAGAGGTAGAGGGAGAAGTTTTCTTTTTCCTTCAAACATTTGACATTGATGACATGCAGCCACTTTATGATGTACATCAGCGAACAGGGTGGGCCAATAGAATCCAGCTCTGAGTATTTTGTTGGCTGTGACCTTCCAGTTTAGATGGCCCCCACATTCTCCTGCATGAAACTCTTGTAACACCTTATCAGATTCATCTTTCAATAAACAATTTAATAGAATGCCTCCAGGATCTTTCCAGTACAAATTGCCTTCTAGAATACAAAATTTTAAGGTTTTCAACTTTAAAAATCTAGCTTTAGTCTTAGTCAAACTAGGGGGAGCTTGTAGATTTTTCAAAACAAATATAAGGTCTGCGTACCACGGAGAGTTGAGAAATACCTCTCTCATGTTTGGAGTCGCCATCTCACCCTGTTCATCTGCCACATCTAGAAAATTAATGTCAAGAGCATGGAAGTTAGATTCGGCCATTAATTTAGCAAGGCCTTGACCCTTGATTAGTTTTGTGGGCTTAATCTCTATATCGTATTCTAAAATGACAGCAATCCATTTTCCCCTTATTCCATCTGGATTGTCCTGTGTCAAAATGTACTTAACTACCGCATTCAGAACATAAGCTATGGTGTGGGAATGGAGAATGTAGACCCTAAAATCTTTTATAGCTTTCACCAAGGTGAAAGCTTGTTTCTCCATTATCTTGTAGTTCAGAGCAGCATCCATTAACTCTTTGCTAAAGAAAGCTATGGGTTGTTCATACCCTTTGTTGTTCTTTTTCAGTAACACCGCTGCTATAGTATGTTCAGAAGCGAAAGAAAAGAGATAGAAATCCTTAGTGAAATCATGACTGATCAAAATAGGGGCTTCTGTGAGTGCTTGTTTGACTTGTTCGAAAGACTGTCTGGACTCGGAGTCCCATTTAATTTTTACATCCTTTTTTAGCATATTTGTGATGTTTCTGAGGAGTTCTGCCAGATTGGGAATGAATCTTCGTAGAAAGTTAATTCTCCCGATAAAAGACTGTAGTTCTTTGAGGTTTCTTGGGTGTTCTAATTTTTGTATGGCCTCGATTCTACTGGGGTCTATTTTGATTCCATCTTTGGAGATGATGTGTCCTAGCAGTTTGCCTTCCTCTAACCCGAAAAGGATCTTCTTAGGATTTAAAGAAATCCCAAACCTTCTAAACTTCTCGAAGACTTGTCTGAGGTGTCTTAGGTGTTCGTCATCAGATCGGGAAAACACAGTTACATCATCTAAATAGACGACAATAAACTTACCCAATTCTTCCACGAAGGCGATATCCATCGCCCTCTGGAATGTGGCTCCTGCGTTCATTAGACCAAAAGGCATTTTCATGTACATGAAAGTGCCCCATGGCATGGTGAAAGTGGTTTTGTCTTGGTCATCCGGGTGAACTAGGACCTGATTGTAACCCGAGAAGCCATCCAGCAGAGAGATTCGACTGGACCCGACCACTCTTTGCAGGATGTGGTCCATTTTCGGCAAGGGGTAATTATCCTTCAGGGAGACTTTATTCAAATTTCGTAAGTCTATGCAAAGTCCGATTTCCCCAGTTTTCTTACGTGTAGGGACCAAATTAGAGACCCATTTGGAAAAACGCAACGGAACTATGATTTTGGCATCGTACATTTTTTTGATTTCCTTTTCTATTAGAGGGAGCAACTTGGGATTTATCCTCCTCAGTTTCTGCCTAAACGGTTTTTGGTCTTCTTTTATTGGAATCTTGTGTTGTATGATGATGGTATTGTAGGATTTCAAATCATCATAGCCCCAAGTAAAGACATTCGAATATTCTTTGAACAACTCAATGTATTTGAGTTTTTTCTCTGGGGGTAATGATTTAGACAGTTTGACTATCCTGGGTTTCTCTTCAGTCCCTATATTACAGTCTTCTACTTCTTGTCCATGGGCTTCGATTTTTGGTTTTTTGGCTACGTTGTTAAAATCAAACAAGTCCTCCAGGGGAACTAGGCCTCTAGGTAAAAAATTGCTTTTCAACTGTAAAACATTAGCATCCAATTCGTCATCGCCTAATTCTCCTGAATCTACGATATTTACACTATCAATTTCAAAATCAGAACTATTTACATTTTCATCATCGTTCTCTAAATCTATATTTGTACATTCAAAATCGTTTTTACACTACAGAAAGTCTTCGATTTGATCATCATTACCAAACACTTGCCAATACCTGATATTGTCGGGAACATCTGGTCTGCATTTCACCTCGACGGTGTATGGGAATGTCGAGCGGAAAGGAATCTTATAGGTGGCGGCTGACATAGCCAATCCATCTGCTAGAATGTTTTTCCCCCTCGGCATTACCTGCAAGTCAACTTCAGTGAAACATCTAAGGGAATCAAGAACAACATTCCTATAATCTCTAAGACGTGGGTGTTTTGCAGCGTACTCACCTTTGATTTTCTTGATTATCAACTCAAAGTCACCTCTTACCATAATCTGTTCAGCACCAACTCTTTGCAAAAGATTTAGATCGAGCATCAAGGCTTCATACTCGAAAATATTGTTGGTGCACTGGAAATTTAATTTGTAAGAATGGTTTTCTGAATACCTATTTCTGTGATTATGTAGCCAGACTCCTGCTCCAGCTCCTTCTTTGCTCACAGCGCCATCAAAGTCCATGCTCCAGAAATCTGCGGGTAACTCTTCAGTTATCACATTCTTCATCCTTGCTACCTCAATGATTTCTTGGCCTTCATCTTGACTAGATGTGTCTTCCATCAGCTGAGTATCTTGCTTTCCCGTGTCACCATCATTGTACAAAATAAACGAATCTAAATCGAAATGCGAAGAGTAGAGGGGATAGTTGTGTGGTTTTTCTTAGCTACAGACCATGTATTTCATCAACATTTCTCTGTATAGCCTTCTTTGTTTCCTGAAAACTGGGATAGTGGCATAAGACATATCTAGTTGCAGGGTGCCTCTCAACTTAGCCCCCCAGGACCGGGAAAGCAACATTCCATATTTCGGAGGGATATCCACAACTACCACGTCCATGACCATGCTCTTTGTAGGAATCTGAACCAAGGCGATGCATAGGTCCTTGATCAAAACAATACATCTGACTTTATTGGAGTTGAATGAGTGTAAATCTGTATAAGGTCTGGTGACCTCCAGTCCTAGTTTCTCCATTACTGCTTTAGGCATCATATTGTGGGAAGCACCCAAGTCAAGCATAACGTTATGCAAGATCAGGTCATGTATGTTTAGACTGATGTAAAAAGGAGCGACCTCACCAGTATCATCTCGACCATCGACTTCAGGTCCGAAAAGAAGCTCGGGTTGATCATCAGTAAGGTTCACAATGTCTGAATGGTTCGTTGATCCAATGGTTAAGTCCTTTGTGCCTATGTCAGGTTCAATGGTCAGTGCTTTCATCACCTGTGAACGATAACCGTCTTTGTTCATCAACTCTGTAAGTGGGATGGGAATTTTTACTTTGGCCAACTCCCCCTCCAGGCTGAAAGGTGTAGGGATTCTGCCTTGGCTCATCAATTCTGGTTTGTCCACCATATTCTTCTGCTTAGAAGTACTTGGTGGATTAATAGGTGAAATCTCAAGCTGTGATGGCCTTTTCAGAATGGTAAGGTTTTTCTTCACGAGAGCGTCGGTAGTGCCCTTCTCAAGAATCTTTTCAGCATCTGGCTCGGAGGTCTTCTTGGTTTCGACTACCTTCTTTGTTTCAGTTGTCTTTTTTGGGGAACTCCCTTCTGTCTTCTTACTCTGCAGATTGTACTGCTTGTGTACCTCCAAAATGGCATTTTTGAATGCCTGTTGTTCTACGTCTTCATCTTCTTCACTTACTTTTGTTTGGTTGAGAAGAAAAAGTGCTTTCTCTTCTTGGGTAAGGAAAATCACTTCGTTGTCGTGAATGCCCATGAGATTTATGTGGGTGTCCTCCAGTTCTTTGATTACTTCCTCCCCTTCATTAGCATAATTTTCTTGTAGAGGAGGTCTGATCTGCTGATCTAGACCCCTCTGCTCTCTTTGATCCCTGGGATCTCTCTATCTGATTTGAGGAGGGTTTCTCCTAAAGTTAGGGTTCTGAACCTGAGGAGTTGGTGGATTTTCTCTTGGAGGATTTCTGTCAGACACAGTAAGTCTTTCCATCATTCTTTCCACTTCTCTGGCCAAAGAATCCAATTTTGATTATGAGGTCAACGTGGAAGGTTCTTCTTTAATTATGACTCTCCTCTCTGACCTCTGACGTGCCCTTTTTGCCAATAAATTGGCCTCCACACTTATAGCACTTTTCTACATGTCAGCCAGGGTGGTAGAATTTCTTTCTCTTAGTTGGTACAACATATCGACATCAAAACCATCAGGGAATTTTATCAACGCCAAGCCTTGTGGAGGTTTGATTTTGGATGGAATTGCATTGTACAGGTTATTGAAACGGGTGCAGTAATCTTGTACCGTATCACCTTGATTTCTTCTTATATTCTCGTATTCCGACAATATTTGGAGAGGGCTTTTGTTTATCTCCCATCTGTCAAGAAAACTCCTTTGGAACACGACAAGGCCAGGGACTGAGGCGACAGGTAAATCTTTGTACCATTTTTTGACGTCACCTGTCAAACTTTGGGCAAACAATCTCATTTGAACGTCAGCCTCATCAACTTCTTGCAGGTCAAAATAATCATTCATTTTGTCAACATGTTGTTGGGCGTTTAAAGGTCCTGTTGCATCAATCTGTGGAAGTCTTGTTTGATAGTCTTGGGGCATGGCATGTAACGGCGCAGCCAACACCAAAGGAGCATATCGAGCTGCCATGATGGGTGGAGGAAGTGGGACGACAACCTGGATGATCGGCGAGGTAGCGACTGAAGATGAGGACGAGGAGGGGATGGATAGCACTGGAGGAGTGATTTGCAGTTTAGTTGTGGGAGACAGAACTTCGAGGGTTCGGGGTTGCAAAATAGTTGGGTCAAAGATGATTCCAGTCACAAAACTATCGAACCGTGTTCTAACCAAGTTTTTCTGTGGAAAGGTATCAAGGTCAGGGTTTTGAGAGGTAGCAAGTTTCCCTGAAAAGGAAAGGGACTTATGAAGAGGAATATGACTCACTGAATCTTCAGCTAAGGTCTTTTTCCTGAGCAACTTTTCAGGATTATCTGTCACTATCGCAGGTTCTGGGTCGGGATGAGATCGAGTGTAAACTTTCTTGGGAGCCATAATTCTTTTGGTTTTATATATATATATATATATATATATATATATATATATAGTTTTGTGAGTCCGAAAATAATATGTACAAAGTTTAATCAATCTCTAAACATTACTTTCTTCTCAAATTTGAACATTCTTTTTAGGGAAAAGAAAACGTGAAATTATCAATTTTTAGTTCTTTCCCCGGTGGAGTCGCCACTATGTTAGCACTTGGTAAATTTCCTAGAGGTTGGAAACAAAAGAAATCTACAAAGGTAACTTTATCCAACCACTTTTAAAGCTGGGATCTAGCCCTTCCAACTTCAGAGAGGGATCTCTCTATATGATTTAGCTATGTTTCCAATTTTTTATATTAGGCTAGGTAAAGAGATAGGTAGGTTTTGTTGTCAAAGTGTTTTTTTGAATTGGTTGAGAAAGTCTACACATCCATTGGGATATGGGGTATGCGTTTAATAAAAATGAAATACAAACCAGAAATGCAAAGGAAAAACTTTCAGAATGCGAGATAATATAATCACTGGATCTTTCAGTAGCTTAAATGATGATGAGCAGAAAAGGTGAGAAAGATAGTTTCAACAAAAAAGAAGTTAAGAATTCCTTTACTGAAAATACCAGAAGAAAGACACTAAAATCTTTCGAGTCAGAAACAGGGTATACGAGATAAATCCTGCAACATTCATTACTCTTAAATATTAGCATTAGAAAACAAGATGATCAAAAAGCAAGAATAACATTCAACTTAGAGAGAAAACATCACCAGTGAATACACGCAAGAATCCTATAAAAATGCCTCCTTTTTATTAATGGAAGATCTCTTCAAAAATATTACATTCTGATAGCGTCAGGGTGTGAATATCAACAACCCTCAATACTTCAAAAGGTGAAGTATTTATAACTCAAATTACAAACGTTCCTGTCATAAATGACCAGGACGTGCTAAATCTATTTTTATCCGAACTAATTTAACAAATCTCCTAAATCTAGGAACTGCTTGATGACTTGGTGTAACTGCACGCTGATTTCTGGGTAGACCGTTGATGAAGCCTTTGCACGACTTCATCTGACTGGACAGGTGACTACACCTGGACATCTCATATGCTAATCGAGAAGATCGCAGAGCTCTTCCCATCTGAGATGACTGGGTATGTTGACTTTGAGCAGTCTTCGATACACTTCGTCCATTTCTGTATACTTGGCGAATGTAGGCTTGGTGAGGAATATATATCGAATCTCGTGCTGGATACTAATGTCCCACTGAAGGGCATCCAGGAATGCTTTCTTGGAAATGCTCCCTTTTATGCTAGCAAACTTTGAACTTTCCTTAGACACCTCATCCAATCTCTTCTTGTAATCCGGGAGTGTCATCAGTTTATCATTAATAACCTTCAGACCAGGTAGACCTTTCTTTTGTAGAGCCTCAATCTTATTGAAGAACCTTTGTACCCCCTGGTCCATGACCTGAACCTTTTCTTCTAGTTGAATCATTAGTCCTCTCTTGGTTAGAATTCTTTTGACCTTAAGTATGGTCTCGGTTCTATCTTCAATATTCAGCTCTTCTAGATCTTCCCTGGTCTTAGAATTGAGAAACTTGATGATCTCATTTGCCTGTGTTGGCATGTCTCCCAATTCTACTCTGATCTTCTCAATGGCCTGTTTTCTGCTTTGAACTAACTCATTCTGCTCAAACATGATTTGGATCATGGGCCATATCTCATTTATGGACTTTGTGATGTCTGTCCATACATTCTCTTTGACCTCAGCCAAAGTCTTCCCTACCACTGTTTGCTTTTGGAGTTGCTGGAGCTCCTACTTGAGATGCTCTGTTACCTGCTTTTCCTTGGAGAGGCTGGTCTGGAAGGAAGTTTTGAGTTCCTAAAGGTTCTCAACTTCCTTTCTAATCTTGTTGATCTCTGTCTCCTGTAGGTTCATCTTTTCCAAGGATTTAGCGAGGTCAGCTGTATTCTCTTGGGATGTCAACGGAGTTGCGGATGGAATTGTTGTCACTGATGTTGCGCTTGCTCCTGAGATCGGAATAGTGCTCAATGGAATGACCTCCATTGGCTTCAACTGCTCCTTCACTTTCAATAGTCTCTCCATCTCCGCTTCCATTTCTTTGAGTTGTGCATTCTGCTCCATGAGCAGCTTGAGCATTTCGTCCTTCTCACCTTCTTTCTCTGCTATCTCCTTCGCCTATGAGTCCTCTGTGGGTGGGAGATTCAATTGTTTCCTCAAGGAGGCAATGTCAGCATTCTTCTTCTTTATCATCTCCTCCACTGCTTTGACGTTCGAAGGGTCATAGTCGATCTTGAGGACCAACTCCTCCAAAGTTTTGATTCTATTGTCCTTCACAAAGGATGATATCTTCTCCATCTTGAGTTGCGTTTGAGCATTGTTCAATGATACCTGTAATTTTGTTGCAGAAGTAGAAGCATGCACCAATGTATGGAATACCATATCCCCTGTCTACTTGTGCAGATCCATCTGATCTTCTGGGTGCACTTCCTTCGTCTAGAATTCGAAGGTGGCCCTCTTGTAGTCCGTGATCACCTTGGGGTCTGGTACCTATGCCTAGAGGAAGGCCATGTGCATCCTGCCCTTTTCTGTGTCAAATGCAGACAACAGCCTATGTTGTGCAGTCGACATCTTCTTCCGAAACTGAGCATAAGTACTATTGGTAAGGGTTTGGTTCTTCTTCTTGATCAGCTCGTACTTCTTGAAAATGCTCAAATTGGGCCCAGTCTTGCCTGGCTGAGTGTCTAGTGGGGAGTCTGTGGATTTCTTCGATACTACTGGGGTGATGTTTTTATGAAGGATTGAACCGAAGGGTGGAATCACAGACTTAGTCACTGTGATAGGCGGGGCTTCTTCTTCTCCAGTCGGACAAGGAACTGAAATTGTCTTGGGCCTCTTAGTGTGCAACTGGAATTCTTCAGACGATACCTCTGTGACAGGCGGAGATAAATCTAGTCGAGGCCTTTTTTCCTTCGGGACTTGTGGCATGGTCCTTGGTGGCATAGTGGTCGGGGGAACCTGTTGTTCCACTTCGACCAACGTATTAGGCACCCACACTGTTTGATTTGCAAATTTTTCCACCTCGGGCCTAGCTTCGTGAACATAGGGGATGTTCTTGTTCTTCACCCTCATCTCTGATATGATCCCATAAGGATCATAGTGCCATGGGAAGCTCATAAAGAACTTCATTTCTTTCAACATCCTGTCAGCCTCTTCCCTAGTTCCATGACTGTTGCAGATGAAGGAGCCAATCTGCCCCTTGATTCAAAGCTACTTCTTTTTCTTCAAAGATACAAAGTGGATATCATCTGAATTCATAATCTGCCTTATGTATTCTAAAGAAAAGATTCTGACAGACAAATATTTGGGCAGCTTATACAACGCCAACTCGCAACCGTATACTCTGATCTCGGTATGATTTTGGTACAGGTACCAATCCCTGGTATTTGTGTTGTCCGAGAGATGCATGATTCTCTGGACCTCGTCATTTATTCGAGGCTCGGGCCTGCCGCTCAGCATGATTACCACAGGGTGGTAGAATAGATCGATGAATGCCTTGAAGCTATACTCTATGGAGTTTTGCGTCAGCAAAGAGGTCCACACTATGACTACCTGAGGTTTACTATCTGCATCCATCTTCTTCATGGAAAATGCAAACTTATCTCCCTAAAAAAGGATGAACAAGTAGGCTAATATTGATGAATATCTGAACATGCCTTTCATGCCGAAATTCACGAATTGTTCGTGAATATTGTCTGCCAAGAAGGTGTTGAAATCAAATTGGGTGGTGGGATTTTCATCGTTGGAGAAAATGGATAGAAAACCCAGAATGGACTCATCTACCCACTGGTTGGAATAGTACCCTAGCAAAGCACAAAGGGAAGAAATGACCTGGTTTCCCTTAGTGGAGAACATGGACAGCGGGTAAGGGGGATTTGTGGAAGGGATTTGAGTGGAGGTGGGAAGGAAAAGCTCGAATATTTGAGCTCTTATGGGAAAATTCATCTTCTGATACAACTCTATGAGGATTTCCAGGTTGAAAGGAGACACAGAGTCGGCACGGGGAATTTGCATCATCTGGTCGATGTCTTCGGGCGTGATGAGGAACAGGGTGTCTCCGGACGAGGAGATGACGGCTCTTTGTTCAGGAATATAGTGAGCTTGACATTTAAGAACAAACTCGGGAAAATGGTGGATCTGGGGAAAAAGGTAAAGGGGTAAATTGGACTCCCAGAGTCCAATTTCATCACTCTGGTCGAGGAACACTTCCCTGAGCCATGACTGGAGGTCTGAGAAATCTAAATCGCATTTGGTATCTGCGATTAATCTATCATTGTTGACCAGTGGGATCTTGTCCTGGTTGACAGGAGGCGGGAGAAACGGATTCTCCTCTCCTTCTCCTTGTCTGGGCTTTGGCGCCATTTCTGCAACAGTACCTGCAATAAACACAAAGTTAGTGGGGTCGACTGACTATGGATGAGGGCGACGGAATGTAACAGAGGAGTAAGCGATGAGTTTCTCTGGTGCGACAGGTGAATAGTGAAAGTAGGGGAAATAACGGTAGTTTTATTTAAAATGGGGTCGATCAGGCACGAGAGACATGTCAGCTGGATAACGGATAGGTTATCCAGTAATAAATGGACAATGGGCCACTTGGGGGTGAGATGGTAGGTGACGATGGCCGAAAAATACAAACAGGTGATGTGGTGGCTAGGGATTGGAGGTAAAATTCGCAATAAGGGGATTTCCATGAGTGAAAGGGGGTAGGGGACTGACAACAGTTATGGGATGGGACTAACTCGGGAATAAGTGGAACAAGTGGATCCAGTAGAAGATGATGTCCATAAGTGACGGGGGGTCTGTCAGATAGAAGATGGTGACGGGACTTCGGGACCAATTGATTTATGCCACATATGACAAGGGGCCCGCCAGAGGGAGATAACCATTCCAGACCCCCCCCCCCTTGGTTAAAAGCAGATCATCTGGGGGGGTTCGAAATCCATTGTGGGCCATTGATATGCGCACCTATTTCTAGGCCGTAGATCTTAGTGCACCTTTTATTACTCATTTCGGACCCCCGCTCCTCCATTAAAGGCAGAACAGATGGGGGGGTCTGGAATCCAATCTGGACCATTGATTTAAGCGCTCATCCCTAGGCCGTCCAAATGCGCGCAAATGTTATCAGCGATTCCGGACCGTCCCCGGCTAAAAGCAGAATGGTCGGGGGGGGGTCTGAAATGCTCTGTGCAGCGTAGATCTGGGCGTCATGATCAGGACCATCAGTATGTGCAGAGAGTATAAATGGGGAGCGGAAAATCACATCCGCTGGGAAAACTTAGGATAAATGCGCTTTTATGGGTTTTTTCCCAAACTTTCAAGTAGACACCACCATGGGGCTTCGACCAAACTATCTTTTAGGCATTTGAGACATGGTGCAACATTTTACATCAAGTTGGTTTTACTGGAGTGAAACAATAAAGAAACTAGCCTACATACTAACCTAGTTTCCTATGACAGTTAACCTAGATTAAACTGTTGGGTTAAGAATTTAATCTACCCTGGGGCTATCTGACCAAGATTAGACAGTCTGGCCAGATTTATTCACTAATCTAACCTAAACGCTTTGGCTAAGATTAAACTGTTTAGCCAAATCATTCACTACCCTATTAACATCAAATTTAAAAAGAACTTGGCCATGCTTGAAATGTATGGACCAAGTTACTATTATTGCATGAGGCTTTTATTTCAATTCTTTTATGCCCTCTTTTTTTTTTCTTTTCTTTTTTCCTTTCAAATTATTTGCAGAAAGAAAAATCATTTGTCAACAAAACACTAGAGACAGATAATATCCCAGTCACCAATTTATTCCTATAAATTATAGGGTGATAACACTACCTACTGCAGATACTTATCCAGTCTAGAGTACCATGCTCTAGGAGCCTGTTTTAGACCATGCAAGGCCTTCTTTAATTTACACACATAATTTGTGTTCTCTAACAACTAAAATCCTTCTGATTGTTCAATGTAGTCTTCTTCTTCAAGTTCCTCATTCAGAAAAGAGTATTTTACGTCCATATGATATACTTTAACATTTTTGGAGCATGCATAGGCTAAAAGAAAATAGATTGCTTCCATTCTGGCAACTGGGGAAAATGTCTCTTCAGAGTTGATTCCTTCAATATGTGCATATCCTTTACATACCAATCTAGATTTTTTCCTTGTAACCTGTCCATCTTCATTCAATTTATTTCCTGAAAACCCATTTTGTGTGGATTACATTCTTATTCTTTGGTCTTGGAACCAATTCCCAAGTGTCATTTTTCTCTATTTGATCCAATTCTTCTTCTATGGCCTTATTCCAAAATTCATCCTTGTTGGCTTCTTCAAAACCGTTTGGTTCAATTGTAGATAAGAGTGCTAGGTGTATTTGTTCTGGTGAATGGATTCTTCTTCTAGTCTCAACTCCTACATCTTTGTTTCCAATAATATGATATGAAGGATGATTCTTCTGTACTTGTTTGCTAGGTGTCTTTGGAGATACTTGTTGAACTTGCTCTTCTACTTCTGTTGGATTCTCTTCATCTTCGTTTCCTCTTCTTCTTCTTTTTCATCTTCTTCTTCAAAATGTTGTTCCATTGATTTTTTTTCTTCTTCCTTTGATTATGGTCTTCATGTTTCATCAATTGTTACGTTGATGTTTTCCACAACTTTGTTTAATCTTATATTGTAACACTTGAATGCTTTCCTTGTACTTGAGTAACCAACTAGTATTCCTTTGTCCACACGAGAGTCAAACTTTCCCATTCTGCCATCTTCTCTTTTGATGTAGCATTTTCTTCCAAAAAATTTGAAGAGCTTCACATTTGCTGGTCTTCCTTTCCATAGCTCATAGGGAGTTTTATCAGTGTTGTTTCTGAGCATTACTCTGTTTTGAATGTGAACTGATGTATGCACTACCTGTGTCCAAAAATATATGTCAATTTGTAATCCATTAGTATTGTTTGAGTCATTTCCTATGTAATTATCATCCATTATGATAATGTTCCTTTGTCTTTCAACCACTCTCTGAACCAATCTATGAATCCATTCTCTCGTCCACTATCATATTGTCACATACCCACTACGGCTTAATAGATTTTTCTCCTTTTTCTCCTTTTTCTCGAGGGACGGAATCCTCAAGTTCCTACGAGGTCCTAGTGCAAGCTATCTCTTTTTGTCAAAACCTTCACTAAACCAATCCACTAGTTCTTTGATTGAAAACCCATCGTGTACAACTCAAGCACCAAGCACAGGCTTCACCTCCATGTGATCATTGGTTATGACCCCGAGCCAAGCCAAGAGGCACCTTTTGCAATTCGTGACTCAGGGATGCCCGAGATTCAAGTCCTTCGACTCTTCAAAAGCTGAAACCCAAAATCGTACCTTTGTTGAGATCGATGGCTGCAAATCTCCCCCTGATCCGACAGTCCTGGCCGTATCGAGATTTCGGTAACCGGGAGTTCAAAATGAAAGAGAGTCGAGTATTTCCATTCTTCGAATCCCAAAACCTGAAATCTGATACGTGATTTCTTGTACGAGATCCGACGGTCCATATCTCTTCTAAGTTTTGTGAACAACGAGTTCACGATGCAACAACTCCAGAACTCCTGTCACTCAAATCCCTGAATTCCGATATGGAAATTTGTGTAGGAGATCAACGAACCTCATTGATTTGGATCTAACGGTCACTATCCCTCCTGAGCATAAGGGCGTTGAAGGACACTCAGCCTTAACCCACTTGCTTTCCTACGAGATCCAATGGCTTACGGGGTTTCGGAGCTTTCCCCGAACTATGGCCGCTCACCACGCGTCTCCTTTGATGGATGGTCCAGATCCTCCTGGAGTTTTGTGAACTGAGATTTCATGAATTGTGGAGACGAGGGTTCTTCCCCTTTGGTCTCTCGGGTGTTGAAACGTCGAAATGTCGAAACCTATTCACACTAATCTAATTCGGAGTTTCGCATACTGGGACTTCGTGACTTGTGATGAAGAAGGGTCTTGCCCTTTGGTTTCCTGGGTGTTGAAACACAGAAATGTCAAAATGCCAAATCCTATTCACACTAAGATAATTCATAGTTTTTCATACTGGGACTTTGCGGCTTGCGATGACAAAGGGTCTTGCCCTTTGGTTTCCCGGGTGCCGAAACGCCGAAATGCCAAAATGCTGAAACCTAGTCACACTAAGATAATTTGGAGTTTCACATACCAAGACTTCACGACTTACGATGATGAAGGGTCTTTCCATTTGGTTTCCCAAGTGCCAAAACGCCAAAATGCCGAAATGTCGAAACCTATTCACACTAAGATAATTTAGAGTTTCGCATTCCAGGAATTCATGACTTGTGATGATGAAGGGTTTTTCCCTTTGGTTTCCCAGGTGCCGAAACACCGAAATGTTGAAATGACAAAACCTATTCACACTAAGCTAATTCGTAGTTTCACATATCGGGACTTCATGACTTGCGATGATGAAGGTTCTTGCCCTTTGGTTTCCCGAGTTCTGAAACGTCGAAATGCCAAAATGTCGATGAACGGGTCTGGATACTCTGGGACTTTCAGAACGTTTCCATGTCCACCCTCCTGCCTATGTGAAGGTTAAGGTTGACATGCAATAGAGATCCGACAGATATTTCAGAGGGTTCTTGGGTAAATTTTCCCTAGGCTTCGTGACCTAAGTAAAAGTCTTCCTAATTCGTCGAGCTATAAATTCGGTGGTAAGGGTAAAGTAAAATTGTGGGTTTACTATCATAGTCGTCCTTTCAAGGGACTCACTCTCACTCTGGAGTGCGAGGAATATTCCTGAGAGAAGTGCCTTCGGGAAATTAAACTAGGGCATCACGCAAACCAAGTAGATAGGACAATTATCAAGGGAACAGGCTTGTATTATGAACCTACTCATTCCATACATAGACCAATTATGGTCATATAAGTATAAGAATGTATCCCATGTCTCCATATCAAAACACAGGCAAACACTTCCATACATAAACCATTTATGAGCGGATAAACATGAGCATGCATTCGATTCAAAAATAAAAGACATAACACTTATCAGAAAACACCAGGTGTGACGCGACTTCTGAGAGAGGTGCTCATTTCCACCCAACCGTAGGCTCAGTGACTCCAAATGGATTTACCACTAGCCACCCCCGAGCTAGACCACGATGCTTGAGGTTCAATTTTCTACTTCCAGTTCAATGGAAGTCAATGATGAAGGATACTCTCCTTCTCCTCTGCTCGAAACTCCCTATGTTTCCAGAGTTTCTCCAGTTCTTCCCCGCGATCCCTATAACACGTGTTCTCTCTTCTCCCCCTTACCACACTTCCTCTCTTTCCTTTTCTCTACAAGATTGTGTGTGGCTCAAATTTCTTCGTCCGTGGTCAGGTCTGGGAGCTGTTACAGATGGGAGTTTCACCCCCATCCCCTCATTAACTCTTGAGAAGCCTCCCCACCTACCAATCTGATGGGAAATCCATTCCGGGGTCAGAAAGTTGCTTTGGTCTTTGAGCAAGTAAAACCAATACGATACTGGCTTGGTGGAATTTAATGCAACCTTTCCAGGTCCCTTCCACCACCTCTCATTATCCATCGTGGTCTATTTTATCACATCCCCCTCCCAACAACCATGCAACACATATTCATAACATAATTTACATTCATCGACCTTTCATAAAAAGGTCCATCAAATCAAACATTCACGTCTTTGAGTTTGCCATAGTTCTTGGCCAATATAGTTATTTTTACAGAATGGGGGAAACAGGGTGTTACAATTCCCTCCCCCTTAAATGAACGTCATCCTTGATGTTCTATCTATCAATATGATGTGTATGTACAAAAGTAAACAAAATCAGATGTGCTTGTTTCATGGCATCTTCCTTTTCTTAGGTAGCCTCATCTGGGCCAAAATGTTTCCACTGCACCTTGACCTGTGCAATGGTTCAGTTCCTGAGTGGGGTTTCCTTTATGTCTAGTATGCATTGAGGTTCTGGTAGGAATTCTCCCTCTGGTTCCACCTAGATCACAGACCAATCAATTATTTGATTAGAATCATGTACATATTTCTTCAATAATGAAACATGGAAAACATTATGTTCTTTTACTATGGGAGGAAGTGCTAGCCTATAAGCTACAAGTCCCACTCTATATAGAACTTCAAAGGGTCCAAAATACCGAGGTGCCAACTTGGAAAAATATCCCATCCTCAGGGAACTCTTCCTGGGCCTAAATCTAAGGTATGTGTGGTCTCCCGTCTTGAATTCTCTTGGAGTTATTTTTCGGTCGACATAAATTTTCTGTCTGTTCTGAGCGACCTTCAGATTCTATTTTATCTTAATCACTTGTTGTTCCATTTCTTTCAGCATGTCAAGTCCAATAGTAATTCTGTTTATGGGATTACTCTAACTGACTGGAGTGTTGCATGGTCTACCATAGAGGACATCAAAAGGACTCGTCTTCAGGGATTCTTGGTAGTGGTTGTTGTAGGTGAATTCCACCAGTGGGAGGTAATATTCCCACTTCTTGGGTTGATGCATTACATGCATTCTTAGCATGTATTCCAATATTTGGTTCACTCTTTCCGTCTGTCCATTGGTTTGAGGATGATAGGTTTTGCTAAACAGTAATTTGGTCTCCAGACCAACCATCAAGGATTTCCAAAAGTTGGAAGTAAATTTCGTGTCTCTGTCAGACACAATCTCTTTAGGCATACCATGTAGTCTGAATATTTCCTTCATGAATATGTTGGGGATATCTATTGCCTTGCAAGTCGATTTGACGGGGATAAAATGGGAGGACTTGCTTAATTTATCCACCACCACCATGATGGCATCATTCTATTTGGTCGATGTTGGTAATCCGGTGATGAAGTCCATGGAAATGGTTTCCCACTTCCATTTCGGGATTGGTAGAGGTTGTAATAATCCTGCTAGGTGCTGGTGTTCTGCTTTATCCTGTTGGCATTATAGGCACTTAGCTAAATAGTTAGCTATGTCTTTCTTTAACCCAAGCCAATAGAATTGTTTCCTAGTGTCCGTGATCATCTTTTGATATCCTGAGTGACTAGTATATGGTCTTTTATGTAGTTCATCCATTATGAACCTCTTCAAGTTGTCACAATCTGGAATATACAATCTATTTATGTAAGTTAGCAGACCTCCATGTATCATCTGGTATCCTTCATACTTTATTCCTATGGGTTCTTGCTCCAGGTACGAGGTCACGGTCTAGAAGAATGTGTATGTTTCTTGTGCATTCCTGACTCTTTCTTTGACATTCGTCTCGCAGGTGCTCACCACTACCAGGTGAATTGTTTTCATACTTCTGCTAAGGGCATCGACCACCTTATTTTCCTTTCCTTTAACATGTTTGATTTCAAAATCAAACTCACTAAGGAGGTCCATCCACCTAGCTTGCCTAGAATTGAGATTTGGTTGGTCAAACAGATATCGGAACCCATAGTGGTCTGTCATAAGTACAAATTTCCTTCCCAGGAGGTAATGTCTCCACATTTTTAAGGCGTGCACTATGGAAGCTAGCTCTAGATCATGGGTCACATAGTTGACTTCCTGATCACTCAATTTTCGGGATTCATAGCAGACTACACTTCCTCCTTGCATAAGGACTCCTCTGAGCCCTTCCTTATAGGCATATGTGCACACAAGGAAGTCATTTTCAGGATCAACGATCTTCAACACGGGTGCATGGGTCAGAAGGTGTTTCAAGGATTGAAATCTTTCTTCACATTCTTATGTCCATGTGAATTTAGCTCCCTTCTTCTTGAGGGTAGTGATTGGACAACCAATCTTGGAGAATCCTTTTATAAATATCCTATAGTATCCTTCTAAGCCCATAAAGGATATGATATCCAAAACGTCCTTTGGGGTAGGCCATTCCATGATAGACCTGATCTTGTTAGGATCTACTGCTACTCCCTCTTCATATATGACATGGCCCAAGTAATGTATCTGCTTCTGGAAAAAGTCGCACTTGCTAAATTTGGCATAGAGTTGATGTTCTCTTAGCACTTGAAGCATAAGTCTAATATGTTCCTCATGTTCCTCTCTATTCTTGGAGTAAATTAATATATCGTCAATAAAAACTAGTACAAATTTGTCTAGGAATTTGCTGAGCACATTGTTCATCAAGCACATAAAAGTGGTAGGGGAATTGGTCAATCCAAATGGTACTACCACAAACTCATAGTGACCATATCTCGTCCTGAAGGAAGTTTTGTGGATGTCTTCACCCTTGATTCAGACTTGATGGTATCCATATCTCAATTCAATCTTTGAGAAGATGGAAGCACCTCCCAATTTATCGAACAGGTCATCGATCCTGGGTAAGGGGTACTTGTTCTTTATGGTTACCTTATTGAGTTGTCTATAATCTATGCACAGTCGGAGGGTACCGTCTTTCTTTTTCACAAACATGACTGGTGCTCCCCATGGAGACACGCTGGGTCAGATATAGCCTCTGTCCATCATTTATTTTAATTGTAATTTAAGCTCAACTAGCTCAAGTGTGCTCATCCTGCAGAGTGTCCTAGACACTGGCACCGCTTCTGGTGCAAGTTCTATCGAGAAGTCAATATCCCTTCTCAGACGTAAACCCGATACCTCTTCCAGAAATACGTCTCTATATTCTCTTAGTGCGGGGTGGTCTTCGAGGCTTGGTTTGTCATCTTCAACTAATTCCAACACCTGTATCGCATATAGTGGACATCCCTTTTTGCAATACTTTCTCATTTGAAGGGATGATATTCATCTCACCGACACAGGTTTTTGGATCCCTTGAAGGGTTATCCTTCTTCCTTCTTCACTTACACATTTTAAGGTTGTATGGTAATAGTCCAGTCCAGCTTTTTATGTGGCTATCCAATCCATACCAATCAACAGGTCATACGATCCTAGGGGTAATACATTAAGGGTTGCTTGGGTGGGGAATTCACCCATAGTGAATTGGCAAGCTGGTATGACCTCCACTACCTTTCTTTTGGTGTCAGTGGCTAACTATACCAATCATGGCTTAGTATGTTTATGTGGCTATAATTTACCCTTATCAACAGCCTTAAGGGCTATATAACTCAAATTTGAACCAGGGTCAATTACAATAGACACTAGATGGTTGGTGATCATACCTTACATCTCCACCACTCAAGCTTGGTGGTCATCTTGTTTATTATCCATCACTGCATAAATTTGTGGCATACTCCTGGCCACGTCATTGACGATGGTAGCTTCTTGAACATTGTAAATTCTCTGACTGTTCTGTTGTCGGTGCGGGAAATCCCTCAGTAGATGTTCTTCTCCACAACCCAAACATTTTAAGGGTTCTTTCTTCGGGTTATCAATCTTTCCTGGGGTAGATCCAAAAGGTTTATTTCTACTCTAGGAGGGGAAATTTTTCTAGTGTACACTTCAGGTTGGGAAGCTCATCCTTCAGTCCTTTTTATAGTTTTTAAATCTTGGGGATTTAAACCCCTTTTTCTTTAATCCCAAACTATTCTTCTTCTTCCAACCTTCAGGAGGTTCTGTCCGATGCCCAAGCTATTCATAACAATATCTTTCCTTTCGGATAGTATCTTCTAGGGTCTTTGGCTCGTCAAACTCAATCCTGTTCTGATAGTCCTTAGGTAGTCCACTAATGAATCATTGCACCTTTTCCTTTTCTGCTTTTATATAGGGTATGTAACTCAGCAATTCGAGGAATCTGCTGACATATTCCTCTATGGTGCGTTGCCCCAGCTTGAGTTCATAGAATTCTTTAGTCTTTTCATTGAAATACTTTTCCGATAGATACTTCTTCCTGAAGTATTTCACAAACCGTTCCCAAGATAGGTCTTCTTCATGAATCCATTTTACATTCTTAAGATCTTCCCACCAAATGGAAGCCTTCCCATTCAGGTTGAAAGTGGCTACTTGGGCCTTCAAATTTTCTGAGAAGTCATGGACTCTGAAATACTTCTTTAGTCCAAGCAGCTAGGCCTCCACTTCCTCTCCCTTCTTTATTTCACCGTCAAAAGAGGGTGGCTTGGCCTTCTTGAATTCTTCGAGATTATGATTTTTGGAATGATTTCACTTCTTCCATTTTTATCGGGAGTAAGAACTAGTTCTACTACTAGAAGATCCCTCCGAGTTGCTAGTTTCCTTTCCATAGGAATCGTCCGACGCTTGTCCCTTATCTCTGGGGTGGACCTTTCTCGAGGTGCTCTTCCTAGTGTGGCCTCTTAAAAGACCACATTTCCATATCTCAGGGGGACTTCGACTTTTCTTTGTCTGTCATCGGTCTGCGTGACTAGTATCAGATCCATGCTGCAATTGTCTTTGTATGTCAGATAAGCTCTACAACAAGACTGCATTAATCTCCATTTTATTTTCTTGCTCTTTTATCAACCTCTCATTCTCGGCCTTGCAGCTCTATAGTTCGACCATGAGGCTCCTCACAGTCACAACTAGATCTGGAGGGGTCTCCATCGCTCTCCTTTCGTCAAACTCTTTGTCTCTATTGTGGGAGCCATCCCCCACTTCGTGGTGTGTCACCATTCTATGCATCTGTAGTTTCCCGCGGTTGGTCATTCGCTTGTTGTGCAAGAAAAAAACTTGTTGTTAGTCAACATTATATTCATTCACAATCAACACATAATTCATATCTTTCAAATGCATACACACAATAGAATTTTTTTTTTTTTTTTCATTCTTAACTTTGGCTTTTGATAAAGGGGGCTAGGATAGAGAGTTACTCCTTTTAAGAGTACTTCATATGGAGTTTCTGTGCAAATCGTCCATGAGCCCAAGTAGGCCAAGTGTTGTAACCATGCTCTGATACCAATTTGTCACATACCCACTATGGCTTAAAATATTTTTCTCCTTTTTCTTCTTTTTTCTCAAGGGACAGAATCCCTGAGTTCCTACGAGGTCCTACCGCAGACTATCTCTTCCTGTCAAAGCCTTCACTAAACCAATCAACTGGTTCTTTCATTGAAAACTCGTCATGTACAAATCAAGCACCAAGT
Organism: Picea engelmannii; assembly: GCA_009831015.1. Taxonomy (NCBI): domain Eukaryota; kingdom Viridiplantae; phylum Streptophyta; class Pinopsida; order Pinales; family Pinaceae; genus Picea; species Picea engelmannii. The sequence continues at coordinate 513,859 of ML783480.1, read as the reverse complement.
GTGGGCTTCACCTCCATGTGATCATCAGTTATGATTCCGAGCCAAGCCAAGAGACACCTTTCGTAATTCGCAACTCAACGATGCTCGAGAGTCAAGTCCTTCGACTCTTCAAACCCTAAAACCAAAAATCATACCTTTTTTGAGATCGACGGCTGTAAATCTCCCCCTGATCCGACAGTCCTATCTGTATCGGGATTTTGGTAACTGGGAGTTCGAAATGAAAGAGAGTCGAGTATTTCAACTCTTCGAACCCCGAAATGCGAAATCCGATACCCAAGTTCTTGTACGAGATCCGACGGTCCAGATCTCTTCAGAGTTTCATGAACCGAGAGTTCATGATGAAACGACTCTAGAACTCCTATCACTCAAATATTCGAATTCCGATATGGAAATCCGTGTAGGAGATCAACAAACCTCGTTGATTGGGATTTGACGGTCACTATCCCTCCTGAGTTTAAGGGAATTGAAGGACACTCAGCCTTAACCCCCTTGCTATCTTACAAGATCCAATGGCTTACACGATTTCGGAGATTTCCCTGAACTCTAACCACTCACCACAAGTCTCCTCCGATGGACGGTCCAGATCCTCCCGGAGTTTCGTGAACCGAGATTTTGCAACTTGCGAAGACGAGGGTTCTTCCCCTTTGGTCTCCAGGGTGCCGAAATGCCGAAATGTCGAAACCTATTCACACTAAGATGATTCAGACTTTTGCATACCGGGACTTCATGACTTGCGACGATGAAGGGTCTTTCCCTTTGGTTTCCTGGGTGCCGAAACGCCGAAATGCTGAAATGCCGAATCCTATTCACACTAAGATAATTCATAGTTTTTCATACCGGGACTTCGCAACTTGTGATGACGAAGGGTATTTACCTTTGGTTTCCCGGGTGACGAAATGCCAAAATGCCAAAATGCCAAAACCTATTCACACTAAGATAATTTAGAGTTTCGAATACCAGGAATTCACGACTTATGACGAAAAAGGGTCTTTCCCTTTGGTTTCCTAGGTGCCTAAATGCCGAAATGTCGAAATGTCGAAACCTATTCACACTAAGCTAATTCAAAGTTTCACATACCGGGACTTTGCGAATTACGACAATGAAGGGTCTTGCCCTTTGGTTTTGCAGGTGCCGAAACACTGAAATTTCGAAATGCCGAAACCTATTCACACTAAGCTAATTTGGAGTTTCGCATACTAGGACTTTGTGACTTGAGTCGACTAAGGGTCTTGCCCTTTGGTTTCCCAGGTGCCGAAACGCCAAAATGCTGAAATGTCGATGAATGGGTCTAGATACTCTGGGACTTTTAGGACGTTGCCAAGTCTACCCTCCTGCCTATGTGAAGGTTAAGGTCAACGAGAAATAGAGCTTCGACAAATCTTTCAGAGGGTTCTTGGGTAAATTATCCCAAGGCTTGGTGACCTGAGTAAAAGTCTTCCTAA
>ML783480.1:466918-487733 GCA_009831015.1 Picea engelmannii | reverse complement strand
CCACACCTTATGGATCTTTGTAAGTGTTCTTTTACAGAATTTAGGGTTTTCATAAGCTCTGGTATTTATCTAATTTAATATTAAAAGAGTACTCCAAGCTTTAACTTAATTTAAGGCGGTGTTGGGTGGATTTTCAGCGGACTTATTTTTTCAGTTACCAAGATATTAAAATAAAATAAATTAATTAATTAATTAAGATTTTACTTTTTAAATTTTTAAAGTATTTTTGTTTTTCTTTTAAAAAATTAAAAATAGTATTGTTATTTTTAATATAAATATTAAATACTAATTAAATATAATTAATAAATAATATCTTAAATAAGCATGTATCTCAGAAGCTAGATTTTGAAAAGAACCTATAATTGAAGCTATATAAAAGACAGTTGTAGCTAAATTTTGAAATGAAAGCTATATATTAACACTCATATTCGATAACATATATAAATTCCAAATCAGGGAAGCATGTAGAGTTGTGGTCAGTGAATTATTTATAAACATGATTGATAATCTCGTCATTGGCATGCACAGCCACATATATTTTTATGTATCAAGAGATCACTTCTTTTTCTGCTTTCTGGTGGATCAAGTTCCAAAGCAAACAAAAATCAGAAGAGATAGAATTCTCATAGAAGCTTATTTTGGAGGTTTATTTTTTAACTATAACCATAATAGTGCCCTTAATTTCGCAATCCTCGATGCTGAAATCTGTCGAAAATTCAGGTGGAGCTAAGGGTGGAAGGAAGTCTAACGATAGATTCGTTGTGTCGAGGTCGACACTGTCGACGCTCGGTAAAAGGTCTTTAAAGAGCTGATGAGAGTGATGGTCTGTAACCAATTCTTCATGTGGTCTGACGGCTTTTGGTTTGACTAGGGAGGGAGAGGTAATTTCAACTGCCATTTTGTTTGAAACTGTCTCTTTCATAGTATCAAAACATATGGTTTCATCATTCACGATACCATTCTCGAGCATATGTCTTTTGCACATATGAGTGTTCCAGTAATTCTTGATCTCATGACCAGTACGCCCTGGTATTCGTCCTGCTATTAGTGTCCAGCTGCAAACACATACAATAAAATTACTGTTAGTATTATGAGCTATGTTTGTTACTTTTAATTTAATGCTTGTAGCATGAAGTTTTGATGGAAGCACTTCAACATGCGATAGGAAGAGAATACTGTATCATAGATTCATATTGATCTAAGATTTATTGCACCGAGAAGCGTGTTGTTCTGCTTTTTATCCGACCGGAAAACATGAGAGTTTAGGGATATAGAACAAGAGATTTGTCTTTTAAAATATTTTCCGAGCTTTGTGACAATATTTGAGTAAGTTAGCATTCTTATTAGTTGGGAATTAGGATCTTCTATGCTTTCTAATTAGCCTTATAGTCAACTTATTAAAAACTGTTTTATCCTAAATTCACTAGTAAAGTAATTAAAACAGTTTCATTTCATATTTGAAACAGTTGACACATATGCTGCATATTATTTTGACAACCTGAAGTGGAGATGCCTTTATCTAATTAAAAATAGTTTCATTTCATATTTCAAGAAGTTGATAAAACTGTCGCATCTTATTTTGACAATCTGAAGCTGACAAAGACGTCACATTTTAATATATATATATATACTTTTCGAAAGTTTTTTCAAATGATGTAAGACAGGATTGGTTGAAGAGAGTTTATGAATAAATAAATAGAAGGGTAATTTTTTAATGACAATGAGTATCTAGTGGATAAGATTTTTAAATTCTTGCTCATTGTTAAATTCATAATCCTTGGAGGTCTTAATGGAAATTGGGCAGTACTCAAATAAAAATATAAGGTTTTGAAATTTTTGTTCATTCTTAGATTCACAATTCTCAAAGCTGTTAATGGAAATTGGGAAATACTCAAGTAAAAACCTTAATAGCTACAATAACAATTTGGATATATAAATAAAGTCTTCTAAACATTATTAAATCAAAAGGAAATAAACGATTATCCTAAAAAAAAATAGTGAGGAAATTGAGTATGAATGTCTTGCTTTCCCACATGCTTAGGGATTGTTTTTACAATTCAATTTGAAAGGAAATAGGAGAGTAGAAATTATTATTACACAAACAAAAATTGTGATGAACTAAAAACCTCCTATAAATTAGGAAATAGAGTCTAAGTAGAGATGAACTCTAGTTAATCGTGACCAATAAGAACAATAACCACAAATATGATCACACCAAAGAAAAGAAGGAGTTACATATTAAGTCCATATAAAGAAACAACCATCCACCAAAATGAATGGTTACCTAACCTTTTCAAGGACCAATACATCAAATTAAAACATGACATCATAGACTTTCTATAAAACAATGTGTGACTCACACTAACATATAGTCTTGAGTTTTTTTTATTCAACACAACTCTAACAATTTACCTTGTTTGTCCACATTCATTTCACTTCTACTGCTTCTGCATGACTTTCATTGTCACCCTATTCCCTTAGAATAAACTCTCAGTTTTATCTAGAACAACATATTTGTTCTTCCTGCTTACCATTACAACTCAAACTTATGTTTGTCATCAAACTGTGGTTTCTCTAGTGAGAACAATGCAACTCGATTCCATCTCAGAACCAAAAAATATTCATGCTCCTACATCTTATAAAATAGTTATCTCGAACTCATACCAGCTAGGAACAAACCACACCATTGGGCCAAACACTAGTACCATGATTGTAAATATTGAACAGATAGTAATGCTATCGACATACTTCCATCTACCAAGACACCTAAGTATCCAACCACGATGCTCGCCACTTCTCTAGGAAAATAGTGTGGATATGGGACATATTGAAGTCATTCTTAAATAAAAAAATTCATCAAATAATTTATCATCAAGGAGTAGTTAGAGATAACATGTAGCTAAAATTTTCTTCAAGCTACCACACACTTTACCAAGACAACTAAGGAATGATTTTACAACAGAAAATATTTCCAAGCACGACTTCAAATTGTTAGAAAGAGATAGTATCATCTTCCTCCTTTGCAATTGTTCATATGTTTGGAGTCTTTATTTGCATCTTTGACCTTTGGACCTTCAATGTCACTGTCATTTCAACGTCTTGGAATTCCGTGTGATTTTTTAGAGTAACTAATTCTAACAAAACTATTACATTTCATATTGAGCTAGCTAGGCTCAATAAAAAATGCTTTTGGTTCCAAAATATTTATGAATGTCACCATTGACTCATTCTTCTTCAATAAATTTCCATACTTTAACAAGAAATTGTTAAATTAGTAAATTCTAACTATACATCCCATATTGATTTGACTAGACTAACTCAACATGTTTATCTTTACAAACTCCAAACAAATTCAAAGACATATTTAGTTTTACCATGGTCAATGATTTCCACTATCACCATTGATGGATTCTTGATTAGGAATACAACCTTGCATATCTCCTTCTTATGAAGCTTGGATATAGGATTCTCCAGGTTACTTCACCCCTCTTCAACTCCAATTCCATTGCAATTCATTGGAAACGAATCCTCGATAGTGTATTCATGATAAAAAACCACTTGAATAAATTGAAATTTGATATACAAATTGGTCATTACTTCCAACATATCAACGAACACAATTACTTCTCTTAAAGTGTTGTGCAGGAGGATTTTGTCTTGGACTCTCAGCATGCAGTATACTTCTGCGCAGCTCAATGCTTCGTTCAGAGTTTTCAAAACTTTTTCCCAATGACTAACTTATCTATAAACTGTGCACTATGAAAAATAAAAAATGTGTTGTGCGATGTAATAAAAAAAATTTCTTAATACTAAAATTGATATTTTTTTATCATATAATAGGATTCTAAGACTTGAAATCATTTATGCACAAATCACATCAAAAAAAATAACTGATGTATTACTAATTTAAGTGTTGGGCATTGTATCACTGACTTGGTGTTGCGCATAGATACAAAACACGTTATTGAGCACAAATTAAGCTCCAACTTCTTGAACATTACAAACAAAAAGCTTGTGCTCTCACAATATCCTAGCTCTCTACACAATTTTTGTTGCTTCTATGTTTTGTTCTACATCTATATTCTGTTACCCTCTCTAACAACTACTTACAGACTCAAAAATATATATATTATAACTAAGACTAAAAATTCTTGTAGAAGATAATATACTTAACCAATAAAGAAACAATAAATATGATTGACTTCTATATACTCAAAATAGCTCAGTAAAGATTAAAGATTGGCGCACTAACTAACTCCCCTACTTTTCAACTGACAAAAATGACTTTGTGTAAACATAGAGCTCATGAACTAGAAACTTGCAGACTAACTGACTAATTCGGTGGACACGTAAATATCACCAAATTTTAATTTCTATTTCCAACACTCCCCCTTAATTATAAATAGGCGGGATTACAAAAAAATCACATCAAAAATTTGAATTAACATATATTGTCAAACATATGTTATTGCGTTGACTCCTATAAAACTGCGTAGTTTCTGAAATGCATCCCTTACTAAATCTTTTGTGAAAATATCTACGACTTGTTCTTTAGACCTATGAAACTCTAAACAAATTTCTTTGTTATTTACTAGTTCTATGATAAAATGATACATTGTATCAATGTGCTTGGTTTTCTTGTGAAACACATGAATCTTTGATAACATGATGGCAGAATTGTTGTCACAAAATATTGTTGTTGGTTCCTGATGTTCCTACAACAAATATATTAACATTATTCTTATCCAAGCTACTTGACAAGTTGCACTTGTAACTACAACATACTCGTCTTATGTTGAATAAAGAGTCACAATGGGTTGTTTCCTTGATTTCCATGACACTATACATGTTCCAAAATGAAATGTGTACCCAAAGGTACTTTTTATGTCATTTATGTTGCCTCTGAAATCACTCTCAGTGTATCCAATAAGTCTAAAATATTATGAATTAGAGTACATAATGCCAAAATATGTTCTTTCATTCACATATCTCATAATTCTCTTTATTTCCTTTCAATGTGATTATTTTGGATTTTCCATGAACCTTGAAATCATTCTCACTCCAAACATAATATTAGGTCTTGTTGATGTTAGATACATAAGATTGTCTACCATCCTTTTAAACAGAGTGGGGTCCACCTTGGACCCTCCATCTTCCTTGCTTAACTTCAACCCTGTTATAACAGGTGTTGGGGCTACTTTGGAATTTATCATATTGAATCTTTTCAAAATTGAAATAAATATAGCAGATTTGGACTGGTGAACTTCAATACCCAAAAAATATTTCATAAGCCCCAAACTAGTCATTTCAAATTCATCCTTCATAACTGGCTTAAATTCTTCTATGCCAAAATCGCATGTAAAAATCAAATCATCTACATATAATAAAACAATTAACATGTTACCTTGTTGATTTTCTTTGATGTACATAGTTTTCTCACATTCACTTCTCTCAAATCCATTTCGAATGAGGTAGGAATATATGCAACAGTACCAAGATCTGAGAGCTTAATTTAATCTATACAGTTCCTTCTTCAATATGTACACTTTGTTTTCTTGTCTTGGAATCTCATAGCCTTCTGTTTGTTCCACATATACTTCTTCTTCTAAATATGCATTCAAAAATCCTGACGTTACATACATTTCATAAACCCGCCATTTATTCTATGCAATAGTGAACAACACAGTTCTGACTGTGTCCATGCACACAACTGGCACAAATGTTTCATTAAAATCAATTCCATGTTGTTGTGTAAATCCTCTTGAAACTAATCTTTCCTTATGATTCTACACATTTCCATCTGCATCTTTCTTGGTTTTGTAAATCCATTTGACACTTATCACATCATTATCATCATGCACATATACCATCTTCGATGTCGTATTGTTTTCTATGATTTTAATTTCTTCATCTATGGCTTGTTCCAATACATTATATTTGACGACTTCTTCAAAAGTTAATGGATCATCTATTTTTGAAAACTGAGCAAAAACTGAAAATGATTTTGTTGTGTCAAAATTATAGATGTCTGGTAGACTTCTTATCTTTCTTGGTAAGAAACTTGTTAATGTTGGATCTGCAGATGTATAACTACTTGGACTACTTGTTGGAGTTTGTTGTGCTCTAGGTGTGGAATAGACACTTGTTAATCTCACTGGAGTAGTTTGAGACACTTGTACATGGTGTATGAACCACTTCTTCTTCTGTGTCATCGACATGCCCAATAGCATCAATAATTTTGACTATCTTTTCTATGCTTCCATCCCATGCTTCATTCTCCATAAATTGAACATCACAACTGATTATGACCTTTCTTGAAATGGGATCATATAGTTTGTATGATTTTGTATCTTCATAATACCTAAAAATATATACATTTTTGTCCTTTGTTATCGAGATTCTTTCTCAGCTCATCTAAAACATGTGCATACAATCAAAAAAATTTAAGTGCGCCACATTATGATTCATACATGTCCAGGATTCTTGAGGAACTTTATTCTTAACACTCTTTGTCGGACATCTGTTCATGATGTATATTGCAGTTGCTACTACCTCATCCCAATACTCATTTGAAAAATCTTTGGATTCTAGCATATTACACGTCATTTCCATGATGGTTCAATTCTTTCCTTCTATGACACCATTCTGTTGTTGTGTATATGGTGCAGTGAGTTGCTTGTAAATGCCATGAACTTTACAAAAAAATTGCAACTCTCTTGAAACATATTATCCTCCTCTATCAGTTCCTAGAACCTTGATGTAATAACCAATTTGCTTCTGCACAAGTGATTTGAACTGTTGAAAAAAACCCAATGCGTTAGATTTAAGTTTTAAGAAATAAATTAAAGTCTTTCTTGATAAATAATCAATGAATGTAACAAAATATGTATTGCCTCCTATAGATGGCGTTTGCATTGGTCAAAAAATATCTGAATGTATAATTTCCAATGGATACTTTTCTCTATATGACTTGCCAACTGGAAATGATTCTCTATGTTGGTTTCCAAAAATTCACCCTTCACATATTGTTTCTAGTTTTTCAATTAATTTTAAACCTTTTAACATATTATTTTTATGTAGTATCTTCAAACCTCCAAAGTTTAAATGTCCAAATATGAAATTCCATAGCAAGGAATCATCATGCACTTCCAATTGAAATTTTTCCTGCATCTCTACACCATTTTCTTCTTCTCTCTTGGTGTTGTGCGCACTAGTTTTTCGTTCCTTGAAACTACAAACACTTTATGTTGTAAATGCAGTGTCATACTGCACATCTTTTGTGTCATAGACATCTTGTGTTTTTGTTCTCTTCTTGGTTCGATTCAATATCAATGGAAACATCATGTTGCTTGTCATCTGGATTCTTGAAATAAGATGATTGCTTGTATATCTTTCCATAATTACACAATGATTATATTCCATGTAGATTTTGTATCCTTTCCGTAACAACTGTCATGTGATCATCAAATTATGTTTCATACCAGAAACACATCAGGCATAAATTTTTTATATCCTTGTTTAGTTAAAATGTTTATAATATATTTTCCTAAGACAGTGACTTGGATATTTGTTCCAAGTCTAACGCTTTTTTGGACTAACTTATCCAAACTAAAAAGTAAATCTAATTTTCATGTCATGTGATTACTGTAGCCTGAATCTAGATACCATATGTCACATGGACTTTCTTGAGAAACATTGCATTCAACTAGGGAAATTATAGGCATTAATTCAGTGCGCACCATAAACATATAACTTGAGGGACTATTTGTGTTATTTGACTGATCTTGTCCTTTCTTGTTCTGATAGTACTGTATCTTCCTACAGTCATATGCATAATGTGCACAGCTTTTACAATAATGGAACTAAATCTTTGATATATCAAAATATGATTACTTGGTTGAATGTTATTTTTTTTTACCTCTTCAACCAATATTTCCAGGACTACTATTGTGTCCACCTCTAACAAAACTTCTTCATCTTCCTCTAGAGTTAGATCTCTCCCCTCCTCTTCCATGACTTACAGAATATTGCATGTAAAATGCATTCTTTAATGACAAATTTGACCTATTTAATCTGTGTTCATGTTTAATAAGGGAAACTTGCAGTTCATCTACACTACACTGAGGTCATTGTTCTCTTCCAAGGTCACAAAAAGGGTACCACATTTAGGATGAATACTCCTAAGTACCTTCTCAACAATTTTTTTGTATTCTATGGTTTCACCATCAGACTTAATATGATCTATCATGCCAATAACATGGGTGTAAAATGAATCTACTGAGTCCTTCATTGACAGAGTTTCAAAATATCTTCTAAGAATTTGTAGTTTTGAAGTCTTGACTTTGTCCATACCTAGATAAGAGGTTTGTGATATGCCCCATGCCTCCTCGTCTTGCTTTGTTGATACAACTCTTGGGATTATTCTCTCATACATGGCTTGATGCATGTAAAACATCACATTTCCATCCTTCTTCTTTTGATCTTTTAAGGCATACTTCTTAGCTTGTGTGAGTGCATTGTACGTTGCATGATTTGTTGGTTCCACATATCCATTCTTGACTATCTCCCATACATATTGATCCTGAAATAACGCCTTCATGGTTAAGGACCATAACTCATAATTTTTCCTGTAAAAGTTGGAAGTTGCATATTTAAAGTAGAAACCATATTGTCACTCTACAATAGAGTTGTTTCTCTTGAAACTTAATCTGATAAAACTTGTTCTAATAGAACCTACTCGAATACCAAATCTTGGACTCTCATCGTGAAGTATACTTATGTGCAACTCAATGCTTCGGTCATAGTTTTCAAAACTTTTTGTGTAGTGACTAACTTAACTATAAACTACGCACTGTGAAAAATAAGCAATGTGTTGCGCGATGTAATAAAACAACTTTATTAATACTGAACATTATATTTTTGATCATATAAGAGGATTCAAAGACTCGAAATCATTTATTCACAAATAATTGATTTACCAATTTAAGTGTTACGCTTTGTATCACTCACTTGGTGTTGCGTGCAGAAACAAAACACACTACTGAGTAGAGCTTCGACTCCAAATTCTTCAACCTTAAAAACACAGAGCTTGTGCTCTCATAATCTCCTAACTCTCTACAAAGTTATTGATGCTTCTATGTTCTATTCTGCATCTATATTCTACTACCCTCTCTAAAAACTACTTACAGACTCAAAAATCTATATATAACTAAGACTAAAACTTCTTATAGAATATAACTGACTTAACCAATAAAGACAACAATAAATACGGTTGACTTCTATATACTCAACGGAGCTAGATAAATATTAAATATTGTCTCATTAACTAACTCCCTTGCTTGTCCATTAACAAAACTGAGTTTGCCTAAACGTAAAGCTAACGAACTAGAAACTTACAGAATGACAGACTCACTAACTCACTTACCGAGTCGGTGGAGATGTAAATCTCACCAAATTTTAATTACTATTTGCAACATTATGCTCATCTAATTCTGTTGGGAGATCATATCTCTTGTTGTTTGTGGCATTATTGGGAATCGAACCACTAACCTTGGCCCTCTTTGCCTATTTCCTAGTTTCCCTGAAGATTGGGATGTAGTGTGGTTATTCTTCTTTCAGTAGATGTCACAGATATAAAGGATTGGAAGTATGCTCCTTGTGGTGGAGAGGATCCTGCCCTCAATTTCAAATTGTCTCCAGTGAAACACCAATTATCGACTTCCACATTAAAAACTATCATCTTCTTTCCTATTCTATTTTCAAGGTCTTTCGGTTCCCATGACTAGGATGGTGAGGTCACTGCTTCTATGTCCGTCATAGGCTTTGAACCTATTTTTCTTCTTAATAGCATGCACAATGGCTTCAAGTCACGGCTCTTCGCCGCCTTGGTTTCACGTGTAATACCACTGATGGATGTTATGCACTACATCCCTACATCTAGACTATCTTTGTGGGGTTTATGCATGGTGGTTCATCCCATACCCCTCGCTCCATGACTTCCTGGTCGGGAGAGGGGGTATTTCGAGTGGCATGCATGATATCCTATGTTGTCCATCATTGTGCGAGTATAAATGGATTGAAATACGACCACAACTGAACCAACTGTTTTAAATGTATTTCTCCTGTCCTCCAACGATGCCATGCTTCTCACCACGTATCTCAAATCTCTAGTGGACCTCTGATGTCACATGAATGTGGTTCCCTCTACTGCAATTCGAGCCTACCAAGGATTATTTACATGGACAATTACACTACTTCACAACATCATTTTTGGTTCATTCTCCTTCTACATCTTGGTAGCCTTGGTTTCCACGCACATGAACTTTGTGAGTCTCAAAATCCATGTTTCTCATTGATCAGTGATCATACTCATCAATGAACAAACTTAGGAACACAAAATCATAATTTTAACAAACAACACACTACTCTACTCTTGGGATGTTCCTGTATGTTCTTGGGTTCTGTGAGGGAGACACCTTTGAAAGGAAATGGGATAGTAAACATTATTATTACACACAAACCAAAATTGTGATAAACATTTTATTATTATTACACATAAACCAAAATTGTGATAAACATTTTATTAAACAATGTAAATAGAGTACATATGAATTCATGAAGCATTGTTTTAGGATATACAAACTATCTTATCTCAACCTCTCACCAATATAGGAAGCATCTAGTTGGCGAGAATCTCTCAAATACAACTAAGCCTAACAACCTCCTATAAACTAGGAAAGAGACTCTACTTAGAGATGAACTCTACCTAATCATGACCCATAATAACAATAGCCACAAATATAATAACACCAAAGACAAAAAATTTTTTTGCATATTTCAACACAATTATAGGTTAAAAATGGTAACCACAAAAAATGCATCTCCTCACCTCATCAATTGATATGAGTAATAAATAATGTTTATTATAGTAATATGAATAATAAATAATGTTGATTATAGTACACTTATGGATTGGTACAATTAACCCAAACATAATTCATAACCCCTTAAATTAATCAAATAACACATATAGGTAATATATATGCTCATTTTTTTTAATTCGAACAAATTCCAAAATTTAAATATTGTATATTGTTAATTTTCAAGGTAACAATTACACATATAGGTAATATATATGTTCAATTTCTTTTAATTCGGACAAATTCCAAAATTTAAATATTTTATTATTGTTAATTTTCAAGGTAACAATTATTGAGATGTCAAAATGACATTGTCTTTGATACTCTCCATACATCATATCAGTTTTTGAAATCAAGCATCCATGGTATATGAACATCCTGGCTAGCAACCACATGTTTGAGTAAAGAAACAAATTAAATGGCGTTTTTAGATAAGTGAACAAGTCATTTACATGTCTACGTATCCATGGTATATGAACATCGTGGCTAAGATTTTTAGATAAGTGAACAAGACATTTACCTATGTACGTATCCATGGGATATGAACATCCTGGCTAATAACCACATGTTTGGGTAAAGAAGCAAATTAAATGGCATGAATTGGTTTTTAGATAAGTGAACAAGACATGTACGTGATTACATAAAATTTGTACGTGATTACATGACATTTGACAAAGAAATGAGAATCCGAAGACGACAAGAAAACACATTGGTTAAACTTTTAACAAGGATAATGGAGAGTTAAGGTTGTGTCATTCATTTCACGCATGAGAAATCATTTACAAAGGATGGCATGTATGAATGGAAGTGTTGTTGGTGGAACAACTTGGAAATAATGGAGAAAGTGCCAGTTGTAAACATCAGTTATAAGCTTCAGTTGTGAGAGTCAGTTGTAGGCGTGTGAAGAGTTAGTTCTTAGTTAAGAGTCTAGTTGTCTTTGGTTTGCATGTAACCGACACGGTAGAGTCTTTTCCTATACAAAGATGTAATCCGTCTTCATTGAATAATATAGAAGTGAGCGTAGCCTCACCGGTTGTTTGTTTCGCATATTTTATCATCTTATCAAAGCGAGGTTGAGGATTCAAGAGATCCAGCTCTCTGAGTGCAAGATCTCAAATTAAATTTGAGTAACGGCATTGAGCGCTCCCCATACAGCGTGAGAGGAGCATTGAGCTCTCTCAAACATACAAAAATTCAAAATTTGGAGGCCGAGCGCTCCCTTGGTGCATGTCTCAAAGCACTGGAGCATTAATGCTCGTGCTCCTTATCTTTGTTGCAACACACCCTTTCCATTGACCCCAAGCCCCAATGCTCAACTTACTGAATTAAAGGAGTGTCCGATCGATTTTTAGTGCAAAGCTGTGTGAGAAAGGTGCGTGAAGACTGCTGCATGGGTGTTTTTTTGAAGAGGTTATAGTTTGAACATTAAATAAGAATATACAACTTGCATGCCACGATTTGAGTGAGTTTTGAATCATAAATCGTGAAGGTTTCATGTTTTTTTTAATAGGTGGATATAAGATGTGTTTGAATGCATGCGTGGATATATGTTGAAAACGTGGAGTTTGAAGCTCGCTTAAATTTGATTAAAGTGAATCTCTTTTTGAAGTTTATTAAAAGATGATATATCTTTTAACTAAAGTGAATATATGAAAGGATAAATGATACCATAGCTTAGCTTAGTGGATGGCTATTGATTTCTAGGTGGATGCATGTGTATTTAAATCAAAAAGGGGGAAAGTTTTTTTTAAGAAATTTATATTGTTTTCTTTTATATATAAAGTGGTGTGAGGCTTCTATAGGTGAAGAGGGAGTTATAAGTCTTTTAAATAGTGAAATGGTTATTTAAAAAGTGGATATTTTGGATATTAAGGTGCATGCATGCATGATTTAAGCTGAGAACAGAGCTAGATTTGGATCAGTGGATCCAAAGGCAGAGCGACGAACTGCTCAGCACTCGACAAAAAGTTGCATATCTTTGGTGATTCACTTGCAGAGACTAACTTGCAGAGATGGTGAATCCTCTAGTGGAGACCTACCTCAACGAAGCCAACAAGCTATATGGCTCGAATTTCATTAACTGGAAATTCAAGATGCAGACGCTCATGGAGGGCTATGGTGTCTAGAACATTGTGAAGGGAACTGAACTGAAACCTGATGCGGATGCAGGTGCAACAACAACACAGATCCAAGATTGGGAGAAGTGAGAAAACAAGGCAAAGGTATTGTTGTGCATGTCAGTTAAAGATAACATAATTCCACATATTAGAGACGCTACAACTTCTGTTGCAACATGGACAACTCTTAAGGAATTGTTTGAAACTAGCAACACAAATTGCATTTTATTCCTGAAAACTAAATTGCTAGGCATTAAGATGGATGAAAATGAATCTGTTAGTTCATTTTTGGGTCGCATTAAAGAGGTGAAAGACAAGCTAGTAAATATAGGGGAAACTGTGTCCAACGCTGATCTAGTAACTATTACCTTAAATGGTATGCTAGAAATGTTCATAACAGGTCTCGTAGCAAGGGAGAAACCTCCTATGTTTGAAGAACTGACAAGTATTTTTCTGCAAGAGGAAGAGAGGCGCAAGAATCTAAAGCCTCTGAGTAAATATTTGGCACTGTGGTCAAATAATAGATCTGTGAGAGGGAGATCAGGAGTAACAGGTAGAGGAGGCAGTTCATGGCAGAGAGGCAGTTCATCGCAGAGAAGACAATCTCCAAATCAAGGTATGCAATCTCAAAGGAATGAGTCTAAGAGTTGTTTTTATTGTGGTCGACCTGGACATATGGTTAAAGAATGTCATAAGAAGAAAAGTGATGAGGCTAAAAATAAACCTAGAACACATTCAAGTTATTATGTAGAAAAAACTTCAAATCAAGATCACAGGTTATTTATTGCTAGTGATGATATTGATGAACCCCCGAATTTTGACTCATGGGATCTTAGGCTGTTTGTGTCTAATGCTGCTTTATCTTCTAAAATGGATGATTCAAATGCCTCGTTTGTGGATTCTAGAGCATCAATACATATGACTTGTAATAAAAATCGGTATGCTAATTTTAAAGAAACACAGAATGGTGCCAGCATATATGTTGGAGATGACCGTGCTCATCAGATCAAGGGATATGGAGACATTCCTGTGACATTGTCGAATGGTATTGTTCGTCACATTCACAATGTGGTTTATGTGCCAGGAATAAAGAAAAATTTGATCTCTGTGTCCACCATTACAGATTAGAACTTGAAGGTTGAATTCTTCAAGAATTATTGCATAGTGAAGGATCTGTTGGACCACTTCCGAACTGTTGTAACAGGTGTCAGAGTAGGAGGTCTATACAAACTTGATGTTACCAGAAAAGAACATCATGCACTGACTTCTGCTACTATGCCAACAGAGATTCTTTGGCATCAAAGGTATGGACACATCAATCATCCTGATTTATTGTTATTACAGAAAAAGAATATGGTTGAAGGACTTCCCATGTTTAAGAATGAGAAAGTTGCTTGTGATGGATGTGCATTAGGAAAGATGCATAGAGATGAATTCCCCTCTAATCCTGATAAGAAAAAGAGGGATGTGTTAGATCTTGTGCATACTGATGTTTGTGGGCCNCAAAAAAGTGATGTTTTTGAGTACTTTAAGGAATTCAGAACCATGGTGGAAAAGTAGACAGGAAAATCCATCAAAATTCTCCATTCAGATTAAGGAGGAGAGTATAAATCAGGGGACTTCAACAAATATTGCAAAGATAATGGAATAGTACAACAGTTTATAGTACCTCACACTCCACAACAAAAGGGAGTCGCTGAAAGGAAAAATAGAACTCTGGTAGAGTGTGCACACAATATGATGAAAGGTAAAAATCTCTCAAATGCATTTTGGGCTGAAGCCATAAATACTGCAGTTTATTTAAAGAATAGAAGTCCAACAAGGTTTCTTGATAATGTTACTCCTTTCGATGTCTTGTATGGTTCCAAACCAACAGTTAATAATTTGAAAGTATTTGGGTGTAAGTCTTTTGCACATATTCCAAAGGAGAATAAGAGGAAATTGGATGCTAAAGCCACTAAATGTGTTTTCATTAGGTATTGTTCTGAATTTAAATCATACAAATTGTTTGATCCTGCTACTCACAAAGTATTTGCAACTAGAGATGTAATTTTCCATGAGCAGGAAGCATGAAATCATGACAACAACAGTCATGAGGAATGGCAGAGACTTCTTGATGAAGGAGTTAAAGAAGAGTAGCAGTAGTAGCTGCCCACACAACAACATCCATCCTTTCATTTACAGAAACAACCATCCCCGCACCGACAACAACAACAACAACAAGAAGGACTCAATGATATAGACAATTCCAACAGTCACAGTTCACCTACAGGTGAAGACAGGTTTTCACAAAGTGGGGAGGAAGATAATCGGTTGAGAAGATCTTCAAGACAGATTCGGCTTCCTGAGAGGTATAAAGACTATGCCCTAATGAGTAGCATTTCAAATGTCATAGAACCCATGAATTTTGATGAAGCTAATGAACATGATGAATGGAGAAATGTAATGGAGAAATGTAATGGTGGAAGAATATGAATCTATAATGAAAAAAAATACTTGGGAATTGACTAAATTGCCTAAACATAAGAAGCCCATTGGATGCAAATGGATATACAAACCCAAGTTTAAATCATATGGTAATATAGATAAGTATAAGGCTAAACTGGTTGCAAAGGGGTATTCACAAACAAAAGGTATTGATTATGCTGAAACATGTGCACCAGTAGCTAAATTGAATACTATTAAAATGTTAATCGCTTTAGCTACAAAGTATCATTGGAAGTTGCATCAGTTAGATGTTAAATATGCATTTTTGAATGGTGAGTTAAAGGAAGAGGTTTACTTTACTCAACCTGAAGGGTTTGTTCAAAAGGGGAAAGAACACTTAGTGTGTAAGTTAAAGAAAGCATTATATGGACTAAAACAGGCACCTAGGTCATGGTATGAGAAGATAGACTCTTTCTTTCTTCAACAGGGTTTTATGCGGAGCAAAAGTGATCCAAATCTGTATACCAAATTTGATGAACAGGGGTCTATAGTATTGATTTCATTATATGTTGATGATTTAATAATTACAGGAAATGCAAAGAAGTTGATTGATGAAATCAAGGAGCAGTTATCAAAGGTATTTGAAATTAAAGATCTTGGTGACTTACATTACTGCCTAGGTCTTGAAGTTTGGAGAAATGCAGGCCAAACTTTTCTTTGTCAAAGTAAGTATATCACAGAAATACTTAAGAGATTTAAAATGGATCAGTGTAAGTCTTCTATTGTTCCCATGCATCAAAATGTGAAACTGTCTTGTGATAATGGTTCAAAGGAGGTGAATGGAACTGTGTATAGACATATGGTGGGTAGTCTGAATTATCTCACCACAACCAGACCTGATATTTCATATTTTGTGAGTGTGTTAAGTCAGTTCATGGAGAAACCTCATGAAAGCCATTGGAATGAAGCAAAGGCAGTACTCAGGTATATAAAAGGTACACTTGATTATGGTATTAAATATACTGATGCATCTAATGTTGAGTTGATAGGTTATTTAGATTCTGCTTGGGTTGGCAATCTGGATGATTGAAGATCAACCACTGGATATGCGTTCAGCATTGGATCCGGGGTTGTTTCATGGAGCAGTAAAAAGAAACCTATTGTATCTTTGTCTTCTACCGAGGAAGAATATAAATCCTTGTGTGCAACAACTTGTGAAGTTGTTTGGTTAAGAAGACTTCTTCAAGATGTTGGAGAAGAACGAAAGGAACCTACGATGATAAGATGTGATAATAAAAGTTTAATCAATATTGCGAAGAATCTGATTTTTCATGCAAGGACAAAGCATGTTGAAGCCTAGTTTCATTTTGTTCGAGAAAAGTTGCATTCAAATGAAATAACTCTTATGTATTGTAATACTAGTGAAAATGATGTTGATATTTTCACTAAGCCTCTTGGAAAGATTAAGTTTGAACTATTTAGGGAGATGTTAGGTGTAGAAGTCAATCCATTCTCCATTAAGGGGGAGACTTGGAAATAATGGAGAAATCACCAGTTGTAAGCACCAGTTATAAGCTTCAGTTGTGAGAGTCAGTTGTAGGCGTGTTAAGAGTCAGTTCTTAGTTAAGATTCTAGTTGTCTTTGGTTTGCATGTAACCGACTTGGTAGAGTCTTTTCCTATATAAAGATGTAATCCATCTTCATTGAATAATACAGAAGTGAGTGTAGCCTCATCGGTTGTTTGTTTTGCATATTTTATCAGAACGTTCAATGCAAATTTACTCACACCTCTCACACAATCTCATGGGAACAATATACAACCTACTACACAGTATTAAATGAATGTTGCACAATATACAACCTATTACACAATATTGAATGTGGTGGTGGATTATATATATATATATATATATATATATATATATATTCAAGGGTATATATACTACCCACCGTAGTAAGTTGCGCCGCACTCCACATTCCAGAGTATTATCCTTTCCAAATTTTGACATAACAAGAAAAATTGTGCATCCCTATCCCTATTGTGCTACCGAGTCCCTGTTGATGTCATAATTGTTAAGAATCATGATAATTAATACATCTTTATCTATTTACAATGGACAATCCATTAAAAGGAAGGAGCCATTAATGAATACACAATTAGTTGTACAATACTAATGGAGAAAGTTTAGTTTCCATTCGGGTTATTGCAACAGTGACTCTTGTTAAGCGGAAGAGAAAGAGATACATTGTAAGACCTTCTCCTGTCGATGGCAGTAGGTCCATGACATGACATATGCTTAGTTAAACAGGAATGCCATATGAGGTCTTCCATTATCCCACTATCCCAATTCATCTTTTATTTTCTCCATGGGAGAGGTTGTTTGGTCTGTTCTTAATTAACTAACGTAGATGTCTAAGGCACAACTTAACCCATTTTCCCTAGTTGTCTCTGGATGGTTGTTCTTTTAGCTACTTTTGTTAGTTTTGGTTGTTCTTTTGGCTACTTTTGTTAGTTCTGGAAGAGGATCAATGGCAACGAATATGATGTGTAGGACATTGCAATGTTTTGGTGGGAAGTAATGTGGATGGGAGGAAACATAGAGATATCGATATCATCATTCAGTGTTTTCATCATTTAAAGGACACTTTCCCAATTTCCTACCAGTCTGAATGTACAATCCCAGAGCTTTTATTCGCTATATTTTGTATTGATATAAAGCACAAATCAGACTATATGAAGCACTCTAGGATAGGTTTTTGGACAATGCAATGCAAGAACACATATCTACAACAAAGAAAAATGAAGATATGTGAGGCCAAGCAACCTCAAGAGAGGTGTAGTTGTTGGAAACATGCCAACTAATGGTCACATGTACATGTATGCAGCTATATTAGGAATGTGCATGCATGCACTCTTTTTTGAACAAATTGTATAACTCGTGGATCTAATTATAACCATTTAGTCTAACTGTTTGAGAGATGCTATATATATTAGCATACCTATATAGGTGAGACTGCAATGTGTGTAGAGTGTGTGATCAACACACAATACTGTCAGTGTTTCTGTGAGGATATGATGGTTGTATGCATATGCTAGCTATTGTAATTCTCCCTTGAATAATAAGAATACCGACTATATTTCCTCGTGGTTTTTTTCCCGTACTGGGTTTCCACATAAATCAGTGTGTCAATTGCGTTATTGTTGTTGTATTGTATTTTCTTTGATGTTCATAGTTTTATGTTTTGTTTATGCTCTATTTTTCTTGGGCTTCCCAACAAGTGGTATTAACCATTTTCCATCGCACATGGAGCGATACCTATGGGAAGGCGTGGTATGTAAGTGGACCTTTTTTGGGGTTACATTTATTCAAAATTCAAAATAGTTTCTATGGCATGAGGTATAAAAGGATTGCATGAGGTATAAATGACCCTTCTTTTAACACAATACCAAAGAATATTATTTGTTTAAGAGTTGACCTTTTTAACGTTTTGGATAAAAGGTTTTATTTGGTATAAAATATTTGTTATTATTATTTTTTTTAACTTTTTTGGGTTCAATCTTGAACTATAAGTTTATTCCTTTATATTAAAAGCTTGGTTTTATAAGTTGTAGTTATTTTTTTTGAGGTGTGTGTTAATGGAGAAAGTGCAAAGTTCTAAGTTTGAGGTGGATAAATTTAGTGGTAAGAATAGTTTTGCACTATGGAATCTCAAGATGTGGGATCTTCTTGTGCAACAAGGATTGCAAAAGATATTCACTGGAAAAATAGAAAAACCATCAAGCATGACAGAGGAGGACTGGGAAGATATGGATGCAAGAGCTCTCAGTACCATTCATTTGTGTTTGGAAAATGAAGTGTTGTTTGATATCATTGAAGAGAATACAACAACAAGTTTGTGGAACAGACTCAAGAATCTGTATATGACAAAGTCCTTGATTGACATAATCTTCTTGAAGAGACAGTTCTACAACTTTTGGATGAAAGAAGGTATGAAAATTGTTGATCACTTGAATGTTTTCAATACTCCGATTTGTCAATTATCTAATATGGACGTAATGTGTGAAGATGAGGATAAGGTGGTCACATTACTGTGTTTGTTGCCTGAGTCTTGGGATCATCTGGTCACAACTATGTGGTTTAGCTCAATCGATGCCATTGATTATGACATTGTTTTGGGAGATTTGTTGTCTGAGGAGATGAGGAAAAGATCCACTAAGGAAACCTCAACAACAGAATAAATGGTGTTCAGAGGTCGATCTACAGAAGGAGTGATCCTGATTATTTTCGGCACAAAATGAGAGAGGAGATATAATAGAGAAATGCACAGAGATATCGAAGATATCTAATCAGATAACAAAAATGTATCAGAGATGCAACCATAAACACAGATATATAGTAATAAACTATTTCTATTAATGAAAGAAAGGTATAGAGACTGTAAAAATACAGAGTGAAAGACTCACTAGAATGGTGACAACTTATCTCTGAGAAGAGATCTGACGGTTGCTTGCATTTGCAAGAAGATGATTACAATGAGGATTTGAAGGCCTTTTTACAATAAACCGGAATGCAAAAAACCCTAGACATCCATAAACCTAACCCTAGGATATGAAGCACCAAAATTCACGTGGGCCCCGTTTGGGTAAGTTAGTACATCAACTTCCCGAGGTCGTAACTTTTGCATACAATCTTCATTTTAGGAATGTGATAACCCATTGGAAATGTAACGTCGAGGAGATTCATTTTGGGGGCTCAATTTTGCTTTCAACTATCATTGATAATATAAATCCCGAAAAACCTTCATTTAGGCCCTCAAAATGGCCCCGAAATTTTAAAACTGCTAAAAATAGTAAATTGCCAAAATTGCTAGAAAATTGTTTTAAGCTAGTTGGAAAAGGTGGGTGGCCACCGATATCCACCTGGATCAAGGAGGGAAATATCACAAAGCTACAACCAAGTCTAAGTCAAAAGACAGTAAAGGTAAGGGAAAATGTTGGTTCTATGGAAAATCTAGGTATCTGTTGGCAGCCAACCCATTTTTTTTTATTGCTCTCAAAAAGCTGCCTACACCCCTTGTCGTATTACGACAAATCATTGTCGCATTTTGCTTTTAGACATTAGTATCATTTTTTGCGATCATTACGATTCAATTTCGTTTTAGTTTTCACAACTGCAAGTGTGAAAACACCTCTTTCGTTGCTTAGATCGTCATCGTTTTTGGTTAATTTGCTGAAAGACGCTTGATCACTGGTTTATCACATGATTGCTAAAGGTTGTCTCGAACTTATGTTTTTGAGCATTATCTTACCTTGATTGCGCATTTGGGTATATTTGATTGTTAAACCTTTGG
>ML783480.1:395265-411716 GCA_009831015.1 Picea engelmannii | reverse complement strand
AATTGGTAAATGAAGATGTAATCACTGTAAGGTTTTGTAAATCAGCAGATCAGCAAGCTGATATCTTCACAAAGCCTTTGGGCACAGAAACATTTGTATCACTCAGATCTAAGTTGAGTGTTGTTAGGTTAAATGATTGTCGCGCTCCAACTTAACGAGGTGTGTTAGACGAATAAGTTGAGCGATTTGCTCCGCGATTTTCTCCGTGATTTGTTTAGTTAACTGTCAAATTGTTGGTTTCTTGTTTTCATCGCCGAGTTAGGCTGTTAGTCGCTTCGTTATTTACAAAGCATTTCCTGCATGTAATTCCTTTATATATCAATTCAAATAAAGAGATCTGTGTGGTGTTTTTGCATTCTGTTCTGCAATTCGTTTTCTGTTATTGCAGATCTGTTTTCGTTCTGTCCTGCACTTCGTTTTCTGTTTTGCAGGTCCGTTTTCATCTTGTGTGATTACCGTGTTTTGTAAAACAACTTTACTGTTTTATTCAATTCAATTTGACTTCTGTTTCTATTTGTACTTCCGTTAAAGTTTTCTTCCTTTTGCATATAATGCAATGTACTTTCTTAATCCGAACATTGTAATGTGAAATCGTAAGAAAACTACTTAGTTTTCCGTTGGGACTCTGTTATGT
Organism: Picea engelmannii; assembly: GCA_009831015.1. NCBI lineage: Eukaryota > Viridiplantae > Streptophyta > Pinopsida > Pinales > Pinaceae > Picea > Picea engelmannii. The sequence goes on along the minus strand of ML783480.1, from coordinate 411,082 downwards.
ATGGGATCTCGTTACACATATGCACGATGTAGATATCCATTGATTTCGAACTCGTGATTCGTGATTGATATTTGTCAAGCCATAAGAGTCTACGTGTCTTCTCGAGGACAGTGTCTAGCCTTTTGAAGAACCATTGCCTCGAAGCAAAATCAAAATGATTTCTTCTGACACACACTCTCTAACAGAGGGTACATTGCACATAAATTAAAAAGCACCATTGCCTTGATATTTTATCTTAAGTAAATTCAGAATGATTTCTTCAATACACAGTCTTACAGAAGATGGAGTACTTTGCACATAGAATCCACGAAAGAAACTTGAAAAGATTCACCGTCTCTTATTAATAGTTGTTTAATATCTAGTTTCGATCGAAATCTAAATGTTTTTGGTCGAGAGTTATGCAATTTACAGAAACCACATTATGAGATTTCGATTAAAATTTACCATCTCTTATTAATAGTTGTTTAATATCTGGTTCTAATCGAAATCTAAAAGTTTTTGCAGATACCGAGGTCAAGAATTGTGAGACTTGTGCAATTTTTAAGAGTTAAGTTTTTTAATGCACCCCTGATATTTATCTAATTTAATTCTAGAGAAGTGCTAAGCCTTGAGATCTAAGGCCCTGTTCGGGAGATTTTCAACTTCCCTGACTTTTTTTAAAGTTATTATAATATTAAATTAAATTAATAAACAGATAAAGATTAAAAACTTTTAAATGTGTTTTTGTTTTCAGAATTTTTTTTTTTAAATAAAAAAAGTGTTATTTCCTCTTAAAACAGTTGTGATTGTACATATCAAATCAAATTCTAGGACCTGCCACCTTTTTTGTCAAACTAATGGAAACCGAAACACATGGCAGTAAATCGTTGTGATTGTACATATCAAATCAAATTCTAGGATCTGCCACCTTTTCTGTCAAAGTAGTGGAAACCAAAACACATGGCACTAACTCTTCTGTTGTGATTGGAAAAAAAAAGAGAACGAAAAATCCATGTGTTTTTGAACTCGAGTATGAAAAATCCATGTGTTTTTGCATAGGAGGTATAGAGAGCCTAAGATATTTAAACATTAAAAGAGCTATTAAAACCTTCTATCTTGAGTGCCACTGTGAGGAGTGAAGATGTAAGGTTGCATGCAAGTTGGGTAGCGCTGTTGAATTTTCGTGCATGAGAAAGCATCGAACAGGATGTCAAGTCTGCTAATAAGATGAGTGTGTCTGTGGAGCTACTCCTTCATGTCCCTCTGCATCTCAAAGATGAGCTCGAGACGTTCTGGCACTAGGAAGCAAAGTGAATGTGATTCTTGAGCTATGGATGAGGTGGGTGGTGGAAGCTCAACCGGATGGTCAACCAAAGGAATTTCTTCTTGGATTATACAAGTCGCCCCCTCCATGGCTTCCAATGTAGCAGTTGCAAGTGTTGGACCAGTCTTGGGGGTCTGGAACTATGTAAAGGAGGGAGTCTAGCCGCAGTGTAATTGATTCCTCTAGAATTTCCTCCTCTACATAGGCCATGGGAGGTGAATTTGGCTCCTTATTCCCTTGATTCAATGCGGTCGAAGAAGCCTGGGCAAGCTTGTGGAAGCATCTCTAGTTGGATGCATAGAAATACCAAGAAGGACCCCTCTTGGGCTTTCCACACTCTCGGGGGATGGAAAATAAGGAAAATCGGACGAAACTTAATAGAAGAGTGCATAGAGCTGGGAGACTGAATGAAGCGAAGCACAAATGCGGAAACTGAGCCGAGTGAAACAAGCCATAACAAACTTGATTGAAATGGAGGAGTGCTAGGGGTGCTCAGGTGACTTTGCACATGCCTCCCGTACCCATCATCGTCCCTCCGCCATGGTGCACTGAGATCTCCATTAAACCTTCATGAAAGAATTGTCCAACCTGCTGAGGAGCGCGATAAATTTTGTCCTCCATCCAAGAATTGAAGTCGAGGGTGGTGGCATGCCTCATAAATAGCTTGGGATGCATGTTAGTTGCATGGCACCCCATTCAGGGAGTTTTCGTTTTTAGAATTAAGATATATGTATTCTAGTATTATTTCTTTAAATTAATTTTTATATTAAAATAGTTGTAATTTTAAAATTTAAAATAATATGATTATGGTTTTGGTTTTTTTAATATAGAAACTCAATGCCAAGTAAATTTAGGAAGTGTTCTTAGTAAAGAATATGCTAAAAATAAGTTTTTTGATGATGATGATGATGATGATGACCATGATTAACGTCCAATGAGATTGAATTGGTCTATCGGACCAAATCATTAAGAGAAGCTTTCCAAGATCACAATAGTTTTGTTGGGTTAAAAGGTTATGAAGGTTTGTAGTGTGACAAATATTTCGAAATTGAGATCTTATCTGGGTATAGGATCGATGATCTAAGAGAAATTACTTTTCATCTTCATCCCTCTTAATGTCACAAAGGCGACACTCTTTTATGAAGCACAGGAGAATTGGTCTTATCTTAGCAATGCTTATTATTTTCTTTACACTTGTCAAATAAGAGAGATAATTTTGATATTATAGATTAGAGTTTATTACCTCCTTATAACACCTTAATTTTCTTTTTTCCTCTAACTCTTTATCAAACCACGTTTTCTCCTTAAATTTTCAATTAATAATATTTTCAACACTATGCTTATTTTGCAAAATGGTCTCTTCCATAATTCCACAATGGCTTAGCCAACAATGGGGAAATACTTGCCTCTAAGAGGAGGATCAGATAGGGTGTATTTTGTTTAATTTTTAGATTATAGGTTATAAAATTCTTTTGGATTTTCTCTATCTTTCTCAATGAATCTCGAGAGATACTGCATCCCCAAACTTCGCATCCATATAGAATAACATGTGTAACAAGAGTCTCAAAGAGAAGTTTCTTCTTATCCAATATTCAATGATCAGATGATTTGCAATTGTTTTCAAGCCTGTAATCAACTTTCCATCCTTCAAGTATCATTTTCTCAATGCTATAATTCTAGTTGAGCTTGTCGTGAATACCGATTCCAAGATATTTGTATGAAGTCACTTCCTCCAAGTTGTTGTTGTCATATACGAATGTATCATAAGTGATCTTATTGGATTTAATGACCATGACTTTAGCCTTGTCAATATTAATAGTTATACCCATTTTAGAGAAAAAATCCATGAGCATTCTTAGTTGCTTTCCAAGATCTTGGGGATTCCTCGTCATAAGAACAGTATCATTAGCATAAATAAGAAGATTGATGACTATACCACTGAGAGTAGGGCCGATACAACCTGCCTCTTCCAAATATTCTTCTAACTTGTCAACGTATATTCCAAAAAGCGTAGGAACTGTATCAAAAGATTTTCTAAAGTCAACAAAAAACTAAAATATTGGTTTTATTAAAGTGATTGTTGCTAATTTATATTGTATCATTAATCTTAAACTCTCACATTTGGATATATTGTATTTGATCATTATTAAATTATATTATTTATAATGACTATTTTCTTGTCTTATCTTATCTTATTTATAATGACTATTTGTCTTCAAGATGGATCCATCTAGAGATCCTAAATGTTAACAATCAATCCTAGACATTAACAATCAAAATGATGACTCTGACATTTTGAGAAATACCATGAATGGAGTATTTTAATTTGATAGATCAACATCCCTTCATGGCATGGGGCTTGTTCTTATGATATATATAACAGATGTAAGTCCTTCTATACATAAGGTTCATTGTGACAAGAGAGGTTTGAGAAGGTCGATAATTTTCTTGACATCATTCAAAGTAACAAGAAATAGAGGAAATATAGGTATATTTGAATAGGATGCTGAAAAGTGCATCAACAACATCCGTCTTATATGGTTGAGGGGTGGGTGAATGAACTTGCTTCCCAAAATTGTTGCAACAAAAATGGGTGCTTGTTGAAAATTTCAAGAGCACACATGCTTCATTCCTTGTTGAACTTTTTCGCATTTCCCATGTTTTGCTCCACATAAATTTAAATCTATGTTAAAAAGTGTGTATATTTTTTTAATGCCGACACATTCCTCAATATGAAAAAAGGGTTCTTGAGGCCTAAATATAGTCAGGGCAGAACAAAGGGCTTAAACTATAAATTAACCCTATTAAGCTCAAGAGCCACGGTTAAGTGAGGAAAACACTTGGGATGTAGGTCCTAGTTGTATATTCTCATGCACAATCACCATGAACAACACCTACAAACCACAACATAGGTCCTCATAGAATTAGAAGGTTTTTAAAATTGAGGATGGATCATGGGTCACTGACCATGGTCAAGGAAGAAAAACAAGTGCCTTTAGATATTGTAGAATATTTCTCGGCTCAAGAACATTTATTTCTTCAACCAAAACACAAGTCCTTTGTAAAGGTTCTTTGCAAGCCTCTGAGTGGGATACAAGTTCCATGAGTAGGTCTTATGGACTAGAAATGGATGTTGAGGCATAAACATGGGGGGAAACAAAAAACTTAACTCCCAATTGAACCTTATTGAACTCAAGCACCATGAGAAACACCTAGAAGCCACGATACAAGCAGTCTCTAAGGATTTTTTAGCATCTAATTTGAATATAAATAGTATTATGAGGATTTTGGCATCATGCATGGGTCTCAAGTCCTTAATAATAGATAAGGGAGGTTAAAAAGAGCCTTCAACCCTCAACCTTGATTATTAGGCCTAAGTTCTATGGGAAAGTCCTCAAACCACCACATATGACCTTTGTAGGGTATCATTCACCTCAAAGTGAGATACAGGAATTGTGACTAGGTTAGTTGTGAACCAAGAATGGGTCTCAATGTTTAAACAATGTCACATGAGGAAAATAGGGACCTTTTGATCCCTAAATGAAGCTTCTTAGGATAAAGTTCCATAGACAACACATATAATCCAAGAATCTTATCAAGCTATATGACACCATAAACACTCGCCAATAAGGTATTTCTAGCTTACTAGAGTTATATAAGTGCAATTATTAAACCACGACATAGGCCCTAAATAGGAATGTTTCTTGAACCGACACTAGGAATTTGGTTCTCAGGTCCATGGTTAGAGATATTTATCATCTGAGTGGGATACATATGCCATGATTATTTTTTGTTCATTGAAAATGGGTATCAAGGAATAAAAATGGTCTAGGGAGAAATAAGGGGATTAATCCCTAAATGAACCTTATTAAGCTCAAGAACCATGGTTAGGGGAGGAAAACATTTTGGAAATATTCCCTAAACATTTCTTCTCAATATTAATCGCCAAGACAAACACCTACAAACCACCACAAAATAAATATCTAAGGGTTCTTTGTCACTAGAGTATGATATGGATGCCATTATGAGGTTTTACACACTATGGATGGGATGAAGGGCCTTGACCATGCAGAGGAAGGAAAAAAAATGCATCATGATATGATTGAATCTTACTAGGCTCAAGAACATTAAATGAGTCTTCAAACCAAAATACAATTCCTTTGTAGGCATTCTTTGCAAGAATTGGAGTGGGGTACAACCACCATGAATAATATTAGTGCACTAAAATTGGGTCTTGAGGCATAAAGATAATAAAGGATGTGTTGAGCACTCAACAAAGCCTAAAAGCCTTATGAAAGTATATCACTTTTTGGGTACCACTTGTTTTCTTCATTGTCTGAATCAATTTCACTTTGGGAAATGATTTATCTTTGTGTTGTTTTCATGACTCTTATCATCAAGTCAGATATTTTTAAACTTGTTAATCCCATGTCTAAAACAAATTTACACTTGAATTGAGAATAAACAACTAACACTGCACCTAACACGCTCAAGTTAAGCATCAGAAAAAATTCAAGCAAGTAAATTGACCACATAGTTACAACAATTGTCAAGTGTTGATACTCAATTGGCCTTGGTAGAAGGTGGGGTTGGTTTGAGTAAGTTATTCACACAATGTTTCAAGAGATAGTCAATCCCCTTAGGCATCGAAAAAAGGCAGGAAGGATAGAAATTGAAAAAGTACCAAACAAATCACTGATACTCGATGACCGATGCGTTTTATCGGGATCGGGGAAATCCATAAAAGTTAAAACAATCATTTTTTGTTTGTGACAAGAACATTGTCGATTGTCGATCCTTGATGCATTTTCGGCATCAGGACTTTTTTGAGAGAGACGATTTGAGAACACTTGGCTAGGTTCATCGTCGATTGTCGATCCTTGATACTTTTCGGCGTCAGCAAGATAGAATTGGGTTTTAGAATGTATATCTTAAAGAAAGTCTCGATTCTGATTAACATGAGGAAATGTAGTCATCGGTATCGATTGCTATGTGTCTTTACCATGTAAGGGGGTTTCAGTGTCTAGTTTTGTCCCGAGTCATTTTTAGGTTCCCTAGGTCCCAGTCACGCCTCCTAATCATCTTTTCCACATTAGCTCCTTATGACAAGATTGATTGGCGTCGGAGATTTTGCGAGAATATATAAATGAAAAATTTTGAAGCACAATACAAACCCTTGATCCACCAACTAAACTAGCGAAATGATGGGATGTTTACGGCATAAGATACGGTTGAATTTGGACATTTAATGGACTAGTTAATGTCCAACCCCACATTAGTTGCTACCTCCTGCACTGATTAGACAACAACATTTTGAAATCGTCAATAGACCACATTAATACCCACGCCCAAACCATCAACCCTCATTGAATTTAAGTTTAAAAGTATTTCAAGATCTGGCGGAATATTTAATGAAATTATACTCAGAACCCGAATTAAATGGATGATGCAGCAAGGTCAGTTCATTCCTGTTTAAATCTCTAGAATTATTATGAATGAATTCATTCTGCGCAAAAGTTGAATTCCAGATCATCTGAAGGAGAAAAGAGAACATCTTGAGACTATACCGACTCTATGATTATAAAAACCAAGTTTAACAAGTTGCATAGATATGTATTCAAGTTTGTCAATTCGTTGGTCGTAATATATGCATCTGAATTTCTTGCAAAATCTCTAAATTATGTTATAGTTGAAGGTAAGATGTTGCCGATAAAACCAACCACCAGACGCTCATCGAGATCCCCCAATCTGAAACAAGATGAAATAGGTGAAGTTTCTTTTTTGGGGACCCCGAGGCAGTTGGAGTATGCTCCCAGGGCAGAGCCTGTTATTAAAACAACAACCAAGAAATATTTTTTCCAACCTTCGGCCTTTAGTGATACAGAGGCAAGCACCAGATCAAAATTAATTCTCCCATAGTGGGGGGATCTCTTTAAAAAAGTTATACGAGAAGAATAACCAAAGTATATCCCTCACAATAACCCAAATGTAAGGGTGCCTGATGACCAGGTGTTCTCGAACATATGACGGTCGTATTTACACATGGTGGCAAGTAGAACCCTGGTTTTCCTCTACATATAGGTTTTGAAATGGCTCATAGACCATATGGACGAGAATAAATTCTTGATCAATGATGAGAATGGCAGATGTGTTAGATTTTTCCTCCTGATAGAAGTCCATAAATACTACAAGATCAGGGACCCAGAGGAGCGACTGGACACGAACTTCATGGTGAAGTTCCAACAAGTCCATGAAACCGGATGGTTGATGGCCTCATGGTGGAAGGAGGAAAATAAGTTCACTAACTAGATCAATGGATGGTATGGAATGATTAACCTGAGGGATCCATACATCTATTTATAGCTCTCATCTACCGATTATATGGAGAGAAGGATTGCTCCAAGTTTTTGGAAGCATGGATGTCATTGGTATACATAGTGGCGATCTCCGAGAGCATATTCAACTAGGGAGTGATAATCTCAAAACAATTAAGAATATGTGTACAATAAACTCGGACGCCGAAAGAAGGGGAGGCACCCAGTTTCTACATGGCCTCGTACTTGCTCGATTTCATGTGCACAAGGAATGTCTTCGCCGCCGTGAATTTAAGATGGAATTTTGATGATCTCTCAGTCCATTTCCACTTCATAATACTATGGGAGAAAAGGTACAAGAAATATTACGCACTAATTTGCAATGAATTCATCGCCCGTATTCATTTTATTATTTGCAAGAAGGAATTCCCAAGATTATCTGTAGCAGACAAGAAAATGGTAGAAAAAGTAGGCCATTGGTAATTAGATGAACGATCAACCTAAAATAGGGTGTTTGGGGCCACTAGAGCACCACATATACTACTTGCTCATGTCCTAGACCAACTTGTGGTGGGAGAAATCTGCTATCAGACTATCCTGCAGGGCTCCAAAGCCCCATTGGTCAAGGACAAGAAGCGTGATATCATACCCTATGGTTTTCATATAGGATTTTATCTGGTAATGGATACTTCTCAAGCCAAACTAGAAGGGTTGAGCCAACATGAATTCAAGTTCTTGAGAGGATGATTCCACAAGCACGACCCTAAAGGCCTGGTCCTCCAACATGCTTCATAGGTATCATCTTGTGGCCATATTCTCATGATAAGTTTGAGGATGATATTTTCACAGAGTGCACCCATGATTGGGACAAGGTAGTGTAGAGAATGGCCAATCCAAACATGACCAGTTTCAAAGCCATGAGCATGGATGAACAAGTGGAAACAATAGAAATCAGAGCGATAGAGACAACAAATACATAGAGAATGGGATTACTCTTGCTAGAAGGGGATCATAGGATCATTGATCAATTTCAACTTGACCCTGATCTGATAGAAATGATGAGGATTCCCACTGATAACCCAATCGAATGATGAGGGGAACCAAGTGGCCTAGAGCTGATACAAATTGAATAAATCACCAGGTCATAAAACCATGAAGTTCCACCACCGCAGACCAAATCACCAGGGGAAATTTTGAACCAGCTCGATATAGCAAGGGAATCATGGAGAAAAAATGTACCAAATCCCTTGTTCGATTTGATAACCATATACGATGATGAGGAGAGTTAAGAGGTGTCCCTGGTCACTCTAGTGAAAATTACATAGGAGAAAGAAACCGAGAGAGAATCCACACCGGGTCTCGATGCTCCAAGTCAGAGTCATCCATAGAGAGAGCATGAGGTAGGAAGTCCCTTGGACGCTGAGCCACTCGACATATGGGGAACCCCAAGAAAGATGGAAGCACCATATGGCGATGTTTTGTTTTACTTAGCTTTCACTTTTGACAGTTATTTTTAGTTAATGATTTGATATAAATAAGAGGATCGACCTTTTAGAAAAGGTTGATGGTTTTGTTAAAGACCCTCGTTTTTGGAATTGTAAAGAACTATTTCCAAATTACCTTAATTGATAAGTCTTGTTTAGGACCGAAGACAAAATTTTGTTTTTCATCAAGGGCGTGTGTGATTGGATTTGAGGAGGAATTAATTTCGACTTTGTTTCATGGATGGATGTTGTAATGAGTAAGAGTTTATGAATCTATTGATAAGTTAGTTGATTCAATATTTTTCTATAGTTCTTTTTCTGAATGATGGAAAGCAAATTTTTGTGTTAATGTGTGATTAATGGTTAGAGCTAAGTAAACTATTTTTCTTGCCATCATTTTATTACATGTATGTTTTGTTTTGATAAATGTATCTTAGTCGATAATTGAAATACCAGTAAGTTGATGTATTAGTACTAGGCTTGTCACAGGTGTGAAAATATTTGTCTGCATGCTGAGAACGAGGGTTATCCCAAGGTCAGACTTCTTTGGTAGTTAATATTCCCCCCCCTTCTACCTAGTTGGTTTATACTAGAGCACATATTTTAGCAGATCCCCCTAATAAAAGAAAATACAAAAGAGAACGTTTAAACTGAAGAAGGAAATTTCATAAGAAGATGTCATGTCAATCACTACGTAAATCCCATCTATTATTTGGACGAATTGACAAATCTTATTCCACTATCAAATGTTGTAGACTCTAATTGGGCCTCGGTGGTGGGTTTGGTTCCTGCTGTTGAGTAAAATGGATTTAGGACCCCTCAACAGAATTGGTGCTAGAAGGAGGGCCTAAATGAATGAATTGCTAACAATATTTTTGATATGATATTTCACACATCCTATAGATTCAAAACAACCCACATGAATGGCTAGTCATTTTCAATACATCCCACACACATTGAGTACTCCTAAAATGAGTAAATCACTCTAGAAAGAGGAAGAACATTTATTCCTTGAAATACCTTATGCTCTTCCCCATGAGGAGTTGAACCATTTTAGAATAATCATAAGAGATTATGCCCAACAAATTGGAGCACTACCCTTAGCACCGTTACTTCCTCGCATAATACAAGTAAAAAGACCAGTGGTTGACACCCCCAACCAGGTTTTTGTCCACACAGTAGAAGATCTGATAGATTTATCCCTCATCGAGATTGAACATACCCTCAATCTAATCCCTAAAACACCAGTTGTTAACTACTCCGAGCCTGACAATTTTGAATCTAATGAGGAAGGGTTTAACTCAGAAGGCTCGGTGTCAGAGTGAGATGATATGGAAGATAACAATGATAATAATGAATAAAGGGGAAACCCACCTCAGAATAATCAACCTTGGTTGGCCAGAGATGCTTTGGAAATCCCTAGACGAGTACATAACCTTCCCTGACATCCATAAAAGTTACTCCCTAAATTTGACCCTGAAACCTCAGGATTTTTCGAAGACCATATCAAAAATTTCATACTAGCTATTAGACTGATGAATATCCAACATGAAGACATAATATGTAGAATTTTACCCTATACCTTTGATAATGCATCCTCTGCGTGGTATTTTAACTTGCCTATAGGGTCCATAACTAGTTGGACAAAGTTTCAAAAGGATTTTTTAGACAAATTTGTAAAAGAAACCACTACAGGAACTTTCATGGTTGATCTGTTCATCGCCACCATGAGTTCAAAGGAGAATGTTAAATACTTCAATCAACGATTCACCACTATCCTGAAAAAATTCCAACTCGAAGCTAAACCCACTCAAGAGTTTCAAATTGAAGTACACGTTAATGCTCTTGATGCTTCTATTTCCATGTTTGTAAAAAGGGATGTTAATACAACCCTAGATGAGAATTTTGAGGAAGACAAAACAATTGATTTCCAAATGAAGGGATGTAAAGAAGGTGAGGTCTCATTAGGTAAGAAGGAATCTCAACCTTCACCCAAGAGAGGACTCTTGTTGACCAGACCCCCGAGGAAACAAATAGAACAAGGTCCCGAAAAGGGAAGTGGAGACATAGAATACCTACAACGAATGATAAAGAAGTTGTCAAATGAAATCATAGACATGAAAAGAAGTACAGGGGAAGGAAACCAAGGCCAAAGGCCCTATAAACCCTTTTTTTAAATAAATCCATTGTTCAAAGTAATTGAACCTCCCCCAACCAACTTAAACATCGACCTAGGAAATTTATCATTTGACTCTTTCTGTACTTATCAACAAGAGAAACATTCTGAAAGAGACTTTTCACAATGGGTGCGTGCCATGAATTTGATGTCCAATCGATTCTGAGATGAATTTAACCTTATCGAACAATCAAGTGGCTAAGTGATAAATATTTTTATCACGAAGAAGCTGACCCATAGGAAGAAACAACCATGCTACTATGGGACACGGACCTATCGATGCCTTCCAATGATCCATTTGAGGTTCAAGAACCACCCGCAGAGGTCTTTGTTGTGAAAATGTGAAGTAGGGGTCAGTCAGTCTCAAATGACTTTATTGTTGCCCAAAATTCGAGAGGAAAACAAACATTCGATCACCCAAAATAATTTTTTGTCTCCCAAAGAAATCCTATAAGCATCCATACATGAGAATCACCCAAGCTAGAATACAACATAGTAGAAGTTTTAAAAGAATTGAAGGAAAATATATCGGTCATGGACATGTGTAGAATTACCCAACAAAAGGAATTTTTGTTACAAGTCTTGAAGTTAGAAGAAACTCCTATAACAAGCATTGACCAAGGAGAAAATCTATCCCTCATGGATCTAAGAAATAAACCAACTATAAACACTTTCTCCGAAGATAAAAATGCAAATCCATTTGTCCCATCGTTTCTCTTAACATTTGAAGTCGTCAATAGAAACCTCCATAATTTTTTTGGTTGACTCAGGGGCATCCTCTAATGTTATTCCATTATCTATCTACAAGAAATTAAATGCAATCCCTCTCAAACGTGATAAACATGTGATACAACTGGATAGAACCCAGGTGAAAGTTATGGGAGAACTTAAGGATGTCATGATCATAATGACAACACACACGAATGTTTTTCCAGTAATTAACATCATTGTAGTAGATACACCAGAAGCTTATGGACAACTACTTCGTCAAGATTGGTCCGATAAGTTGAAGAGATACTTTAGCATAGACTGGGCTCACCTTTGGTTTCGATTAAAGGGACACACAAACATTATTAGGATCTATAGGGAAAGGTATCTAAAATATACTGTCACCGATCTAGAAGCCCTCAATGAACCCTCTTCAATAGATTTACCCATGCTAGGAAACTACTTCTACGACTCTTATTTCAGTAATTTCTCTCCTCTCTCATCTGATGTTCCTCTTACTCAAAAATCTGAAATGAATTTTTAATAAAATGTACTGACCCCGGTGGAAGAAACCCTCTTATGTCAAGAACCTCTGTTGAAAGCCACAAAGAAAATAGGTGGAGAGGAGAAAAATGGTAGGCAAGGAGAAGTGGATGGTTTTTGGTCACAAGTTTGGAACTTGTACATTTATGGATCTAAATCGTAAGAAGAGTCAGGAGTGGGGTGTATCCTTATCGATCTAAAGGGGAAACAAAATTTCCTGTCCTACAGACTAGAATTTGAATGCACTAATAACATCGTCGAGTATGAATATTTAGTGCAAGGGATAAATAAATCCATAGAATTAAACATTAAATAACTAAAGGTTTTCAGATACTCTGAAATCATTGTTAGGAAACTAAGGAACACTATACACTGCAACTCTCCCCACCTAAGGAATTATCAACATGAAGTGCATAGGCTAATAGAATTTTTTTAAGCTTTCAACATTACAACGATCCCCACAATCAAGAACACTCTTGTTGATTCCCTGGCCACTGCTTCCACGAGGCTATCCCCTTTATAAGACTATGAAGCCTCTCGGTTCGCTATGGAACTACTCTACAAACCATCGACGCCCAACAATATTTCTAATTGGAAGGTCTTTGAAGGAGATGAACATATCATAAACTTCTTAACCAATCAGGAAAATTTTAAAGACTTGGCTATTAGTGATGAAGTATTCCAAGAGAATCTAGTAGAAACTGATCTCCATAAGAAAAGAGGTGAAATAGATCAGTCAACTGACAAACCAAGGTTTCACATGATACTAAAAGGGGTAGCCAATTTGGAGAACCCTTTTGACTTAAGGGAAAGATTTAAGGGGTCAACAAAAACAAAGGGGTCAACAAACACAAAGATTTAAGGGGTCCCATGCACAAGACAATAAATCTAGGAACCCTGGATAACCCTAAGAATATAAATCTTGGCAAGACAATATCTAAAGAAGAAAGGAAATCATATCTCAAATTATTCATAGAATATCAAGATGTTTTTTCATGGTCCTGTCGAGATATGAAAACTTATGATACTCACATGATACAAAACACAATCCTGTTAAAATCTGGAGTAAAACCCTTGCAATAGAAGCTCCAAAAGTACCACCCATCCATAGAGCCTCTCATGTGTCAGGAGTTGAAGAAATTACTAGATGCTAAAATTATCTTTAAAGTTAAACACTCTGCCTGGGTAAAAAATTTGGTTCATGTCAGGAAAAATCCTAGGGAGATCCGTTTGTGTGTGGATTTCAGAAACGTCAATAGAGCATCAGAAAAGGACAACTACCCAGTCCCACTCATAGAGAAACTCTTGCAGACCATGTCTTGTTCTGATAATTTTTCCCTGCTGGATGGTTTTTCAGGTTACAACCAAGTTCTAGTTTCAAAGGAAGACCGATTGAAAACTACCTTTTGATCCAAGTGGGGAACCTTTTCTTATAAATGCATGCCCTTTGGGTTGATCAATGCAGAGGAAACCTTCCAAAGGGCCATGAATGTAGATTTTCAAGGACTAATCAACAAATGTGTAGTAGTTTATTTGGAGGATGTGACTATGTATTCAAAGAACAGGGAATATCACATCCAACACCTAACACATATTTTCGAGAGGTGTAGGATATGTGGTATATATTTAAACCCTAAGAAAACTATCTTTGGTGTCGATGAAGAGAAACTGCTAGGTCATATTATATCTCAAGAAGGAATTCACATAGACCCAAAATAAATTAAGGCAATATCTCAACCTCCCTTACACCACAACAAAAAGTCTATGCAATCCTTCTTCGGAAAAATCTATTTTGCTAGAAATTTCACCCTCGATTTCGCTGAAACTATGAAACCCTTACAAAAAATGATCCACAAAGATGTTTAATTTAAGTGGGATGATGAACGAAAAAATGCTTTCAGCAATATTAAGAATGCAATATCTCAAGCTCTAGTGTTGCGAAGTCCCAACTTTAGCAAAGATTGTTTCCTCTACACTTTTTACTCCGACCAATCGTTAAGTGCAGTATTGATTTAGAAGGATGACGACAACAATGAGGCACCCGTCTCATTTATGAGCACTAATCTCCAAGGGGCCAAACTAAATTACCCTGCTATAGACAAGCATGCTTATGCGTTATACAAGGTAGTAAAACATTTCAGATATTACATCTTAAAAACCCACACCAAAGTCAATGTGCCTCATCCTACAGTCTAATCCCTATTCACTCAATAGGAGATGGGGGAAAGAAGAGAAAATTGGATAGAAATGGTCCAATAATTTGATCTAGATATAAAACCCATCAAATTGGTTAAAGGACAAGGATTATGTAAAATGGCAGTTGAATCTGAGGACCAAGTAAATGAAGACCCCGGGTGGGAGAATGAATTGACATTATGGTGTAGTGAATATTTATATGTTACCCCAAGGCAGGAGTCTTGGTATGGGAAAATAAATTATCTCCTGCATCATGGGACTTGCCTAGAAAACCTAAACCCAAAGGAAATGAGATCTCTCAGACTAAAATCGACACAATATCGCCTCATAAATTCGGTGCTCTTGCATGTTAATTATGATGGGGTACTTTTAAGATGTATTGAATGAGAATATGCAAACAAGATTCTAAAGGAGCTCCATGATGGTCCTGCAAGTGGAAACTTCGCAGGGAATAAAACCACTCACAAGATATTAAGAGCCGACTATTATTGTCCTACTTTGTTTAGCGACGCTCACACATATGCTAGGAACTGTAAAACTTGTCAAATGAGCATGGGCAGGGAGAAGAAAGTATTTATCCCACTCCAACTTGTGGTTGTATCTAGATCATTCAAGCAATGGGGGTTAGATGTCATAGGATAGATTACACTGTGTTCTTCAAAACAACATAGATACATACTGACTGCCACATACTATTTCACGAAATGGGCAGAGGTCATCCCTCTTACTCATGTAAACGAAAAGGTGGTAATCCAATTCATAGAACAACAAATGATCACAAGGTTTGGTATGCCTTCCGGTCTTGTTTTTGATAATGTCACTTACTTTTCTTCCACCCTATTAACACACTTTTCACTAGACAAAGGAATCAAAATTAGATACTCTACAAACTACTATCTGTTGGATCATATTGTCATTGATGCCAATGGTTTGATGTGGGATATTGTTGAATCATATGTCATTGATGTAAATGGTTTGGTTTGATTGATGTCAAGTAATTGATTGATTGATGATTGATGAACAATGAATATGCATTGATGAGAATGATAGATGTCCAAGTGGAAACCAATTGATAAATATGGATCATTGATAT
>ML783480.1:349428-368602 GCA_009831015.1 Picea engelmannii | reverse complement strand
CCTATCCCAAGTTGTTCTTAAGGGGGGATGTTAGGATATTTAGACACTTAGGAGTTAGTTAAGATCTACTTGGTCTAATATGTCGTTAGGTAAAAGTCTGTTT
The DNA here is from genome assembly GCA_009831015.1 of Picea engelmannii. Taxonomy (NCBI): domain Eukaryota; kingdom Viridiplantae; phylum Streptophyta; class Pinopsida; order Pinales; family Pinaceae; genus Picea; species Picea engelmannii. The sequence continues at coordinate 368,499 of ML783480.1, read as the reverse complement.
CTTTAGTATGCATTAGTATGCATTTGTAGTTAGGAAATCCAATGGTCACGATATGTTCCCGACATAGAGTGATCCAATGGTTCATACTCTCCTCGATCTTAATGGCCATTGATCTGTGGCTTAACACCTGATTGGTCCATGATATCTATTTAAAGAGCATGGAGGGTCATTTGCCGATGATCGATTGTGAGAAACTCTCTTGTAAAATCTCTCTGTAATATTTTTCTTTGCATTAATAAACTGCTCCAAGTGGCTGTGTTGGCTGGGGCCATGGATGTTTCCCCATAGGGGTTTTACCATGTGAAAACATCGGTGTGTTGATATTTGATCTAGTTATGTGAGTGGTTACTAAAGGTGTTCGTCCTCTATTGGAATACATGTGTTGTCGAAGAAGGGGAGGCACCCGATTTCTACATGGCCTTGTACCTACTCAATGTCATGTGCATAAGGAATGTCTTCGTCGACATGAATTTAAGATGGCATGTTGTTGAGCTCCTGGTCCACATCTACTTCAACATACTATGGGAGAAAATGTACAAGAAATTTTACGCACTCATATGTGATGAATTCATTTCTCGTATTCACTTTATTATTTTCAATAAGGAATGCCCAAGATTATCTGTAGTAGCCAAGAGAATGGTAGAAAAAGTAGGCCTTTTTTATTTAGACGAATGATCAACCTACATCAGGGTTTTCATGGACACCAGAGCACCATATATCCTACCTGCTCATGTCCCAGAATGGCTCATGGTGGGAGAAATATGCTATCAGACTATCCTGCAGGGATATAGCGCCATATTTGTCAAGGACAAGAAGAGGGATTTCATACCCTACGGTTTTGATATAGGGTTTTATCTGGTAAAGGATACTACTCAAGTCAAACTAGAAGGGATGAGACAACTTGAATTCAGGTTCTTGATAGGACAATTCTGCAAGAACGACCTTAAATTCTTGGTCCTCCAACATGCTTCACAGGTATTGTCCTATTTCCATAAGCTCATGATAAGTTTTAGGATGATATTTTCACAAAGTGCTCATAGGACTGGGACGAGGTGGTGCAGAGAATGGCCAATATAAACATGACTAGGTTCAAATCCATGAGCATGGATGAACAAGTGGAAACAATAGAGCAGTCGACTCAAGAGGCCCTCAGATCCAGGGAAGAAATCAGAGTGGCATATAAAATAGAGGCACAAAGAATGGGATTACCCTTTCTAGAAGGGGTGCAGAGGATCATTGATCACTTGAAAAATGAGCTCGATCTAATATAAATGATGATGATTCCCACTGATAACCCAATCGAAAAGTCGAGGGGAACCAAGTGGCCTAGAGCCAATACAACTTAAATAAATCATCGGATCAGAAAACCCTAAGGTTTCACCACCGTAGACTGGATCACCAGGGGAAATTTTGACCCAGCCCGAGATAGCAAGGAAATCATGGATAACAAGTGTACCAAATCCCTTATTCGACTTGATAACCATCTATTATTATGAGGATAGTTCAAAGGTGTCCCTTGTCACTCCAATGAAAATTACAGAGGAGAAGAAACCGAGAGAGCATCCACCCCAGGTCCCGATGCTCTAAGTCAGATCCATCCATAGAGAGATCATGAGGTTGAAAGTTCCTTGGATTGTGAACCACTCGACATACCGGGAACCCCAATGGACAACTCGCGGGATGATCTAGGATCGAGCGAACAAGAAGAAGAAATTCCACAATAGGAAATTGGAATTTCAACAATCGATTACCAAGTAAGTACCGAACCTTCTCTTGATTCCTCAGTTTTGGACAGTACCTTACCACCCAATGAGAAACAGTCAAAGTCCGAGCCATCGGGAAATACAAAAGAGGTTCAAGAATCCATCCTTGAACATATATACATAGTCGGTAGCCTAGGAAATACTCTTACTTGGGGAGAACAACAAATTCATGAATCTATTGATGAGGTCGTCGATATACAAGCAATCACCTATGACCGAAAGAGGAAAGCCATCATGAAGATAACCACTAAGAAAAGGAGGCTTACATTGGACAGTTTGATCCTCATCACCGTAGAGGAGAAATTGATCAGCACAGAGCATGCCAAGACATCCAAGATTATCGACGCAGGGATGGAGATCAAAGATGCCACCATGGATAGAGAAATGAAAGATGAAGAGGATTTGGTCATTGCGCTAAAGGAGTTGTATCATATACTCCATTTGGAGAAATACTCTTAGGAATCCACACAATCCATGGTGTTTTTGAGAAGTTAACTATAATATGCCTACAACAAATTCACAAATCAATGAAACCTTTTCAATGTAGGGATATCAGACTTCCAAGAAGACACTCTTATGGCACTAGTGACCTGAAAAGATGTGGAAAGATGGTACGAGAAGGCCCACCAAGTAGTGGAGAGAATTGATTACATCAACGTGGTTCAAAAGGGCCGAGACACTGAAGAACATGACATTCGGGTGCTGAGGGACAAAAACATAGATTGGATAAGGAAAGCAGTCAAATACTGGGTGAAAATGGCCCAAGAACCTCAGCAAGAGATTCAAGAGAAATGGGTTGATTATGAAATAAGTCAAGTCAAGATTAATCGGGAAATGAAAGACATTGGTCTCCCCGAATTTGGCTCACCTGAGGACTTTGTCGACTTGCATGACATAGTCAAAAAACATGTAGAACAAGACTTAGCATGGACTGTAGAGATATCAAAGGTGGAGAACATGGTGCCAAGACAAGTAAAAATGTTCATGGAGCACTTGATCAAGGATTGAACAATATTACAATATTTAAGTATTAAAATAGTAAAGTATCGGGCATAGGTAGTAGAAGTAAAGGAGATCCTTTCGGCTCCGATGGACCAACACAAATTCTTGTATTCCAACACATGTGAGGAAATATTCCTCAAATGGTTAGAGTATGAGAAGATTCATCAACTTCAGCGAAACCATTCAATGACTCTTATAAGACAAAAATATGGAAGTGCCATGTGGCGATGTTTTGATTTACTTATCTTGCACTTTCGAAAATTATTTTTAGTTAAGGATTTGTTATAAATAAGAGGATCGACCTTTTAGAACAGGTCGATAGTTTTGGCAAAGACCCTCATTTTTGTAATTTTAAAGAACTATTTTCAAACTACCTTAATTGAGAAGTCTTTTCTAGGACCAGAGACAAACTTTTGTTTTTCATCAAAGGCATGTGTGATTGTATTTGAGGAGGAATTACTTCCAACTATGTTTCATGGATGGATGCTATAATGAGTAAGAGTTTTTGAATCTATCGATAAGTTAGTTGATTAAATATTTTTTTGTAATTCTTGTTCTGAATGATGGAAAGGAAATCATTATGTTAATGTGTGATTAATGGTTAGAGCTAAGGAAACTATTTTTCTTTCCATCATTTTATTGCATGTATGTTTTATTTCGATAATTTTATCTAAGTCGATAATTGAAATAACAAGAAGTTTATGTATTAGTACTAGGCTTGTCACAGGTGTGAAAATATTTTTCTTCATGCTGAGAATGAGGGTTATCCCAATATCATCCTTCTTCAGTAGTTAATATTTCCCCCCCTTTTACCCAATTGGTTTGTACCAACGCACATCTTTTAGCAGACCCACCTAATAAAAGAAAATACAAAAGAGAACGTTTAAACTAAAGAAGGAACTTTCATAAGAAGATGTCCTGTCAATCACTACGTGAATCCAATCAATTATTTGGCCGGATCGAGATCTGGAGAACCATTCCACTATCAAATGCTGATGAGTCTAATTGGGCCTCGGTGGTGGGTTTGGTTCCTTTTGTTGAATAAAATGGATTTAGGACCCCTCAACGGGATGGAAACCTGGGTATGAATCCCTAATTGAAACTTATCAATATCAAGTTCCATGAAAAACACCTAAAACCCATGAAAAGAACCCTCATTAGGGTGTCTTTGGCCTAAGAGGTGGATATGGGTGGAATTAATATGTTTTTTGCACCATGGATGGGTCTCATATCCTTAAACATTGTTTCAACAGGGAAAAAATAGCCTCAATCCCTTTTCCATGTGTAGAGGAGATAAATAATAACCACAATCTATAAACATAGCTTCACAAAATTGAGTTCCATGAACACATCTTCAAACCACCACATGAGACCCTGGTAGGGTATATTTAGCCTACTAAAGGGATATAATTGCCATGAATATGTATTGATCACCATATATGCTTATAAAGATATAACTAATATCAAGGGAAGAAAACAAGGCCCCTAGTCCTAGAAAAAATCTTTTCAAAATCAAGAACAATGAAAAACAACATGGAACCACACCTCTCCAAGGGGTTTTGGGATTTCAAGTTGGATATAGATTCCATTAGAAATTTTTTCACACCATGTAATAGTTTCAAAGTCTTTCCCATCATCAAAGAATGAAAAAAAGTTCCTTAGGATCATGTCGACACTTCTCAAGTTGAAGAGCCTTAAGCAAGTCCTCAAACCAACACAAGGGGACTTCACAAAGGGTCTTTGACCTCTAATTGGGATACAAGTTCCATGAGTAAGTTTTATACATTGGAAATGGATTTTTAGTCATAAAAATGGTTATTAAGGAAACAAGGCCTTAATATATAACTAAGCCTCCTTGAGCTCAATCACCATGAAAAACACAAATAAACCATGACATGAGCTTTCTCCAAGGACACTTTGGCATTAGATTTGAATATATGTGATATTATGAAGTTATAGGCATCATGGATAGGTATTAAGTCCTTTAACATGGTTGAGGGAGGGAAACAAGAGGCCCCATCCCCAAATATTTATTTTTATGATTAAGCACAATGGATGAGTTCTCAAACTACCACATATGACCTCTATAGGATATCAACCACCTCCAAGTATGATATTAGAGTTGTGACTAGGTTATTCATGGGCCAATAATGGGACTTGAGATATAACAAAGTTCAATGGAGGACAACAAGGGCATTGTGCCCTAAATGAAGCTTCTTGAGATTAATCTCCATGAAAAACACATAGAACCCATAAACAGTCCTTCTCTTGCAGATATTTTGACTATAAGTAGTTTACCAAGGGACATTGTGATGTTTTCAATAATATGGATGGGTCTTTGTCTCTTGAAAATAGTTAGGGAAGTATTTAAATGACCTTAAGCATTTAGAAAATCTTCTTAGGTTCGTGTTTCTTGAAATATGCATTGAAACACAACATATGATCGTTCTATTGTTTGGATATTTAAACACTTAGGAGTTATTTAAGATCAAATTGGTCTAATGTTTCCTTAGGTAAAAGGGTGTTTCTTAGTGTGTTTCTTTAGTATGAATTAGTAAGCAGTTATAGTTAGGTAATCTGATGGTCACAATATTTTCTCGACATAGAGTGATTTGATTATTCATATTCTCATCGATATTAATGACTACATTGGGTTGTGGATTTTTCCCTATAGGGTTTTTACCATGTGAAAACATTGGTGCATTGATCTTTAATCTTTTTGTGTGAGTGGTTACTAAAGGTGTTTGTCCTCTGTTGGAATACATGTGTTTTCGAACATGGTATCCTTGATCTTAACGACTACATTGATCGATGGCTTAACAACCAATTGGTCCATGATATCTTGATATATATTGGATCATTGTATTATTTTTCATATATCTCAGTACTTTCCAGGTGGGAAAACTGGAGGAAATAACTTGCAGGGCCATTTCGGCGACTGATCCAAACTTGGAAATTTGAGTCCAAACAACTATCTGAAATATTATGGAACCATTTTGAGGAATCAAATTACACTTTTTTTGGTCCAAACCTTACTACGGAGGAATATTCTATATTCCACACACGAATATATCTCCAATGGTGTAGATCATTCATCAATCAGAGTTCATATGAGAAAGTTATGCCTCCGACAAGTTGACCTTGTTGGCATGTTTACAGGCAAAGTGTGCTTTTCATTGATGGCAAGAACAACATCGATGATGGAAGGTTTACAAAAAGAGTGTACATGGCAAGAACAACCACCAGCATTGAAGACATAGAAGAACAAGCAACAAAGACACAAAAGAACAAGGTCGAGAAGCTGAGAAGGAATAGTGCAACGTTGCACGTAGAGCACAAGTGGGCGCCAGGGCTAAGGCGAATTCCATTACCAAAGCTTAGGAAAGATAGCACTTCCATAAATGCAGACGAGGTCCAATTCATCAAGGCTCATAGAAGGATCAAAGGTTGTGGCCTTTGACACTTAGATATTTCAGAAAGCCAAAGGTTAGGAGGAGGAGAGACATGTTGGATTACTGAGAGGGGGGGTGAATTAGTAATAACGTAATTATAATTGATGCAAACGTGCCATCCAGGGCACGCCTGCTCCCACAATATCTTCTCTTTCAATGCCTAAAGAGCTGAAATTCTCTTCTCTGATCCCTTATCGAGACCTTCCAATACCCATGGGATTCTTCCGATGATTTCCCTTTGTTCTATCGGAAAATCGAACCTCGCGTGATCGCGAGTCCTGAAGTCACAGATTCGGGCCTCACAAATCCCCGAACCCTGATGAGTATTAACCCACGTGCTCCTTGTTTTTATCGGGTCTTCTCCCGATCGGGAAATTGGCACTCACACTGTCGTGAGTCACTGCCCTCACGAATCCCCGACTCTCGATCACCGATGGTACTTCTGCAACCTTTAGCTCCCTCCAGTTAATTCTCCTCACATGACCGGCTAACTCACGAGACTACGGTTCTCTTCCCCTATCGGAAATTCAGACTTCGCGGAATTGAAATGCGTAGGACTTATGCCCCTGGGATCTCTGATCCTCTGATTCCCAATGCCACTTGTCCTCTGCTCTGGCTTCCGTGGCCCACACACCCCGTGGAAATTGGGAAATCGTGTTTCGAAAATTCGCGATTCCTGTTGCACAATTTCATAGACCCTTCCAAGTCCCGATCTCCGAAGTGAGATGACACCTATCCTTCCACTGAACTTCTTGGCTATGGGACCGTCACGTTTCAGGATTTAGCAACTTCTTCGGTCGTGATTTTCTCATCCTCGATAATCCCAAAATGTCGAACCCTGAACTCTTCAGGATCCGTGGACACGTTTTCCTCCAATCAATGGTTCCAACCATGTCAGGAAATTGCAGATCGCAATTTTGTTCTACAAGAGTTCTACAACTCCTGAAACCCCTATATCTCGAACTCCAAATGTCCGAGATCTCTTGCCAGGCATCCCTGTTGAGATCCACGACTCTGATCTTCTCGGGAAATCAAGAATTACAAGGTCATGATTCTCCACCTAGATAAAACCTTGATGACCTTGATATTCCGATGTCTCCTCCAGGTCCTTCCTTTGCTCCCCCGGCTTAAACCCTGTGCAAATTTCCTGAGATCTGATGGCTGACAGGATTTCATAGTTGGCCTTGGCAAATCCTGACCATCGATTCTTCTCCTTGGGGATTTCTTGGAAATGGCTAAGTGTTCCTTCCATAACCCACTTTCCAACGCCTGCGCTTGCAGCCTCTGCTCGAGTCTTCCTCGACCCAAACATCCTTTGTTCTCTTTCAATGATATCATAGAGGTGCTATACCTCCTGAGCTTATCCTCTTTGATTCTTCAGAGGAACTTGCGTGAATTCCTAGCGCTCAACTTTCAACAACTCCCGAGTGTTGAACCCTTCCAACTCTGCGCACTACTGTAGCAACAGTATTTGACTTATTTTGCTCAGATTCATGACTGAGACTCCTTCTTCAACCTATGCACTTCTTGCATGGATTAAAAAACTCACTTCCACTTCTGGGTGAATGAGAACAAGAGTTAGACTACTGAGCCTTCATCAACGCACTCCCTGCAGATAAATTCAACTACACACCTTGCAGGAATCTCCTGGCTCAGATAGAGAAACAATTGGAACTCATTCCTCTCCCCTTTCAGACTTCAGGTTGAAATATGAAATCACATGCACATCATATACAAAGAAAATGCATAACAAGAAAGCCAGCATTCATGAACTTAGCATCAATACACAGAGAAAACAACACAAACCATGTGCTTGAATCAAAGCTTCCTTCATATTAGTTCAAATGCCTATACATGGGTTTTCTTCATACAATATTCTCTGGTTGCTCTTCTCTTCTCTTGAATTCTTGATAAATCTCCTGGGTTGATCATGTTACAATGATACAATGAGGGTGTCTATATCTGTTTTCCCTCTCGAATTCTAAACTATCAAATCTAGAATTAAATCCTATCTACCTGCATTAACTAGATTAAATGCCTCCTATCTACTTCAGACAAGAGCGTATGGCTCAGGGTTTGATACAATACATAAAAGGAGCTCCTTCATAAATGAATCATTTATACATTGGCGCATCATCATGAATGAAAATTCAAAATTTTCGGCTGGCCTTGTCCAGTTGTTTAGTGTCTTCCATGCTGGCTCACTTGTTGAGTTGGCGATGCTCCTGCATCATACTCCTCGGCTTGAAAACTTTCATGGGATCCTATCCATGAGCTCCTGCACGGTATGTCCATGCTTTTGAATCATTGTTTTGCTTTCCCAGCTGGCATCTTCCACTGGATGATTCTTCCATTTGACCAGATACTCATAGTATTTCTTTCATCTGGTCTTTTTGCTGACTCTCTTGTCTAGTATACGCTCCATCTGTGGCTTCTCTGCAATTGGCATCTGCTTCTGCCACTGGATTTATGGTTGTTCATCACTTACATCTCCTACTTGCTCAGCCTTATATGGGTATAAGTCTGAGACATTGAATTTCGGAGATATTCTGATCCCATCCGACAACTCAATTTCATAAGCGTTTTCTCCTAATTTTTTTAGGACTCTGCATGGCCCAATTTTCTTCATTTTTAATTTATTATATGTTCCCCTTGGGAACCTTTCCTTTCTCATATGTGCCAGAACTAGATCACCAACTTCGAACTGAAGTTGCCTCCGATGCTAATCTGCTCTGCGCTTATATTCTTGATTTGTTTCCAGTAATCGCTCCTTCACCTTGCTGTGAAGTTCTTCCATCGCCTTTGCGAATTCTTCAGTGCTTGCGCTCTTGGTCATTATCTTCTCTGAGTCCCTTAGTTCAGATACTCCTCTTGTCTTCCTACCGTATACAATCTCAAATGGAATTTTGCATGTGCTTCTGTTCACTGAATCGTTGTAAGAAAAATCTGCCTATGACAACACGTTGTCCCAGTTGCTGTGGTGTTGTGTCACCAAGCTTCTGAGTAAATCTCCCAGACTTCCAGAGTGTCCTCCAAAAATGTCCAATGAATTTCGTATCCCTGTCCGATACTATGCTTCTGGGTAAACCATGAAGTCTAATGATCACCTTGAAAAACAAATTTGTGATGTGAGTCGCATCACTGGTCTTCTGGCATGGAATAAAATGTGCCATTTTGGGAAACCTTTCAACCACCACAAAGATCGAATCGTGTCCTATTTGTGGCCTAGGCAATCCCAATATGAAATCCATGCTGATTTCATCCCACGGCCTCTCTGGTATGGGAAACGGTTGGTAGAATCCCGCATTCTGCTTTCGGCCCTTTGAATGCTGGCAAATTCTACATTTGTCAACAAACTTCTTGACATCTATTTGCATCCTCAGCCAAAAGTATGCTTCGCTCAGCTTTGCAACTGTATTTTCATGGCCAAAATTCCCTGCCAAGCCTCCACTGTGTTTTTCTTTTAGTAGATTCTCCCTCATGGAGAAATCCAGAATACACAGTTCATTTCCTCTGAACAAGAGTCCATTTTGGATCATGTAATCTAACCATGGGATTCTGTCTCTGAGAACTAGATTCTCAGCTTCCTCATATGCCTCTGCAAAATCTGCATCACCTGCATACATGTCCCTAAGATTTTCAAAACCCAATGTTTTGACTCAGAACTCCTGCAGCAACAAACACTTCCTGCTCAAAGCATCAGCCACTTTGTTAGTAGTACCTGAAATGTGTTTAATTACAAATGTAAAATTTTGCATATACTCTACCCATTTAGCATGTTTCTGATTCAACTTCTCCTGTTGAGTCACAAACTGTAATGCATGATTATCACTATACAAAACAAATTCTTTTGGGACCAAGTAATGCCTCCACTTCTTCAGCGCCTGTATGATAGCATAAAATTATTTATCATACGTGGAGTACTTTACTTTCACCTCATCCAACTTCTCGCTGAAATATGCAACAGGTCTGTCCTCCTGGCTCAGGACCACCCCTATGGCAAAGCCACTTTGCATCACATTTTACTTGGAACACTTTCGTAAAATCCGACAATACCAAAACTGGTTGTTCAGTGATCTTTCGCTTCAACAGATTGAAGCTCTTCTCTGCCTCTTCATTCCAATGAAAAGATTTATGTCTTTTCTTGACAGTACCCATTATTGCTGCACTAATTCCACTGAAATTCCTGATGAATTTCTGGTAGAAACTAGCCAGTCCATGAAAACTTCTCACCTCGAAAATATTTCTTGATGATGGCCAATTTTTAATTACCTCCACTTTAATTGGATCCATCTTTAGTTCATTCGCCGATATGAAAAATCCCAATTAAATGAGTTTTGTCTTCATAAATGAAGATTTCCTCATGTTGATCAACAACTTCTCTTGCTGTAGCTTCCTCATTACTACAGCTAAATTCTTCAGATGTTCTTCCTTTGTTTTGCTGAAAATCAATATGTCAGCTAGATAAACAATGACAAACTTACTAATGAATTCCTTCAACACTTCATTCATTAACCTCATGAATGTACTCAGTGCATTTGTCAAGCCAAACGGCATGACTAGCCATTCATACAACCCTTTGTTGGTTTTGAAGGCTGTCTTCCACTCATTGCCTTCCCTCATGCGAATATGATGGTATCCACTTTTCAAATCAACCTTTGAAAAAGAATTTGCTCCACTTAAGAATTCCATCAAGTCATCCATCCTTGGAAATGGAAACCTGTACCTGATGGTTATATTGTTAATGGATCTGGAATCCATGCACATTCTCCAACCTCCATCTTTCTTTGGACTCAGTACCATTGGAACGGCACACAGAATTAAACTTTCCCTGATCAGTCATTTATCCAATAGTTCTTGCACCTGCCTTTTAACTTCTTCGTTCTCCTACGGTGTCAACCTGTACGCAACTTTGTTTGGGAAACTGGCTCCTGGTATGAGGTCTATATGATGACTCACACTCCTCATCGGCGGTAACAAATGAGGTAATTCATCTACCACAATGTCAGCGAACTCCTCCAGCAGTTCCTGAATTTCTTTCGGCAAATCATCCACTCTTGTGCTGGTCAAAACAATCCTTGGTTTCCTGACCACAAAGAATTGTGGGTCTTCCTTCTTCTTTACTTCCACTATAAGTTCCTTCCCACTCATGAGAAGTACAATATTCCTCGGTTCTGGTTTTACTTCTTTATCTTTAATTGGAAGTAGCATATGTGTTCTCCCATTCTTCTCCAAAGTATATGTATTCATCTTCCCATCATGAACTACATTCCTGTCATATTGCCATGGTCTGCCTAGTAATAAATGACATACATCCATAGGAATAACATCACAGAGTATTTTATCATTATATCCTCCTATATTGATGTCAACTAAGCATTGTTTAGTGACACTTACATGATGTCCCTTCTGTAGCCATGAGACTTTGTATGGACTTGGATGATCAGTTGTCTCCAGCTCTAGTTTCTCCACCATATCGGTTGAAACGAGATTATTTGTGCTTCCACTGTCCACAATAACCTTGCACTTCCTGTCTTTGGTCTTGCATGTGGTTCTGAAAAGCCTGTTTCTTTGAGCTGTGTCCTCCACCTCCTTCTCAGGTGTTAAGAGAACCTTACGCATCATCAACGAACTTCCATCTTCTGTGTCTTCTGCTTCAGCATCTCGCCTTTGTGCCTCGACGATGTGAGCTCCTCCTCCATCCTTTTTCCTATCTGGACAGTCAACTTCCTTGTGTCCATTCTTTCCACATGTGAAGCATGTGATGACTCCACCTTAGCCTCTTCCTCTACCTCTCGTACGAGGAAAGGTGTTATTATCAGCGTATCCTCCGCCCTGTTTTGTATGTTGCTTTCGTTGTTCAACGTGTTGGCCTCGCTGTCAACTTCCACCTATTTCCATTCTAGTATGAGGTTTCTTCCAGTCGTCCTTAGATTTTTGGAACTTATCTTGAGCAACTGACTTACCCCTTGGTTGGCTCCTACCTCGGCCTCACTGTGTTGGCTTATGGCTTAGATTTTCCTCATCTTTCAATGCCATCTCATATTCATCCTCCACTATTCGGATGGTTGTCATACTCATCTCATCCTAGATATCGTATCTCAAGCCATTCATATACCTGGCAACTTTTTCATCATCACTCTCCCAATGACCTTCTCTGATCTTGACCTTGTAGAATTCCTCAGTATACTCTTTTACTGTCATCAACTTCTGTCTCAGGTTCTACATTCTCCTGAACAGCGTGATTTGATAATCCCTTGGGATGAATTTTGCCTTCATCTTCGCAATCATTCGATCCCAGTTTTTGATCTTTTACTTTCCTTTGGAACGTCTATCTACTTGAAGCTCATCCCACCATAATGCTTCATGTCCCTTCAGGCATGTGACAACATGTCTAACCTTTTTATCCTCTTCGATATCCTCATAATCAAAGTAGGTATCAAGAGCTCTAATCCAATCCAGAAGCTCTTCTGCATCCAGACTTCCTTCATAAGTTGGAATGTCCATCTTTGTCTTCGAACTCATCTGGGCGATAACTTTAATTAACCGCTCATTGGCTGCATCTTCAGCTGCATCTTCTCCTTGTTGTTCAACTTCAACTTTGCCTTCGGAGTCACTCAGATCTCCAGCACTGGCTGTGCATTTCTGCGCTGCTTCCATATCTTCTAATCTCGCTCAGAGATCACGTATCTGCCTCTCCATTTCTGGCACCTGTGCTTGTCTTCCTCTGCCTCTCTGGTTTCCCCTATCCTCTGGATCAGGTGATTGTCTTTCTCTCCTCGGAGGCATGGTGAATTTTCATTTCTTCTCTGCTACAGAAAGAAAAGATATTTTCTCAGCTCTGATACCACACTGTGTGTATCAGAGTGCTTTCCTCTTCTTCACTCCTCTTGCCTGAAATATACAGACAATAAATCAGCTATGATACCACTCTGTGTGTATCATAGGGATTTCCTCTTCTTCACTCCTCTTGCCTAAAATATACAGACAATAAATCAGCTTTGATACCACTCTGACGCAAATGCGCCACCCAAGGCACGCTTGCTCCCACAGGATCTTCTCTTTCAATGCCCGAAGAGATGAAATTCTCTTCTCTGATCCCTTATCGGGACCTTCCAATACCCACAGGATTCTTCCGATGATTTTGCTTTATTTTATCGAGAAATCAGACTTTGCGTGATCACGAGTCCTAAAGTCACAGATTCGGGCCTCACAAATCCCCGAACCCCGATGAGTGTTAACCCACGTGCTCCTTGTTTTTGTCAGGTCTTCTCCCGATCATAAAATCGGCACTCACACTATCGTGAGTCACTGCCCTCATGAATCCCTGACTCCTGATCACCGATGGTACTTCTGCAACCTTTAGCTCCCTCTGGTTAATTCTCCTAACGTGACCGGCTAACTCACGAGACTATGGTTCTTTTCCCCTATCAAAAATTCGAACTTCGTGGAATCGAAATGCGCAGGACTTACGCCCCTGGGATCTCCGATCCTTCGATTCCTGATGCCACCTGTCCTCTGCTCTAGCTTCCATGGCCCACACACCCCATGGAAATTAGGAAATCGTGTTTCAGAAATTCGCAATTACTGTTGCACAATTTCACAGACCCTTCCAAGTCCCAATCTCCGAAGTGCGATGACACCTGTCCTTCCACTGAACTGCTTGACTATGGGACCGTCGCGTTTCGGGATTTCGCGACTTCTCTGGTCGTGATTTTCTCGTCCCCGAGAATCCCAAAATGCCGAATCTCGAACTCTTCAGGATCCGTGGACACGTGTTCCTCCAATCAACGGTTCCAACCGTGTCGGGAAATCACGGATCGCGATTTCGTTCTACAAGAGTTCTACAACTCGTGAACCCCCTATATCCTGAACTTTGAATGTCTGGGATCTCTCGCCATGCGTCCCTACTGAGATCCACGGCTCTGATCTTCTCAGGAAATCGAGAATTACAAGGTCCCGATTCTCCACTTGGACAAAACCATGATGACCTTGATATTCTGATGTCTCCTCCGGGTCCTTCCTTTTCTCCCCTGGCTTAAACCCTGTGCAAGTTTCCTGAGATTTGACGGCTGACGATATTTTGCAGTTGGCCTCGGCAAATCTTGACCGTCGATTCTTCTCCTTGGGGATTTCTTGGAAATGGCTAAGTGTTCCTTCCAGAACCCACTTTCCAATGCCTGCGCTTGCAGCCTCTGCTCAAGTCTTCCTCGACCCAAACCTCCTGTGTTCTCTTTCAATGATATCACAGAGGTGCTATACCTCCTGAGCTTATCCACTCTGATTCTTCAGAGGAACTTGCGCGCATTCCTAGTGCTCAACTTTCAACAACTCCCGACTGTTGAACCCTTCCAACTCTACGCACTACTGCAGCAGCAGTCTTTGACTTCTTTTGCTCAAATTCACGACTGAGACTCCTTCTTCAACATGTGCACTTCTTGCACGACTTCAACAACTCACTTCCACTTCTGGGTGAATGAGAACAAGAGTTAGACTACTGAGCCTTCATCAACGCACTCCCTGCAGATGAATTCAACTGCACACATTGCAGGAATCTCCTAGCTCAGATAGAGAAACAATTGGAACTCATTCCTCTCCCCTTTCAGACTTCAGGTTGAAACATGAAATCACATGCACAACATATACAAAGAAAATGCATAACAAGAAAGCAAACATTCATGAACTTAGCATCAATACACAGAGAAAACAACACAAACCATGTGCTTGAATCAAAGCTTCCTTCATATTAATTCAAATGCCTGTACATGGGTGTTCTTCATACAATATTCTCTGGTTTCTCTTCTCTTCTTTTGAATGCTTGATAATATCCTGGATTGATAATGTTACAATGATACAATGAGGGTGTCTATATCTGTTTTCCCTCTCGAATTCTAAACTATCAAATCTAGAATTAAATCCTATCTACCTGCATTAACTAGATTAAATGCCTCCTATCTACTTCAGACAAGAGCGTATGGCTCGAGGTATGATACAATATAGAAAAGGTGCTCCTTCATAAATGCATCATTTATACATTGGCGCATCATCTTGAATGAAAATTCAAAAGTTTCGGCTGGCCTTGTCTAGCTATTTACTGTCTTCCATGCTGGCTCGCTTGTTGAGTTGGCAATGCTCCTGCATCAATAATCCTTTTTCTTCAAATGTTATATCAATGTATAATTATTATCCAATAATGAGTAGTAAGAAATAAACAATCACACACATACACAGTACACCAGTGTTTTATGTGGAAACCCAAATCGGGAGAAAACCACGAAATGATTTTTCTTATATGTCTTGAAGAATTACATTCATTGTAAGCACCAACTTCCTTTGTTTTCTAGCTGCAACTAGAAGGAGGATCCAATCCCCTATTTTCTCAGGCTACAACCTAAGGGAATATCCAACTCCCCAATTCTATGGCTATAACTAGAAGGAGGCTACAACCCCCTATGTTCTCCAGATACAACCGGAAGGTGGCTACAACCACCTGTCCTTGCCCCATCCTTCCCCCCTAAAGTAGAAGTAGAATGATGGAACCATTGTCACACTATCACTGTGAGATATACCATTGTAAACCTGTACCAATAAATCTGAACCATGCATCAACCATGCATCAACTTGTACCTCAACCTGTAATCAACCTGTACTATAAACAAGTGCATCAACCATGCACCAACCTGTACCAAACAACCTGTAATCAACTTGTACCATAAACAAGTTCATCCAACCATGTACCAAGTATATATGAATCATTTTTCAACTAATCATAAACTATGACTCATCAATATGTACCAACATCATCAACTATACACCTCATGTATGTGCCAAATCATCAACTACTTGTCTCAACCATGTACTCAAATTGTACCTCAACCAAAATCCCTCATCAATTTCATCATCCAAATTTGATTTGTATCTCTATAATAGACCTAGTTTATATGATCACATTCATGAAAACCTTCCTTAAATTTAACAACAAGAGACTAGCATTTTCATCAAACTTTTCTTTAGTCTCACATGCCTAGTTTTGGATTAGTCAATAACCCTTACTTGAAGTAATCATAACTTTTAACATGTTATGTATAAAGATATGAAACTGATATACAATGTTATTTAGTGTGTTTTATGCAATTCCTCCAAGTGTCACTACTTGGAACCTCTCAGAAAAGGAGTTATAGCAAAAATGACATACCTTGTTGAATTATGGCTTATTGTAGAGAGCGACCTTGTAGAGTGTGCCACGCACGAAATATTTGTTACATTTATTTGAAACTATTACATGACATACTAAAGATTATACCCTAACCAACACATTTTTTCTCATGTAATTGGGATCTGTTATGAAGAAGTTATGATGTTTTTACCCGAAACACTTGTTTCTGACAAGTTTCAGGACTAGCCAGAAACCCTATTTTCCACGGAGTGTAACTCCCAAAATACAATGACCCACAAGATAATTTTTTTACCACAGATACTTGGGTATGTTTTATCAATGGAATATAAATTTCATAGTCTGAATCATTATAGAAAAAACATTATATCGAAAATGATGAGATGCCCTATAAATAACATACCTTAGAAAGCACCATCAAAAGAATTTATCCTTCCTTACATTTCGGCCTTCTTTTCTTCACCTTCCCTCAGAAATTCGGCTTAGATATCCTTGGTTACCTAAGACACCTATATATATTCAATATTCTCAAGTTTAATTAAAATGAGAGAGCCTTGCCTCTTATTTATACTCTCCAAGTAGCTTCCTTAAAAACATCTTCTAGGTCACTTGGCCCACTTTCCTTATTTTATGGTTAACCCACTTATAATTTCTCCATTAAATTTGTTATTAAAATAATTTATTTTGTATTCACTTTGAATTATAATACACTCATCACTTCACTTTATTATTTACCTTTTAAAGTCTCTTAAACCACTTTGACTACTTTGACCTTTTGGGGCTTCTAGATGACATATGAGGGTTCTCCAATTTCGTAAGGCCATAACTCTCAAACCGTGAGGAGTTATGTGACATTACACATACCACTAGAAATGGAATGACATGTACTATCCATGTAGAATAGTATTACCTTCAAAAATATCAAAAATCATACCATTATCCATCAAACAAACTTGGGTCCATTACCCAAACCTGGGTTCTCCAACTTCACATGGTCATAACTCTCTAACCGTGAGGCGTTATGTGACGTTCTACATACCACCGAAAATGGCATGACAATCACTATCCATATAGGATAGTTTCCCTGACAAATTCACTATCCTTCATCTCATTATTCCACAATTAAGCATGCGCTCTCTTACTCCGCAAAGCGTCTTCTCGTGAGGGCTTTCACCATAAGGGGACCACTTTGGAGTTGATCCATATTTACTTCTTATCAACCATGAAAAAACAATAATGAGTCATATTTACATAAAAAAATCTCAGGTCCATTACCAAAACCTTTGTGTTGTGATGCTTTCTTCAAGGGTTGACATCAATGACAACCAACCTTAATCAACAATCTCCCCCTTTGGCATTGATGGAAACACTATGATGCAATATTGAAATCATATCACTCATGCTCCCCCTGAAACCATGCCTCTGGCTTATTCATTTGATAAATCTGCCTCTCTCCTATGCATTTGATAAAACTTCTTCCCCTGGAACCATGCCTCTGTCCTCTGCATCTAATAAATCTCTCCCCCTTTGTCATCAATGGAAAAGGTATATTTTCATCTGGGGTTGATCCCCCTAATTGAACTGTCCTCTTATGGTGATTCCTCATGTACATCTAAGACACATAATATAAGAATTCAAAAAACATTCATTTTGGAGTAGAAATAACTCCAAGTCTTTGGAAAAGATATTCAAAGGATTCTCATGGAAGTGGTTTTGTAAATATGTCTGCCACTTGTTCTTTTGTTCCCACATACTCAACTCTGGTGTTCTTTTTTGCAACTTGTTCCTGTAGAAAGTGATACTTGATTGGAATGTTCTTCGTCTTGGAATCCATCACCTTTTTTTTTGATATATTTATGACACTTGTATTATCACAATATATTAGAATGGGATCATCATACTCAACTTGTATATCTGTCAAAGTTTGTTTCATCCAAAGAACCTGTGTACAACATGTTGCTGCTACAATATACTCTACCTCGGCTGTAGATAGAGATACTGATGATTTTTTATTGCTTATCCATGATACCAAACACTCACTGTAATGATCCCAAGCCAAATTCTTTCTTGGAATCACTAACTACTACTAATTTATTGAGTTTTTAAGTGTATACAAGATTCATCAACACATGGAGATCACAATATATTCAAGATGTAGAAGCACAAGCAAATATCTGACCTTTTTATTATGAGCAATGTAAGATCAATACAATAGATGGCCAATCTGGCATAAACCTCATATGGTCGTTCAAGCAATAGACATGAGCTGCTACAAAATGCTCCCGACAATACAAAATGAGCCTCCAAAGGTTGGATATACAATGAAGACTAAATCAAGCAGATCTAAGTCGTACTAATGCTCAACCTCCAAGCTGGAAAGTGCCACGTCCTGCTAGAATGCTGAAGCCCTGAATAATTCTGCCCTGCTACCAAAAGTGTCCAATCATCCCAAGAAATATGCCAAATGATAGATCGGGCAACTACAAGGAAAACCCAAATGTCAAAATTCCCAAATCCACTCTCGAACTCCGTAGATATGAATTCTCCACTGAATGGTGTGCCCCACTGGATGACTGAAACCCTAGCTGGTTTGACCCTGATGAAGGAGATATCCAAATGATCTGAAACTCTCCAAGAATATAGATCGGGTGATGGTAAGAACAACCCAGATGCCCGAATC
>ML783480.1:318112-336234 GCA_009831015.1 Picea engelmannii | reverse complement strand
TAATGTTATTTTCTTTTCAGTTCTTAGGTAGATTTTATTTCGTTTGGTTTTCTATTCTCTGTTAACCCATTTTGATCCACAGCAAACCTGTTCTGCCTTGCTGAGCCCAACAGGGCATGCTAGTGCTCCCATTCTTTCTCACCTGGCGATGATTCGAGCACGAACATAGATGTTGTCACATATAGTAGGATTCCAATCATTGACCTGTATTGCCTCTAATCTGTAGACTTCAAATCATCATCTTTGCTCAACTTACAACTGGTTTGCATGGGAGTGATAATTGGTTTTCAATCTTCCATTCCGAACCTCTTTAGCATTTCTTTGATATACTTGGTTTGAGAAATAAAAATTCCTTGGTTTCTTTGACGTATCTGAAGTCCCAGAAAGAAGGATATTTCTCCAAGTAATGACATTTGAAATTCATTTTGCATGTCTTTTGCAAATTTTTGGCTTACCCTGTCATCATCACTACCAAAAATAATATCATCAACATAAACTTCAATTAATAAAATATTAGCTTGACTTACCTTGATGTAAAGGTTGTTGTCTGCACTTCCTTTTGTAAACCCTACATGTTGTAGATACTTATCCAGTATGGAGTACCATGCTCTAGGAGCTTGTTTAAGACCATACAAGGCCTTCTTTAATTTACACACATATTCTATGTTCCCTGACAACTGAAATCCTTCTAGTTGTTCAATGTATACTTCTTCTTCAAGTTCTCCATTCAGAAAAGATGATTTTATATCCATCTGATATACTTTAACATTTTTGGAACATGCATAAGATAAAAGAAAATGGATTGCTTCCATTCTGGCAACTGGGGAAAATGTCTCTTCAAAGTCGATTCATGCAATCCGTGCATATCCTTTACATACCAATATAGATTTGTTCCTTGTAACCTATCCATATTCATTCAATTTATTCCCGAAAACCTATTTTGTGCTAATCACATTCTTATTCTTTGGTCTTGGAACCAATTACCAAGTGTCATTTTTCTCTATTTGATCGAATTCTTCATCCATGGCCTTATTCCAAAATTCATCCTTGTTGGCTTCTTCAAAACAATTTGGTTCAATTGTAGATAAGAGTGCTAGGTGTGGTGTTGGGTATGTTTGTTCTAGTGAACGATTTTTTCTTCTAGTCTCAACTCTTGCATCTTTGTTTCCAATAATCCGATCTGAAGGATGATTCTTTTGTACTCGTTTGCTAGGTGTCTTTGGAGATACTTGTTGAACTTGTTCTTCTGCTTATGTCAGATTCTCTTCAACTTCATCTTCCTCTTCTACTTATTTTCATCTTCTTCTTCGAAAAGTTGTTCCATTGATTTTTTTTCTTCTTCCTTTGATTCTGGTCAGCATGTTTTATCAATTGTTACGTTGATGCTTTCCACAACTTTGTTTAATGTTAGATTGTAACACTGGTATGCTTTCCTTAAACTTGAGTAACCAACAAGTATTCCTTTGTCCACATGAGAGTCAAACTTTCCCATTCTGACAACTTCTCTTTTGATGTAGCATTTGCTTACAAAAACTCTGAAGTGCTTCACATTTGTTGGTATTCCTTTCCATAGCTCGTAGGGATTTTTATCAGTGTTGTTTTTGAGAATTACTTTGTTTTGAATGTGAACTGCTGTATGCACTGCATGTGTCCAAAAAAATTCTTTCAACTTTGAATCCATTATCATTGTTTGAGCCATTTCTTGTACTGTCCTATTCTTTCTTTCAACAACTCCATGAACTATTGAGGTGTCCTAGCGATGGAGAATTACCTTTTTATTCCATGATTGTTGTAGTAGTCCATAAATTTGTTTGAGGTGAATTCTCCTCCATTGTCTGATATTAAGCATTTGATTCTTGAATCCATCTCATTTTCAACCATTTCCTTGTAGATATTGAATTTTTCAAAAGATTTTGACTTTTTCTTGACAAAACAAACTATAGTCAATCTTGTATAATAATCAACTAATAACATAAAGTATCTCTCCCCTTTTAATCCTTTTGTTGTAGTTGGTCCAACTAGATCACTATGCACAATTTCCAGTGGTTTTGTTGTTGAATATTCCTTTGATTTGAACTTGGTCTTTTTTTTCTTTCCTTGTTGGCAATGATTTCATAAAGTGCTGGTTGGTTTCGTGATCTAGGGAATTTTTCTGACTGCTTCTCTTTTGATGACTTTGACAGGGTTATCAAAATTCATATGACCCATTCTTTTGTGCCATAGCCAACTTTCATCTTCCTTTCCTAGACAACACTTTTCAATTCCAATTTCGCTTAACACATATATGTTGCTTGAAGTTCTTGCAGTTGCAGCGACCAATTTCCCTGAATCTTCTTTTTTCATATCACCCTTTTGTGAATCGAAAGTAACTTTATGACCTTGGTCAAACATTTGACTCACACTTAAAATATTATGTTTCATATCTTCTACTAGTAGAACATTTTTTGCCTTTTCATTTATGTTCCCAATTCAGACTGTGCCTTTTCCAATGATTTTGGTTGAATCATCATTTTTGAAGGAGACTTATCCATCTCTTTTCTTTCGTAGTGTAAGAAACTTGTCTTTATCACCTATCATGTGTTTTGAACATCCACTGTCAGCATACCAACCATGTTTCTTTTGTTTATCTTGTAGAGAGACTATGCATTCTTCATTGTTATACTGATCTTGCTTTCTCATCCATGTCATTTTCTAAGGTTCTTGTTTGTGAATCTGTTGATGTTATTTAGGAGGGACTTTCATTCTGCAATTTTTGGCCATGTGTCCAAAATTGTTACACTTGTAACATTCCACTTCAATGCTCAAAGATTCAAACATGTTGTAACTTCGTCTTTATGTTTCACTAAGTATTCTTGAATAACCCCTTTTTCTATGGCTCTCAAAGTGGTTATTGTTCCTATTGAGTTAGCTCTGCAATTTACAACTTTATGTCCAAAACTATTACATGCATAACATAAACCAAAAAATATAGTTTGATACCTGGTATTTGAAGATCTTCTGAAAGAAGGTGCTCTGATGAATCCTTCTTCTTTTTGAGTCCTGTCTATCTGTTGTTAATTCTAAAATCTGAATCTTCGTGGTGGAAGAGTGTCCCTGTAATATTCCTTGTATATATTTTTATCCCCTTTGATTGTTTCTACATAGATTTTTGGATTTGTTTCTTGCTCTTTTGTTTTGGATCTTGCTCCCTTTTCTGTTTGATTGTATCCAAGTCCGAACTTGTCAAGATGATATTTTTTACTGTTGATAATGTCATCCTGAACTTTTGAGCTATTCTGCATATTTTTTTTTTGAATATCCTTTCTTAGTGTGACAATCTTTTCTTCCAAGTTTCCAATGATCTTGTCCTTTCCTTCTAGTTGTTCTTTGAGTTCTTCTTCGGTTCTTTTATATTCTTCTATTTGAACCTTCAATTTTGTGATCATTTGTTCTAGTTCTTGAGTGTATTTTTTCTTATCTAGTTTTGCTTGTAGTTTCTTGTTTTTCTTCTTTTCTCTTCTGATAAATTCTATGGAACTCATTAATTCTTCTCAGAAGTCAACTTCTTCCTCTTAAATTTCCTCTTCATATGCTTCTTCATATTCTTCTTTATCAGAGTCTTCTACTTCCATGAATAGAACTCCCCCTATTTCACTGTCACTGACTTCATCTTCATCTGATGATGAGATGTCTTCTTTGGTGCAAAATCTTTTCTTGAAAACTTTCTTTGTAGTTCTTTTACCTGTATATGTTTGTCTTCCTTTTGAGTAACCTTCATCATTTCTCTTTTTATTATGAGGACATTTGTTAGAAAAATGACCAATACCATCATAATTAAAACAAATTAAATGAAGCTTACCTCTGTAACTACCGTTGGTTCCCTTGTTCAGTCTTTTGAAGAAGTTGGCCACTTCTTCATCATCTTCTAAGAAGTCGCTACTGCTACTATATTCTTCTTGCTCCTTTTTCTTTTGCTTTGATCTTTTGGATGCTTTGAAGGATTCTTCTTTTACATCTAGATTTTTCTGTTCAATTCTCATCTCATATGTTGTGAATATTCCATGCAGTTCTTCCATGCTTATTGAGTTTAGATCCTATCTTTCTTCTAGTGTTGATATATTAGGGTTGAATCTCATAGGAAGATATCTTAGTACCTTTTTAACAATTACAGATTCTTTTATTTATACTCCCAATCCTATGATTGCATTCACTATTTCATCAACTCGTAAGAAGTAGGCTGTGATATCTTCATCTTCCTTCATTTTTAGTTGTTTGAACTGAACTCTTTAAGTTTGAAGCTTTGTTGCTTTGACTTTTGAATCTCCTTCATAAATATTTCAAAGCTTGTCCCAAATCTCTTTAGCAGATTCACAATGTGAAACTTTGGTGAATACCGTATCACTGAGACCATTCAATAGGGCATTTTTGGCTTTGGAATTATTCTCACCGAGTTTCATTTTTTTGTCATTTTTCGGTGGAACTATTGGTGATGTGTATCCATCTACAATTGATTGTCAAACTTGAAATCCCTGTGCCTGTATATATGTCTTCATCCTTATGATCCAAAAAAAATACTTATGTCCATCAAACTGTGGTATTCCATTTTTATACGAGTTGGTACTCTCCATGATCTACCTTTCAATGGTTAAAATGATTTCTGAAGGAACCTGCTCCGATACCAATTGTTGGATTACTGAGAGGGGGGGTGAATCAGTAATATCGTAATTATAATCCTTTTTCTTCAAATGTTATATCAATGTAGAATTATCATCCAATAATGAGCAGTAAGAAATAAACAATCACACACATACACAGTACACTAGTGTTTTACCTGGAAATTGAAATCGGGAGAAAACCACAGAATGTTTTTTCTTATATGTATTGAAGAATTACATTCATTGGAAGAACCAACTTCCTTTGTTTTCCAGCTGCAACTGGAAGGAGGCTCCAACCTCCTAGTTTCTCAGGCCACAACCTGAGGGAAGCTCCAACTCCCCAATTCTCTAGCTACAACCAGAAGGAGGCTACAACCCTCTATGTTCTCCAGCTACAACTGGAAGGTGGCTACAAGGACCTATCCTTGCCATGTCCTGCCACCATGAAGTAGAAGTAGAATGATGGAACCAATGTCACACTATCACTATGAGATATACCACTGTAAACATGTATCAATAAATATTAACCATGCATCAACCATGCATCAACCTGTACCTCAACCTGTAATCAACCTGTACCATAAACAAGTGCATCAACCATGCACCAACCTGTACCAAACAACCTGTAATCAAACTGTACTATAAACAAGCGCATCCAACCATGTACCTAGTATGTACCAATCATGTGTCAACTACTCATCAACTATGAATCATCAATATGTGCCAACATCATCAACTATACACCTCATGTATGTGTCAACTCATCAACTACTTGTCTCAACCATGTACTCAACATGTACCTCAATCAAAAGATCTCATCAATTACATCATATAAATCTGATTTGTAGCTCTATAATAGACCTGGTGTATATGATCACATTACTGCAAACCTTCCTTAACTTTAACAACAAGAGACTAGCATTTTAATCAAACTTTTCTTTAGTTTCACATGCCTAGTTTTGGATTGGTCAACAACCCTAACTTGAAGTATTCATAACTTTGAAAATGTAATGTATAAATACATTAAACTGATACATAATGTTCTTCTTTGTTTTTTATGGAATTCTTCCAGGTGTCACTACTTGGAACCTCTCAGAAAAGGATTTATAGAAAAAATGGCATACCTTGCTGAATTCTGGCTTATTCTATAGAGCAACCTTGTAGAGCATGCCCTGCATGAAATATTCATTGAATGGATATGAAAATGATACACAGAATACTAAAGACTATACCCTAACCAACACATTTGGTCTCACTAAATTTAGATCTGTTATGAAGAATTTATGGCGTTTTTACCCGAAACACCTTTTTTTGACTAATTTTAGGACTATCCGCAAACCCTATTTATCACGGAGTGTAACTCTGAAAATACAATGAGCCACAAGCTAAAATTTTTACCACAGATAATTGGGTATGTTTTTGCAATTTCATAGCAATTTCACTATTTGAATCATTATAGAAAAAACATTATAGCGAAAATGGTGAGATGACCTGTAAATAACATACCTTAGAAAACACCATCAAAAGAATTTATCCTTCCTTGCATTTCAACCTTCTTTTCTTCATCTTCCCTCAAAAAATTGGCTTAGATATCCTTGGTTACCTTATACACTTATATATATTCAATATTCTCAAGTGTAATTAAAATGAGAGATCCTTACCTCTTATTTATACTCTCCAAGTAGTTTCCTTAAAAACATTTTCTAGTTCAATTGGACCACTTTCCTTATTTTAGGGTTAGCCCACTTTTAATTTCTCCATTCAATTTATTATTGAAATAATTTATTTTGTACTTTGAATTATAATACACTCATCACTTCACTTTATTATTTACCTTTTAAAATCTCTTAAACCACTTTGACTACTTTGACATTTTGGGGCTTCTAGATGACATATGAGGGTCCTCCAACTTCGTAAGGCCATAACTCTCAAGCCGTGAGGAGTTATGTGACATTCCACATACCAAAAGAAATGGAATGACATGTACTATCCATCTAGAATAGTATTAACTTCAAATATATAAAAAATTATATCGTTATCCATCAAACAAGCTTGGGTCCATTACCCAAACCTGGGTTCTCCAACTTCACATGGTCATAACTCTCTAACCGTGAGGAGTTATGTGAAATTATATGTACCACCAAAAATGGCATAAAAATAACTATCCATATAGGATAGTTTCCCTGACAAATTCATTATCCTTAATATCATTATTCCACAATTAAGCATGGGTTCTCTTACTTTGCAAAGCATATTCCCATGAGGGCTTTCACCATAAGGGGACCACTTTGGAGTTCATCCATATTTACTTCTTATCAACCATGAAAAAAAAACAATGAGTCATATTTACATCAAACAATATTAGGTCCATTACCCAAAACTTTGTGCTAGGGGGCTTTATTCAAGGGTTGACATCAATGAAAACCAACCTTAATCAACACAACAGTGGTCGTTGGATCACCAATCTATAATACTCGATGGTCATTATATTAGAGTACAAACATGAGGAGCGCACAGAGGAGGATATTAGACCTTAGCCACCTGATTGAAGTGTGAAGGACTAGAAATCGTTAGATCCAGTATAACTACGAAGAGGATAATGGGAATGAGCCATCCTCCAACTCCACGAAATACGAAGTCATGAAATGATCTGGGTCATTGGATATAGAGGACATGTGGTGAGAGATCATCATTTCGTTGACTCACGAGCTCGAGAAGTCAAAGGTGAGAGTTGTAGGAACTTGCAATATGCGAAGTCGCAAAATGATCTAGGTCGTCTCATCACCAAGGATCTGGACCATTGATATGATATGAAGTTAGAGTCCATGATATTGATCACAACCGTTGATCAGAGAGAGAGAGACCTCGACCATTGATCTAATATGAAGTCACTTTAGAGTTTTGCGTATCAGAAGTTTAGAGGCAAATCATAGTAGGAGTTTGCGATATGTGAAATCACGAAGCATTTTTTTTATTGAACCCTTATCGTAGATTGTGGTCACATCAGAGGCAGAGAAGTGAAGGAGCTAGTGCTACTAGGCTCCATTTCAGAGTTTTGTGTATCGTGAATTTGGAAGAAACTCACAGTAGGAGGTCACGATATGAGAAATCGCAACCCACCCTCGTGCTTGACCCCTGATCATAGCTAGTGGTCACATCAGCAGGAGAGAAGGGAAGGAGCTAGCGGTGCCAGGATCCATTTCAGAGTTTCATGAGTCGAGAAAACCAAGGTGACTCACAGTTGATCACCCGAAATACAAAATCACTAAATGACTATTGGCTAGGCATACGGTCACCGCTGATGGGCATGTGAAAGGAAGGGGATTAGACAGAAGAGATAAACGCCCACTGTGTATTT
The DNA here is from genome assembly GCA_009831015.1 of Picea engelmannii. Taxonomy (NCBI): domain Eukaryota; kingdom Viridiplantae; phylum Streptophyta; class Pinopsida; order Pinales; family Pinaceae; genus Picea; species Picea engelmannii. The sequence goes on along the minus strand of ML783480.1, from coordinate 328,242 downwards.
TTCTCAGAAAAGGAAAAATCACCAAAGCGATGAGCACACGAAATTTCTCTAAGTAACTGCTAAAGACGCACTGATTATAACTACAAAAAACCACTGATGTTTTCAGCCAGAGAATTTGAAGAGGCTACAAGGTGATTGTCAGAGAAGTTGAAGAGTCTCGAGGTATCTGTCAGTTGAATGAAGACTCATCATAGAGATGATTGACAGATGGAAAAATGTTGAAGATGGTAGCTGCTAGAGAAGCCAAAGAGTCTGGACATAATGACCATGGATGAAGAACATACTGAGTGTAATCGCCAGAGGGGACGAAGAGTTAAGTGTTTGTTATAGCAGAGGACTAGGCATAATAAAGATATACAGAACAATGAAGAGGATTGGGTTTGGGGAAGAGAGTTACTGATGCGGGTAAAAGTAGGTTGTGTACAATAGTTGAACTGTACAGAAGAAGCGTAGTGCATAGAATATAAATTCTTATCTAAGAGAGGAAGAAAAGGTCGAGGTGCACATGCAGAGACAGAGTAGGAAGACATTGATGTAGGCAGAGCATAGTAGTGCACCAGAACAATGATCAGACTGGTAAGATATATATAAATATTTTATCACTGTAATAAGTCTAAAGTAATGAAGTTGTTATAATTAGGATGGTTGGGAGGTGCTAGGGAGGATTGGTGTCCTTAGAGTTTCAAGTGGGTGCTTGAAAACAAGAAGTTGTAGCTTCCATCTGGTTGCAGCCAGAAATACCAGGGTGGCAGGTTGGTGCAAGGGAGAACTGTTGTTTCCTATTATGCGGGTTGGTGCCTGTGTTACTGGAAGTTGGTGCTTCCATCCAGTTGGTGCTAGAACACTTAGGGAGTTTGTTCTTCCTTCTAGTGGGTGCTAGAGAAACCAGGGAGTTGGTGCCTCCTTCTAGTAGGTGCTAGAGAAAATAGAGAGTTGGTTCTCTCAGCAAGTTGCAGCTTGCAAAAGAGAGGTTGTAGCCTCAACATGAGTTGGAGCTCACAAGTATGATAATGTAAAGAAAATAAATATTACTGATCATATCAAGAATAAGAGGTTTTTCCCTTTATGGGTTTCCTCAGGAAATATATGTCTTTGTATATTTCATGTGTGTGATTGATGTTTAATATTCTATTTCTTACTTCTCTACATCATTATGATCTTCATTGAGTTTTATGTGAAGAGTTTAAAATGGCCATAATAGTTTAATCACAGTAACAACTCGTTCACCCCCCCTCTCAGTTGTTCAACAATTGGTATCAGAGTCGAATCCTTTTTTTTCCTAAAGTTCGATCAACAAGATTAAACATGTCAAGACATGAAGGAACTTCAATGAATAAGCCCCCCCTATTTAATGGAACAAAATTTTCCTTCTGGAAAGTTAGGATGCGAACCTACATAATGGCCCTAGGTGCAGATGTCTGGGATGTGGTAGAGACTAGTTATGTAAAGCCAGTTGTACTAGATAATAAGGATGAAAATATATAATTCATCTTCAATGTTAAGGATATTAATGTTATTCTAAGTGGGCTTGCAGAAGCATAATTTGTAAAATTTATGCACTTAGAAACTACCAAAGAAATGTGGGACAAACCCATTAGTAGTTATGAAGGTAATGAGAAGTTAAAGGATGCCAAGCTTCAAACCTACAGAGTACAGTTTGAGAAGCTAACGATGAAAGAGGATGAAACTGTTGGAAAGTACTTTGTGAGAGTTGAAGAACTAGTAAATGCAATGAAAGAACTTGGTGAACAAAATGAAGAACCCTCTTTAGTTTAGAAGATTTTGAGATCTCTACTAGATAGTTTCAACCCGAAGGTCTCTAATATAGAAGAACTTAATGATCTAAAATCCTTTGATTTTGATCGACTTCTAGGAACGTTGAATGCATATGAAATGAGGATAGTTAAAGATAAACCCACCTCTAGAGAAGCATCATTTAAGAAAGATAAGAATGAGTATTCTGAGCCTGATGAAATTGAAGAAAAATTTGTGAGAAGACTAAAGAAAGGATTAGGCAAGTACCAAGGCAATCTTCCCTTCAAATGTTTTAATTGTGGAAGGATAGGTCACTTTTCATATAAGTGTACACACAAGAATAAGGACCAGAAATTTGAAGGTGAAGAGAAGTACAAATTCAAGAGATTTGGTAAAAAGAAAAGCTTATGTGTAAACAATGATGACTCTTCAGGAGACATAGATAGTGACTCTTCTTGTGAATATAAGATTAATGAATTTATGCTAATGGCCAAAGAGGATTACGATAATAAAAGCACATGAAGTGATTTTTATGATGAAGAATATGTGGTGGACTTGGAAGGATAACTCATCAGTGCTCTAGAAGAAATTGCTAGACTCAAACTCAAGAAGAAGAAAAAACAATTGTTGATACAGTTCAAGAAAGATAGTAAAAAACCTGATGAAGACTTTGCCCTATAGAAAGTAGAATTAGAAGAGGAAAATAAAACATAAGACATTCTGAAACAACAGTTATTAGAAAATAAGGAAATATGTGAATCCTTGGAAGAAGAGGTAGTAAAATTAGAAAATAAATGGAGAAGTTTAAAGCATTATATCTCCAAAATCTTCCAAGCATTAAAGCTTCAAAAGGATTAGCCACCATTCCGAATCATCAAAGGAATCCAAATTTGAAAATTGGTTTGGGTTATGAAGAAAGATCAAATAATGGTTAGCCAAGCAACAAAGAATCCATTAATTTTATCAAATCTACATGCATTGAAAACAATAAATATGGAGAAAAAAAGGAAGATAATCAGCCACCAAGGAAGAGTGAAGGAAGATGTACTAGAATTGAAACTATAGAATAAAGAAATAATATATCCTGTTCTCAAAGAAATCATCAGCATGGAAGAAATCGACCTGCTCAAAGAACACAACCATTTTTCATGTACAAAGGATTTTTCTATGGATATTGTTTTTACTATTCTAACTTCGGTCACAAAGTTGTAAACTACTCCTTCAAATTTAGATATGAGAAATCAACACACTCAAGGAATAGATATATGTCACAACAAAGAATGAGACAACCAAGTAACAAACAACCTCATACTGCAAATCATGTGATGGCTGGTAAAAGGAAACAGGTTAAGCATAACAATCATTATGATCCTTTATTCAATGAACCAGAATGTTACACTTGCCATAATTATGGACATAAAGCTGCAGACTGTCGCTTAAGGAACTATGAACCAAATTTGAGTCCTTCTACTGAAAATGTCAAGGTTTGGAATAAGAAATAAAATGACAAGTGTGGAATAGTGTTGTCATCTCAAAGACAAAATAACCCCTGGTATATTGACATTGGTTTCTCCAAACATATGATGGGAGACAAAGTTCAGTTTCTATCTCTAAGTGAAAGAAAATCAGGAAACACAACCTTTGGAAAAGATGCTCTAGGTAAAATCAAGGGTAAAGGGATGGTGAGTTTAAGTAATGGAAAAGGAAAATCCCAGGATGTTCTTCTTGTAAATGGGATGAAACATAATTTTCTGAGTGTAAGTCAAATGTGTGATAGAGGATGTGAAGTGGTGTTCACTTCCAAGGATTGCAAGATAAAGTCCGTAAACTCAGGACAAGTGGTGGCTAAAGGAATAAGGATGGATAATAATGCATATGTGATGAAATAAGATAGAGAAGAGTGTCATATAAGAAAACATGATGAAATATGGTTATGGCATAGGAGACTTGGACATCTAAACTTTGACCACTTAATCAAGCATAAAAATCTTGAGGCACTAAAAGATCTTCCAAGAATATCAAAGCCACAAGACTCTGTGAGTAAACCCTGCCAAGTAGGAAAGCTAACCAAGACTCAATTTAAATACAAGATCTATACTTCAACAAAGAAACCACTCCAATTAATTCATATCAATTTATGTGGACCATAAAGACATGAAGGCACGGGAAAGGAAAACTAATTTATGCTGATCATTGACGATTACTCTAGACTTACTTGGGTTTCATTTCTCAAAGAAAAAGATGAAGCATTTGAGAAATTTAAAATATTTAAGGCTTTAACTGAGAATCAAAGAGATAAGAGGTTAAAGGAAGTAAGATCAGATAGAGGAGGATAATTTATGTCAAGTTATTTTAAGGAATTCTGTGATAAAAATGGGATAAAGAGAGAATACACAATCCCAGGAACTCCACAACAAAATGGAGTAGTTGAGAGGAAAAATAGAACTGTGCAATAAATGGCCAGGTCAATGATGAATGAGAAGAACATTGGTCAAACCTATTGGGTATAAGCAATACACACAACCGTCCATGTTCTTAATAAATCCCACCTCAGACCACACAGTGACAAGACACCTTATGAACTGTGGTATGGAAGACCTGCTTCAATCAAACACTTCAAAGTCTTTGGGAGTAAGTGTTACATGAAAAATAATAATGAGAACCTTGGCAAGTATGATGACAACGTTGATGAAGGAATCTTCTTAGGGTATGCTACACATATTAAAGGATACAGATGTTATAATAAGAGGCTACATAAATTGGTTGACTGTATTGACATAAAAGTTGATGAAGGAATTCCAGTAAGAGAGGTGAACAATACTGAATCAAAAATAGAGGATATAGATAAAGTTGAATCTAAACAAGTCCAAGAATCAGAACAATAATACTTTGAGTCAGATAAAGATGCAAATACTCAGGCAAACTCAAATCACCAGACAACATCAAATTCTTCCTCCATAATTACTCAAAAGAATCATTGTGTGAATCAGAGAAATGGTGAAAAATACAAAGGTGTACAAACCAGGAAAAGGATAATAAAAACAAATGAGAAATCACATATAGCCTTCATATCCATGGTGGAACCCAAGAAATTCAATGAGGCCAGTAAAGATGTAAATTGGTTAAAATCAATGAATGAGGAACTGGACCAGATTGAAAATAAAGACACCTGGGAACTCGTTCCTAGGCAAACAGATAAAAATATAATAGGATCAAAATGGATCTACAAAAATAATTTGAATGAGCAAGGAAATATTGTAAGAAATAAAGCTAGATTGGTCTGCAAAGGATATGCTCAAATAGAAGGAATGGACTTTGATAAAACATTTTCTCCTGTAGAAATATTAGAAGCTACTAGAATGTTTCTTTCCTATGCTTGTCATAAGAAGTTTAAAGTCTATCAAATGGATTCCATGTTAGTTTTTCTAAATGGACATCTAAAATAAGAAGTCTATATGGAAAAACTGGAGAAGTCAAAGGTGAGAGTTGTAGGAAATCGTGATATGCAAAGTCATGAAATGATCTCGGCCATCTGATGACCAAGGATATAGAACATTGATCTAATATGAAGTCATATTCCATGATATTGATCATAGTCGTCGATCAGAGAGAGATACCTCGACCGTTGATATGATATGAAGTCATTTCAAAGTTTTGCATATCACGAGTTTGGAGGCAACTCACAACAGGAGTTCATGATATGATAAATTGCAAATCACTCTTTTGCTTGATTCCTGATCATAGCTTGTGGTCACATCAGAGGAAGAGAAGTGAAGGATCTGGCGTTGTTAGGCTCCATTTCAGAGTTTCATGTAACATGATTTTGGAAGTAACTCATAGCAAGAGGTCGTGATATGAGAAATCGTGAAGCACCCCCATTCTTGGCCCCTGATCATAGCTAGTGCTCACATTAGTAGGAGATAAGGGAAGGATCTAGCGGTGCCAGGCTCCATTTCATAGTTTCTCAAGTCGGGAAAACCAAGGTGACTCACAGTTGATCACCCGAAATACGAAATCGTGAAATGAATATTGGTTAGGCATATGGTCACTGCCAATGGTCACGTGAAAGGAAGGGGCTTAGATAGAAAATATAAATGCCCACCGTATAGTTTTCTCATGAAAGGAAAAAGCGCCAAAGGGATGAGTGAATGAAGGTTCTCTCAGTAACTACTAAAGACGAATTGATTGTAACTAAAAAAAACCACTAATGGTTTCAGCCAGAGAATTCGAAGAGGATGCAAGGTGATTATCAGAGAAGCTGAAGAGTCTCGAGGTATCTGTCAGTGGAATGAAGACTCATCATAGAGATAATTGACATATGGAAAGAGTTGAAGATAGTAGTTTCCAAAGACACCAAAGAGTCTCGGCATAACAACCATGGATGAAGAATAGACTGAGTGTAATCACCAGAGGGGATGAAGAGTTAGGTTTTTGATCTGGCATGGGATTGGGCATGATAAATATACACAGAACAATGAAGAGGAGTGGGTTTGGGGTAGAGATTTACTGATGCGGGTAAAATCAGGTTGTGTACAACAACTAAAATTTATAGAAGAAGCATAGTGCATTAAACAAAAATGCATATCTAAGAGAGGAAGAAATAATCGAGGTGCGCATGCAGAGATAGAGTAGGAAGACACTAATGTAGAAATATCATAGCAGTGCACCAAAAAAGTGATGATACTGGTAAGATATAGATAAATAATGTATCACTGTAAAATTTTGAAGTAACGAAGTTTTTATACTCAAGGTGGTTGGGAGGTTCTAGGGAGAATTGATGTCCTCAGAGTTTTAAGTGGGTGCTTGAACACAGGAAGTTGTAGCTTCCATCCAGTTGCAGCCATAAATACCAGGGTGGCATGGTGGTGCAAGGGAGAACTATTGTTCCTTGTTATACAGTTTGGTGCTTGTGTGGATGGAAGTTGGTGCTTCCATTTAGTTGGTGTTGGAACACTTAGGGAGTTGGTGCTTCCTTCTAGTGGGTGCTAGAGAAACTAGGGAGTTGGTGCTTCCTTCTAGTAGGTGCTAGAGAAAACAGAGATTCTGTGCTATCAACAAGTTTCAACTTGCAAAAGAGAGGTTGTAGCCTCAAGAGGAGTGGGAGCTCACAAGTATGATAATATAAATAAAATAAAGATTACTTATCATATCAAGAAGAAGACGTTTTTCCCTTTATGGGTTTCCTCAGGAAATATCTGTCTCTGTATATTTCATATTTGTCATTGATGTTTAATATTCTATTGCTTACTTCTCTGCATCATTGTGATCGTCATTGAGTGTTCTGTGAAGATTTTAAAATGGGCATAATAGTTTAAGCACATCAACAACTGATTCACCCCCCCTCTCAGTTGTTCAACAGACCTATCATATTGATCACCATGGTGCGAGTGGATGCCACATTAGACATCATTAATTAGACATATGGGGCTAGCCACATATTATTTTTTCCAAGAACATTCAAGAAGGTCCAAAACCTTATAATAATTGAAAGTTTAGGAAGTCAAAACCCTATCCCTAGATGGATATCAGGCTAGGTCCAATACTAGGGCACTTGGAGGAGAAGGAGTTCCATTATATGTTATTATATTTTGTTACATAGAAGGGAAAAATGATTGGGAGTGGGAAATTAGAGAGAATAACAACATGGTTTAATGTTCTATAGTATCCTAACAGGCCACAAGTCTTAGATAAATTCATAGAGAGTGTATTTTCCTTTGTAATTGAATTATTTCCATACCAAAGACAAGAGAGGAGAGGAGCCTCACCTTCTAGATTTGTTTTCTCCTATAAGGGTTTCCCAGATAAAATATGTGTGTGTTATCTTGTGGATGGTGTGTGGTTTTACTTTATTGTGTCCTATTTTCCACATTTTATCTATTTCATGCATAATAAAAAAATCAGTAACTAAAATTTTGGAATCTAAAGGAATTTAACCTTCATAGTGCAGATTTCAATTTTATTTATCAAATTTGTTGTGATGAATTGTTCCAATGGAATATCCATGGTAGTTTATAGATCATGTCTATTTAAAGAGCATGGAGGGTCATTTGTTGATGGTTGATTGTGAGAATTGATTTTGTAAATCTCTTTGTAATGTTTTTCTTTTTCATTAATAAATTGATCCAAGTGGCCATGTTGGTTGGGGCCGTGGATTTTTCCCTATAGGGTTCTTACCATGTGAAAACATCGGTGTGTTGATCTTTGATCTGGGTGTGTGAGTTATTACTAAAGATGTATGTCCTTTGTTGGAATACTTGTGTTGTTGAACATTTATGGAATCTTTTTCCTCTAAGTGAGAAATGGATACCATTAATTGGTTTTGGGAAGAAATGATAGGTCTAGGGGAGTAGACCATGGTCAAAAAGAGAAACAAGATCCTTATATTGGAAAATGAACCTTTTCAGCCTCAAGCATTATGAAAAGGCCTCCAACCATGACTCATGCCTTCTTTTTGGGGTCATTCACCTCTAAGTGGTAATTCAAGTGCCAAGGTGGTTTTACACAAATGATATGGGTCTATGAGCCTTAACTATGGTTGGTCTTATTCCCTTAAAAGAAGGTTTTAGTGTTAAAGGTTTTCTTTTGAAATATGATATGGTGTGAGAGTTTTGCATGGTTTTATTTTATATTAAAATAATGTGGTCATGCATTAATAACATGTTTATTTCCATGACTTAAAAAAATAGGATAAGATTTTGGATAATTTGCCTAAATTGGTTTTATATTTACAGTGATGTAAGTTTCATAAACAAAAACACACTCACGTTTCCATCTCTCTATTATTAACTATGTTTTGCAAGATTTTTTTAAATATGGCCCACATATTCATCATTGATGAAACATAACACACTTATAGATACTTATGATTGATCTAGGGGGGCTAGACCATGGTAAAAATGAAAATAAAAATATGTACGTAGGAAAAATTTATGAACCAAACTCCAAAATATTCAATGAATAATAATCTACTTTGAGGGGTGACACCTCCTTTTAAAATATGTCCAATGGACAAGACAAGATTCCTATACAAATGAATATCATTTATTATAAATAGGAGATAATGTTAACACGATGTAATCTAGCACTAATCCATCCAAACCATAACTAATAAATTAATAATGAATGAGTGTTAGGGCATTAATTTAGGGGCCTTATGGATTTAACATATCCCTTGTCTTTAAAAATTGCTTTCCCTCAAAGCTTGTAATTGAGCATGTTTCTTCATGAACTACTGATTTTCCAATGTAGCTTCTTCTTAAGGAATCTTATTCCACTTGATTGCGTACTCCATAATGTTTATATTCCGAAGAGATAGAGAACCTCAATATATAATTTTTTCTAGTTAAAAAATCAACTTTCCTTCATCAAATTATAGAAGTTTTGTCTGCACTCGCATAGTTTGTTCCAAAAATGTTTTTAGACAAGATAAATGAAAAAACTTATGAATGTGAAAAGAAGGAAAATATAACTCACACACGACTTGTATAATTGTACAAATAAAATTATAGGGTCCTCAAAATTTTGGAGATAATTTCTTATTCTTCTTTTGTTTGAGAATAGATTGCTTATAAGGTTTTAGTCTAAAAAATACACAATCAACCTCCTAAAATTTTATCTCACTTCGATGTTGATATTCTTGGTGCTTCATCCCTTTTTGCACCATTTGAAGGTTTTCCTTAATAATTGTCAAAGTTTCTTTAGTCTTCTCCATATTTGACTCGATTCCTTATACTTTAGGATGCTCATGCAAAAAAATATGAGATACTAGGAGACAAATATCCATAAAGGGATTCAAATGGGGACATCTTAGTAGGTGACATCTTACTAGATGTGTGATAGTTGTTATTATACCACCATTCTTATAGAGGGAGCCACTTCACACATTGATTTTCCTTATCTAAATAATATCAATGTAGATAAGTGTTTAAACATTTGTAAACTATTTATGTTTGACCATCTATTTTTGGATGATATGTTGAATTCATAACTAGTGTTGTTCCACTCCTTGTAATGTTCCCCAATTTTACCAAATAAAAAAAAATCGTTAGGGACATTAATTCTCTTTCCCTTCAAACAACTTGTTCAAAAGACATAAAGACAAATTTAGTGAGTAGTTGTCTTCACTATTTAACTTTCACAGGGTTTATGTTTTCCATTTAGTAATAAACCTTTCTGTCATTAAAGATGTTTTTATTTCGGGTCAATTCATACTATACAATATTCATATACATAAAGGTGGATTTTCTATACCCTACCCTTTCAGATTCCTTAACATTTCTAACATAAGTAGGAAGGGTTAATAGTATCCCACAAATGTTTATAACATCTCCATATATACCCATTGACATATATATATATATATATATATATATATA
>ML783480.1:306455-317907 GCA_009831015.1 Picea engelmannii | reverse complement strand
TATATATATGATCCCCACTAATAATATAATCCTTTCCATATGAATTCATATGTTAAAGTTTATACTATTAGGGATCCTTCATATTTCCCATTCCTAGGCATGAACATTTAAAGTTGGTCACTTACCAAAGTCTTAATAATAATTGTGTCCCTCTCCTAGATAGTATTAATGTTACTTATAACAACAGTGTCTTATGTGAAATTGGTTTCTAGCAAGCATATGCCTTTCATAAAACACAGTATAGGACTTACCATAATGGTGACTTTGTGGTTAGTCTTTAACTGGCCAAACAGTGTGAGAGCCAGTCATGATTAACTCCTAGTCAATATTAGCAAAGTTGGATTTGGTTGAACATCGTTCAGGGGTCAACCGATAACTGTATTCCTTCCGGACTTGTCTAGCGATAACACACAGTTAGTTACACCTTAACCGAATGAAAGACTAGCCTCAATGGTCATGTGCATCTTTCCCTAACTGAGTTGTCCTCCCTCGTAATAACTTGGCATGAATTCAAAAGGGGGTGTGTTAGGGTTTGAATTGAAACCTCTGTCCAGTCAATTAATGCTGGTCTACGAAGGGTTTCTCCCGAGGGCTGTCATCTGGACATTGTGTCCAAAGAAAGCTATGCCACCTCCCATATATCATATGGTAGAGTACATGATTCATAACTATCTCTATTAATCAGTTTCAAGATGGGTTTCTTAGGTCATTGTTTCAGTTACTTCATCTTTGTCCCTCTGCGAAAACCTCTCCAGTGCTACCTATGAAAAATCGGCTTGGTGTGCATGTTCTAAATCATAGTATTGGGTTCGTCATGTGAGGGACAAAAAGGATAGGCAGATGTCAGGTGGACGCCACCCTGAACCAGGTAGAATACCTCTTTGTCCTGTTACTCTGAACTTTTCTGCAATTTTTGGTTTACGTGGTGTACACCAGTCACTATATCGCCTTCTTGTTTTTTTCAACTTCCTCGGTCCTGCACTGGAGTTATGTAAGGATTGTTACATGTATTTTAACTTAGGGTTTGTCATCGTCCACCTATTATTCCTCTATTTTCCCTCCATTATCTTTCACATTGTGATACATCTTTGAGTCCCTACGAACTACGTAGGAGTTCTAGTCCATATCCTTAACTCAACAAAGCATAGGAAAAATTACTGAAATTTTCAAAGGGTTTTTGCATTGAGTGCTTAAATCTCCATTCCACTTCAATGACGGTTCTCACCCTAGCTCGAAATCCTTCCACGACTTTGAGGATTTGAAACCCACCTATAAATTCATTGATTGTCTGAAAGTCGTGGTTATTCTCTTAGTATGTAATTCCAATCTCATACTAGGTGTTTGAAAGTTCATTTCTATTCGGTAAAGGGTATTTCTCTTACACTAGGGTGTTACGATACTTTTGTTCCTATTGGATATCTACCATGATGATTTTTTTGTGGAAATATACAGTTATGTAGTTCATTAAAAAACTGAAACATTGGTTCCTAATTCCGGAATATGTGACAAATTGAGTCAGTCCATTCGACATTATTATTATGGATTTTATTAAGACACGATATGCATTCTGGTTCGTAAGGACCCACTGTAAAAGTCATAAGATGCCACTGTGTGTATAAAATAGTTTGGACTTGATTCAAGAAAATTATTAAAAGTTTTGGTTCCTATGTCTGTGTTTTGAAACTTGGTTAATACATTTCCCTTTAGAATATATATAATATTGAAGTCTGTGTTTTGAAAAACTTGGTTAATGGATTTCCCTTCAACATATATATATATATATATATATATATATATATATATATATATATATATATATATATATATATATATTAAAGTCTATGTTTTGAAAACTTGGTTAATGCATTTCCCTTCAGCATATATCACATATTGAGGTAGCAACCAAAGAGTAATAAAAAGTCTATGTTCGTCATGTGTATATTGTGTGAAATTTTTAGCACTCGGATTGTTAAGTTCTTAAAAGTTTATTATTATTATTTTTTTTTTCTGAAGGGTTTGGTTAAGAACTTTTGATTACCAATGTAATGATGGGACACCTATTGTTGTGAGGTACCCATCAGAAAATCTTTGGTACACTCCTCCCCTTCGTCCTGTGGACAATTTTCCTCATTAACGTGAATGGAAGGAAAGGCATTTGTTTCCCCAAATTGCAAGCTAAGTAAAGTCCATAATTTAGATTTTCCATGATTTCATTTTGTAAATTCATTCTGGTAATTGTTTTATATTCAATATTTAACTTCTGTTGAACTCTATTTTATTACTAATTATAAATTCTCAATTTCCTTGCAGGACTTTCAACATTCGAAGTCTCTGAATCCAGGACAGCTCCATGCACGAAAAAAGGTATTTGGGTTCCAACTTGCAGTGTTTAAGAAATAACTCTAGTTTCTAAAGAAATGATATGGTTCCACCCTAGAATACTTTTATCATGGAATTTTATACCCAACTCCTATGAACAGCTAGTTATTTGTATCATCAATCCTTAAAGAAAAGGACAAAGGAGGAAACCCCATATTGAATACAATTTCATTATTTAATAGTTATGATTGTAAGTGTTATGTAGAGTTTGAAGAATCATTTAAGTATTGGACCGACTTTGTAACAGGTAGCATTTTTTTTGTATTTGAGTTACTGAACCTTTTCTCCCACATTATTTTAATGAAGAGGACTGTAACTTTCAGCTTCATTGATGTAGTCAAATTTAATGGAAAGGCTCACATTTTCAATTTATGCAGCAGTCAATAAATATCTTTTTGTGTACTGAATATTTATGTAACTATGAAATTCTATACATGCAACAATATGTATACATATAAATATCTATTATGGTAATCACTCGAAAACTTTGTTGGGTGGTTGTACAGTTAAATAGTCCTTGAGTGAATATATATATAAATACAACTATGGTATAGATCACATTTATCATGGTAATACTTATGTTCTGTGTAAAATTATTACAACTTATAAAAGTATACATAGCATTCCTATAAATCTGTACTTACTATTCTTCAACCTGCAAAAAAATATGTAATAATTATTTAAGCATATTCATACTTGAATCTACATTCATATTGTGGTTCAGAGAGTATGTCACTTGAATAAGAAACTTTCACATAATCACCAACGGCTATCATACATAGTAGCTCTCTAAATCTACTTACTAAATAAATTCAACTGTAAAAGCTTTTCCACAATTCATTTCATTCTACCAATACAAGTAGATGTATTCTATCAGTCATTAATCAATAGGAAATTTATCCAGAATTAAGTAAATGTATTCTACCAACTATTAATCAACATAACATTCAACCAAGGAAGAGTAGATGAAAATATCTGAAAAAAGTGTTGAAACAACAAATGGAACAACCAAGTTCCACCCAACCATAGAACAGAACAACCAATTTACTTGCTCCTTTCACCCCCTAGCCTAACCATGAGTCCATGAGGGTGAACTCCAAAATCCTCCTTATCTATAGTCATATTTTTCATATCATAAAATTCTCCTTGCCTCACACTCAGAAACCAGTGCTCATTACAACAAGTGATATTTTTCCCCAGCATATTAGGCAGTGTCCTGCCTCCTCCCATATGCTATATATGCAAAAGAATCTTGTGGCTAGGTCTTTTCCCCCTTGGGAATTTTCACATATTTACAAATCCATGATTTCCAAGGGCTACCAATGGCCAAATTCCTGATTTTCCACTTGTAAAATTCATCCTTGAGGTAGTTCCTACATATTCCCCACTCATGGAGTCATGGTTAGTTGATTTCAACCTGGATGTTCCATTTGTCTCTCAAGAATAAATATAAAAATATTTGTTTCTTACAAGTGTCATAGTCAAAGAGTTGGTTGGAAAAATCAAATATTTTCCCAACAGTCATAATAATAAATTACAATTAGCTAAATTCCAAATTCGAAATTTCCATAAATGGCAATAATTTTCCAAATTTGAATTTGCCAAAAACGTAAATAAATTCCTAAGTGTATACAGAATGTTAATAGTAATTTACTTTTGGGGATATTACATTGTTTCCCCCTTCATTAAAAAACTGTCTTCAGTGTTCATTCCTTTCTTGGAATAGGTTTGGATAAGATTTCTGCAAATCTTCCTCCAATTCCCAAGTGGCCTCCTCAAGACTAAAGTGTTGCCATTGCACTTTTACATGGGTGACGACTCTTTTTCGTAGTGTTAGTTCTCTCTTGTCCAAAATGTGTAGAGGTTCCGCTTGGAACTTGCCTTCTAGTTCCACCTGCACCATGTTCCAATCGATCATGTGAGTAGGATCATGAACATAAAATTTTAACAAAGAAACATGAAATACATTATGAATTTTCAGATTTGCAGGAAGTGCAAGTTGATATGCCATGGGTCTGTTTCGAGCTAAGATCTCAAAAGGGCCACAAAACTGGGGTGCCAACTTGGAACAATTTCCTATCTTTAATGAACTTATTCTTTATTTGACTTTTAAATACACGTGGTATCCAACTTGAAATTCCTAGTGTCTTCTTTTCAGGTCCACATAACTTTTCTATTTGTCTTGTGCCTCCTTTAAATTCTATTGTACCTTTCTTACCATATTCTCCATTTCCTGGAGCATTTATGGTCCCACCATGACTCTGTCCAATGGGTTATCCCAGCTAATCAAAGTTGTACACTTTCTATCGTACAGTACTTCGAAGGGGCTCATCTTAGCTGATGTCTTGTAACCATTATTGTATGCAAATTCCACCAAGTGCAGGTAGTATTCCCACTTACTTGGCTTCGTCCTTACGTACATTCATAGCATATCTTCCACGGGTTGATTCGTTCATTTAGTCTTCCCATCCGTTTGTGGATTGTAACTTGTGTTGAAATTCAAGTTAGTATTCAACCCTGCAAACAATTCTTTCCAAAATGTAGATGTAAATTTTACGTCTCTATCCGAAATCACCATTTTAGGAATACCATGCAGTCTAAAAATTTCCTTCATGAATATTTCAGTGATGTTAATATCTTTATAAGTAGATTTTACAGGAATGAAATGTGCATAATTACTAATATTATCAATTACTACCATAATTGAATCATTCTGTTTTTGAGTTATAGGCAAACTTGTGATAAAATCCAGTGATATAGTCTCCCATTTCAATTTTGATACAGGTAGAGGTTGCAACAGGCCAGCTAGATGTTGGTGTTCATCCTTCACCTGTTGAAAATCTTGGCACTTAGACAAGTATTATGTTGTCTCACCTTTCATATTAGGCCAATAAAATAACTTCCTTAGTGTTGTTACCATTTTCTAGTATCCCGGATGGCCAAAATATGGTTTCTTGTGTACTTTGTCCAAACCTGTTAACTTTAATTTAGCAGAATCTGGTATGTGAAACCTGTTTTTAAATCTTATTAGACCATTTATGTCCAAACTCAGATTTGTTCTATCTAAAGTTTCTGCATTATTTTGTAAATCTTCCACTGTTTTAATCTATTTTTCATCATTATTACTTGTAGCCTTTGTCCTTTTCTCAATGTCTCTTTTTTCTCTTCTAATTTTTATCTCAAACAACACATGAATTCTTCTACTTAAGGCATCTGCCACTTTGTTTTCCTTACCCTTAATGTGTGTTACGTAGAAATTGAATTTGCTCAAGAAGGCCAACCATCTTGCTTGCCTTGCATTAAGGTCTGGTTGACTAAACACAAATTTCACACCACTGTTATCAGTTAGCAACATAAATTTTCTACCCATTATATAGTGTTGCCACATTTTTAATGCATGGATGATGACTGCTAATTCCAAGTCGTCAGTGACGTAGTTTTGTTTGTTCTCTTTTATTTTTTGGGACTCGTAACAAATAAAATGCCCTTATTGTGTTAGGACACCTCACAAACCTTCTTTACTCGCATCCACACAAACTGTGAAGTCTTTATCCGGGTCTACTACTCTTAAAATGGGTGTGGTTGTTAACAATTCCTTTAACTTATTAAAATTGTCCTGACATTTATGTGACTAATTAAACTTGGTTCCCTTCTTCTGTAGGGATGTGATAAGGTATGCAATCTTATATAATCCCTCTATAAATATGCGGTAGTACCCGTTGATTCCCATGAATTACCAGATGTTCCCTACATCCTTAGGGATAGGTCATTCCATGATGGCTTTTATCTTCTCTGGGTCGACTGTAATACCTTCTTCAGATATTACATGTCATAGGTACTGTATTTTCTTTTAATAAAAGTCACATTTATTGAATTTAGCATACAGTTTGTGTTTTCTTAAAGTTTGCAATACTATCCTTAGATGTTCCTCGTGTTATTCTTTTGTTTTTTATTACACTAGGATATCGTCAATAAATAACAAAACAAACTTATCCAAGTACTGACTGAAAATGTTTTTCATTAAACACATAGATGTTTCTGGTGTGTTAGTGAGACCAAATGGTATAATAACAAATTCATAATGTCCATATCTCATCCTGAATGTTGTTTTACTTATGTCTTCATCCTTTATTCGAACCTCGTGATAACCATATCTTAAATCCAACTTAGAAAAAATATTTTCCCCACCTACTTGATCAAATATATCATTGATTCTAGGTAGAGGGTATTTGTTCTTAAAAATCATTTTGTTTAACTGTCTGTAAACAATGCACAATATTAGAGCTTTGTATTTCTTTTTAACAAAAAGGACTGGTGCTCCCCATGGTGAGACACTTGGTCTGATGTATTCCTTGTCCAACAGTTCTTGTAGTTGAATATTTAGCTATGTTAATTCAGGTAAACTCATTCGATAGGGCGCCTTAGATATAGGGAATGAACTAGGCAACAGATCGATAGAGAAGTCTATCTCTCTTCTTAGGGGTAGTTCAGGTATTTAGTCAACAAACACATCTCTAAAATAATGTAAGACGAAAAAATCTTCTAGGCTAGGTTTTTTTTCTTTTTCCAAAAGATTTGTCACTTGGATAGCATAAATCTGACAACCTTTTCTCATGCAATTCTTAAATTGCATTGTTGAAATCTACGTAACTGAGACTAGATTTTGTATTCCTTGTATTGTTCTGACAATGTTGTTTTCATCTTTGTAAGTGAGTAATTTTTCATAACAATTCAAAACTGCTTTATTCCTCTCTAACCAGTCCATTCCAATAAATATATCATAAGACCCTAACGGTATAATATTCAGATTTATCTTTGTTTTTTGACCACCTAAACTGAACTCACAGTCAGAAATGAATTCAATTAATTTTATTTTTGTTCCTGCTGCTATTTGTACTAGCCAATATTTTGCATGTCTTATTTTCTTAAGTTTATTTGAATCCACTAAACCAAGAGCAACATAACTCAAGGTAGCTCTTGGATCAATTAAAACAGAAACACGATTATTGTTAAATTTACCTTCAACTTCCACTACAATGGACCGATGGTTAGCTTGTCGGTCATCCACGACTGCGTTAATCCTGTGTACGCTTATGTATACTTCTCCCACTGTAGAGGCCTCTTGCAGGTTGTGAACTGTGGTCCTTTTTGCAGAAGTTAGACATGGGCAGTTCCTTCTTAAATGAGGTTCTCCACATTCCCATAATTTTAATGGTTCTCTGGGGTTGTCCCCAAACTTCTTGGTTCCCATATTAACTAGTTTACCTCCTCCTTGGTTGTTTTGGTTATTGGAGTGAAAAGTTTTCCTCGGAAAGATATTTGCTTCATTCCGGGAAGGGGTTGGTTGATATCCCTTCTTCCGCTGGTTCATTATGTCTTGTTTCTTATCTTTCCAAGCCTTGAGAAATTTAGACCGTTGTTTGTATTGGCCGTAACACATCTGGGCCTTCCTAAAAACTTCACTTAAGGTTTTAGGGTTGTCGAATTCGATCCTGTCCTTATAGAACTGTGGTAAGAATATTAGGAACCACTGCATTTTTACTTTGTCTTCCCAGATATAAGGCATCAACCTTAATAATTCCAGGACTTTGTTTATCAATTCATCCATGATCATTTGATCGAGTCGTAGGTCATAAAACTCTTTGGTCTTCCTTTCGTAGTAATTTTCAGACAAATACTATTTCTTAAAGTATTTATTGAAATCCAACCACTCCATCTATTTTTCCTTTAGGCCATTGGCCAACTTCAGGTCCTGCCACCATATACTTTCTTTTCCTTTCAGGTTATAGATGGCCATTCTGACCTTCATGTTGCTGGAATAATTGTACATCTGGAAATACTATTTTATGTCTAGTAACCATGCTTCAGCCTCCTCCCCTATCCCGGATTCCCCGTCAAAGGTGGACAACTTGATTTTCTTAAAATCTCCCTCCAGATGGTCCATATGTTTCCTCTTTCTTCATGTGGTCGTTTTATCTTTTGTTGATGGTGTACCTTTGAAAGAGATATCTCCTTTTTCCACTTCAGGACCAAAATTATTGGAGGCCCTTTTATTGACCTATTCTTCCTGGTTATTGTATTTTGGGATCTTCTCTATTACTATTCTTCGCAACAGTACTTCATTTATTTCACGATGTTCTTGTTGTTCCTTTTTCAGTTTCTCATTGTCTGCCTTGAAAACTTGCAGTTCCACAATAAGGTTTATCATGGTTTCCAGAACCTGGGTAGTTGAAATTCCTTCACTATTCTGCCTAGGTTCTTTAGGAGGTCCTCACTCGGGATTCTCCTCAAGTCCGATCATTGCTTCATCATGTGCTGCCATTATCACAACAAAAATATTTTTTTCCTGTTTGTAACAGTAAATGTTTTGTTAGTTTTTCATTAAACAAAAAGTGTGTGCTAAGCAAACATTTTTGGCCCTGATTAAGGTCCAAGTGTTGTAACCTTTTCTCTGATACCATATGTAATGTTCCCCAATTTTACCAAATGAGTTTTTTTTTCTTTAGGGGCATTAATTCTCTTTCCCTTCAAACAACTTGTTCAAAAGACATAAAGATAATGTCAGTGAGTAGTTGTCATCACTATTTAACTTTCACAGGGTTTATATTTTCCATTTAGTAAAAAACCATGTTGTCGTTAAAGGGTTTTTATTTCGGGTCAATTCATACTATACAATAGTCATATTCCTAAAGGTGGCTTTGCTATAACCTAGCCTTTCAGATTCCTTAACATTTCTAACATAAGTAAGAAGGGTTAATAGTAACCCAAATTTTTTTATAACATCTCCATCTATACACATTGACATATATATATATATATATATATATAGAGAGAGAGAGAGAGAGAGAGAGAGAGAGAGAGAGAGAGAGAGAAGCCCCACTAAGAATATAATCCTTTCCATATAAATTCATATGTTAAAGTTTATGCTATTAGGGATCCTTTGTATTTCCCATTCCTAGGCATGAACATTTAAAGTTGGTCATTTACCAAAGTGATGCAGGAGCATCTACGAAGTTATGACGCGAGCCAGCGTGGAGGGAAGAAAAGGACAGCTGGACAGCACCAGCGCATACATTTTTGAATCACGATGAAAATTGTTGCGCCATCGTTTGAATGAACACATTCATATGAAGCGCACTTGTATTGTAATGTAGATAAGAAGACATTAAATAGTTTTAATGCTGGTAGATAGGGTTAGCTGTAGATTAGACAGTTTCATTTTCCAGGAGGGAAAACGAATATAGGCATCCTCCTTGTACATTGTATTCATGATCTTGAGAATTATTCAGCATTAGCATTTTGAGAGAAAATAGAGAACAGAGTAGAGATTTTGTGAAGAAACCCCATGTACAGATTGAATTAATAGAAGAGAGATTCTGATTCAATTCCATGGCTGTGTTTGAACTGTGTGTGTTGTTGATGTTATGTTGTTGCATACTTGCTTCTCTTTATGCTTATCTTCTATATGCTGCATATGTGATTGCATATCAGGTTCGAAACCTGAGAGAATGAGAAATGGGTTTCAATTGTTTCTCTGTTTGAGCCAGGAGATTCCTGCATAGAGTGCAATCGAATTCCTCCGCATAGAGTGCGTTGAGGAGGCTCTATAGTCAAACTCTCATTCTCGTTCAACTCGAAGTTGAGTTGGATTATTCGAGCCATGCAGGTAAGTGCAGGTCGAATTGAACTTCCAGTAGCAAGTCTGAGAAGGGAAAGGTCGGGTTACTGTGACTGTGAGTGCACAGAACCTGGAAATCTTCAGCACCATTGAAGGATTTGGTGAAATTTGAATTCGAGCACAGGGAGCGTGTTCAAGAGAGCTCTGAAGGAGTCAGAGTTATAGAAGCTCAAGAGGGATAGAGTTTTTGTTTCTCGGTGGGAGCCGACTCAGTGAAACCCACCGGGAGCGAAGGTGGTGAAGCGGAGAAATCTCCAAGAGGAAGAGAATCGACGACTCCAAATCGTCCCGGAAAATCATGAAGTCCCGTGGATCGTCGGATCTGGGAGAAGGAACGAGGGTTTAACCCTCAGGCGCAGGTAGAATCGTTTTCCATTTCATATCGATAAATCGGGGTTGGCGAGTGCAAGAGTTACATGCACGATTGAAATCGCGAGTCGCGATACCCCGATTTAATCGGAGCCATCAATCGTTGGAGGGACAGGTGGCACGAGATCCCGAGGAATCGGGACTCGGCACTTCGACATTTGCAAAGTCGAAAGGAGCACATCAAAATCGCGAGGGTGCGAGTTGCGACGGGTCCCACGGAGATTGTGTGGAGAACAACACGTGGCATCGCACATCGGTGTTCGGAGTTTTGAAAGGTGAGTAAAGCGCCACCTTTCATCTGCTGATTTCCCAATAGGGAAATCTCCGATACATATAAGTGTTAACCGTTGACATTGGGGATCGGGGATCGGAGTTTCACATTGCATGAGAAGCGCACACAAGGTTCGCGAGTCCGCGAAAACTGATTTCCCGATGAGCGAAAGGGAGATCACCGAGAAGCATCCTGTGGGTGATGAAGACTCCCGAGAGGAGTTGAAAGAGCGTTGACTCTTAGGGCCATGTTGCTGAAGGTCCTGGTGGAGCGACTATCCTCCGAAGGGATAGCTGCACCAGAGTGGTATCAGAGCGGGATGATCCGTCAGGATTTTTCGAAATGACTATGGTTGAGTTTTATTTGCATGCATTTATTAACCATTGGGAAACCTAATGAAAGAGAGAGAAAATCAAATGAATTATACAGCCATCAACATAATTTCAAATCTGAAATTCAATGAAAACAGCAAACCATAATGCACAAGTTTGATAACGGAGTTCGGCAACTTTGCCTACGTCTCCGGGCCTTTTCTCTGTGAGGGAGGCTTCTTGATTTCTTTTTGAAAGTTTATTAGTACATCTTTACAATTGCCGATTGGCTCCTAGACTTATCTGGTCTTGTTCACCATGATCTCTAGAATCTTGCACAACTTACGGCACCTGAAACGGATATACCGAACTCTCAGAAATCGTCCGACAGCATCTCTACCTCAACAGCTCCTCTGCCTCAAACTGGCTTTATCTTGGCCTTGC
>ML783480.1:260191-306122 GCA_009831015.1 Picea engelmannii | reverse complement strand
GTTATATGGACTCCATATGGCCAAGCGTTTAGCCCAAAGGGCTAAGCGCTGGCCCCTCTCCTCCTTTATGCACATAAAACCATACAATATAATTAATATTATGGGTTTTATAACATAAAAAATAATGTGGCACATTGGTAAAGAACCATTGTTAAAGATTTACATGGTGGGGAGGTCCAGGGGTCGAACCCCATGGCCTCCATAAAAATTTTACCAAACAAACCAAACACCAACAACCAATAAAGGGGTGCCATGTGGCAGCCCGTGACTGGGCCACGTGGCACTACGTCATTTGACCATAATATGCCACGTGTCACAAACTGATTCGCCCAGATGTCAGCCAATCCAAAACTTCCACGTCATCTCCTGCACAGTCAGCATGCTGATGTCATCAGCGTTGACTTTTTGACCAGTTGACCTTTGACTTTTTACCTGTTTGACTTTTCGGTCAGAACGCGATATCTTCTCCATACGGACTCCGTTTGACATAAAAATTATACCACCGGAATCGGGAAGACGAGCCGGACGCAATGGTGTTGGTTTCATCAGATTCTGAGCACTTTCATTTTTGAGCATTTTTCATGCCCTGTCAATCTTCTGAATCCGATTTACCCCTGGACCTCCATAAAAATTTTACCAAACAAACCAAACACCAACAACCAATAAAGGGGTGCCACGTGGCAGCCCATGACTGGGCCACGTGGCACTACGTCATTTGACCATAATATGCCATGTGTCACAAACTAATTCGCCCAGATGTCAGCCAATCCAAAACTGCCACGTCATCTCCTGCACAGTCAGCATGCTGATGTCATCAGCGTTGACTTTTTGACCAGTTGACCTTTGTCTTTTTACCTGTTTGACTTTTCGGTCAGAACGCGATATCTTCTCCATACGGACTCCGTTTGACATAAAAATTATACCACCGGAATCAGGAAGACGAGCCGGACGCAATGGTGTTGGTTTCATCAGATTCTGAGCACTTTCATTTTTGAGCATTTTTCATGCCCTGTCAATCTTCTGAATCCGATTTCGGATCACGGGAAGTGAAGTTCTCTTTGTTCAGGTAGCAGAGAGAAGCAGATACACCATGCCGCCCAGAAGAGAGAGGCAATCTCCTGATCGTGAAGACAGGGATGCCCGAAGAAGGGGTAGGGCAGCAGGTAATGCTGAGATAGAGTGAGAGATGAGAGATCTCCGAGCCAGACTCGAAGAAATGGAGACCGCCCAGAGACGTGGTGTTGGTGCCGCAGAGTTCAGTGATCCTAAGATTGAAGAGGAAGCTAGACATGTTGAAGAAGAAGTCACGGCAGAAGACGCGTCAACCGAGAGGTTGATTAGAGCCATTTCGAGGATGAGCTCGAAGATGAAGATGGACATTCCTGTCTATGAGGGAAGTCTAAATGTAGAGGAGCTGCTAGATTGGATCCGAGCACTCGACACGTACTTTGACTACGAAGACATCGAAGAGGACAAGAAGGTAAAGAATGTTGTTACCAAGCTGAAGGGACATGCAACCTTATGGTAGGACGAGCTGCAGACAGACAGGCATTCTAAAGGAAAGCAGAAGATCAAAAGCTGGGATCGGATGATCGCCAAGATGAAGACAAATTTCATCCCGAGGGATTATCAGATCACTCTGGTCAGGCGCATGTAGAACCTGAGACAGAAGCTGATGACGGTGAAGGAGTACACCGAAGAATTTTACAGGCTCAACATCAGAGCTGGTCATCGGGAGAGTGATGACGAAAAGGTGGCAAGATACCTGAATGGTCTCAGGTATGACATTCAGGATGAGCTGAGCATGGTTACCATCCGCACAGTTGAGGATGCATACCAGATGGCTCTGAAGGCCGAAGAAAAGCTAAGCCGCAAGCAGGGACAACGAGGGCGAGGCAGAAGCCAGCCCAGAGGCAAGACAGTTGCTCAAGAGAAAACTCAGAAGCCCAGGGAGGTTTGGAAGAGACCTCAAGGGAAAACTGAGAGAGGTGGAACCTCACAGCAGAAGCAGAAAAATTTTGAGCCGAGGAGACAACAAGATGATCAACAGGGAGGATATGCTGACGTGAACACATTTCCTTGTACCCAAGGTCGAGGCAGAGGTCGAGGAGGAGTTATCACGTGTTTTACATGTGGTAAAGACGGACACAAATCCGTTGACTGTCCATAGAGGAAGATGGACGGAGGAAAATCTCACATCACTAAGGTGCAGAGGCGTGATGATAAGAGTGAAGATGCGGACATCAGTCGATCGCTTGGGATGCACAAAATTCTTTTGGCACCTGAGAAAGAGGTGGATAGCTCAGTGCAGAGGAGCCGACTGTTTAGGACAGCTTGCACAGCCAAGGATAGAAAGTGCAAAGTCATAGTCGACAGCGGGAGCACTGATAATCTCGTTTCAACCGAGATGGTGGAGAAATTGGAGCTGAAGACGACTAAGCACCCGAGCCCATACAAAGTCTCATGGTTACAGAAAGGACACCGGGTAAGTGTCACTAAACAATGGTTAGTTAAATTTAAAATTGGGAACTATCATGATGAGATTTTATGCGATGTTATTCCCATGGACGTGTGCCATATACTGCTGGGTAGACCATGGCAGTTTGACTGGAACATTGTTCATGACGGGAGAATGAACACTTACACTTTGGAGAAGGATGGGAAAACCCATAAACTGCTGCCGATAAGAGATAAGGAAGTAAAGCTTGAAGTGAGCAGCACGATACTTCTCATGAGTGGAAAAGAACTTCTCACAGAGTTGGAGAAGGATGAGGATCCACAATTCTTTGTTGTCAGGAAGCCGAGGATCGTTCTGACAAGCACAAGAGTGGATGACTTGCCAGAGGAAATTTAGCAACTGCTGGGAGAGTTTGCTAATATCATCATGGATGAACTGTCGCGTTCATTGCCACCGATGAGGAGTGTGAGTCACCACATTGACCTCATACCCGGAGCAAGTTTGCCAAATAAGGCCGCGTACAGGTTGACACCTCAGGAGAATGAGGAAGTCAAAAGGCAGGTACAGGATCTGCAGGATAAAGGACTGGTGAGAGAAAGTCTTAGTCCATGTGTCGTTCCAACGGTACTAAGTCCGAAGAAAGGTGGAGGCTGGAGAATGTGTGTAGACTCCAGGGCGATAAATAAGATTACCATCAGGTACAAATTTCCACTGCCGAGAATGGACGACTTGATGGATTTCCTGAGTGGGGAAAATTACTTTTCTAAGATTGATCTCAAGAGCGGATATCATTAGATCCAGATGAGAGAAGGAGATGAGTGGAAGACAACATTCAAAACAAACGAGGGTTTGTACGAATGGATGGTTATGCGTTTGGATTGACCAATGCGCCAAGCACATTTATGAGGCTGATGAATGAAGTCCTACGGGAATTCATTGGCAGATTTGTGGTGGTATACCTAGACGACATATTGATTTTTAGCAAGAAAAAAGTTGAACACTTGAGGCATTTGGCCATTGTGATGAGAAGATTACAGCAGGAGAAGCTGTTGATAAATTTGAAGAAGTGTTCCTTCATGCAGACAGAACTCATTTATCTGGGTTTTGTAATCTCGGCAAATGAATTGAAGATGGATCCTGAGAAGGTTGAAGTAATCAGGAATTGGCCGTCGCCGAGAAATGTTTTTGAGGTAAGGATATTTCACGGTTTGGCAAGCTTCTACAGAAAATTCATTCGGAATTTTAGTGGAATCAGTGCCACGATGATGGACACTGTGAAGAAGCGGCATAAGGTTTTCCATTGGACAACAGAGGCTGAAAGGAGCTTCAACCTATTGAAGCGAAAGATAACAGAGCAGCCAGTGTTAGTGCTGCCTGATTTTCAGAAAACCTTCCAAGTGAAGTGTGATGCCAGTGGGTATGCTATGGGAGGAGTTTTAAGTCAGGATGACAGACCTGTTTCATATTACAACGAGAAGCTGGATGATGCGAAGCTGAAGTACTCCACATATGATAAAGAATTCTATGCCATTATCCAGGCATTGAAAAAATGGAGGCACTATCTCATACCCAAATAATTTGTTATATACAGTGACAATCATGCATTGCAGTTCGTGAGTCAGCAAGAGAAGATGAATCAGAAGCATGCGAAGTGGGTGGAATACATGCAAAATTTCACCTTTGTCATAAAGCACATTTCGGGGACTGCGAACAAGGTAGCAGACACCTTGAGCCGGAAATGTTTATTGCTGCAGGAATTCAGAGTCAAGACTTTGGGTTTTGAAAACCTGAAGGATATGTATGCAGGTGATGCTGATTTCGGGGAAGCTTATGAAGCAACCGAGAACCCAGTTCTCAGGGATAGGAGTCCGTGGATTGACTACCTGATCTAGGATGGATTTATTTTCAAAGGCAATCAACTGTGCATTCCGAATTGCTCTATGAGAGAGAATTTGTTGAAGGAGAAGCACAGCGGAGGTTTAGCAGGTCATTTCAGACATGACAAAACATTCGCCAAGCTGAGCGAATCATACTTTTGGCCAGGAACGCATGCAGATGTGAAGAGATTTGTTGACTGATGCAGAATTTGTCAACACGCGAAAGGCAGAAAATAGAACACAGGTTTCTATCAGCCGTTGCCCATACCCGAGAGGCCATGGGAAGCCATTAGCATGGATTTTTTGTTGGGTTTGCCGAGAACACAGCGAGGGGTTGATTCCATCATTGTGGTGGTGGATAGGTTTTCGAAGATGGCACATTTCATTCCGTGTCATAAAACCAGTGATGCAACCCACATCACAAATTTATTTTTCAAAGAGATCGTGCGATTGCATGGATTGCCGAGAAGCATAGTCTCAGATCGGGATACCAAATTCATAGGTCATTTTTGGAGGACGCTATGGAAGAAGCTAGGGACTGACTTGGCATTCAGTTCTGCTTACCATCCGCAAACAGATGGGCAGATCGAAGTGGTCAACAAGAGCTTAGGGGATCTGTTAAGAAGTCTGGTGACGGAGCATCACACCAGTTGGGATCAGATCCTACCGCAGGCAGAGTTTGCGTACAACGATTCTATGAATCGAAGTACAGGTAAGAGTCCGTTTCAAATTTTGTATGGAACACAGCTGAGAGGAGTGTTTGAGCTCAGGGAGTCAGAACAGGCTGATACTAGTAGCGTGAGGGCTGAAGAATTTGCTGAAGCAATGCAAGAACTTCACACGCAGGTGAAGCATCGACTGCAAAAGTTGAACCAGGAATACAAGCACAGAGCCGATCAGAGAAAAAGGCAACTTCAGTTTGAAGTTGGGGACATGGTTCTGGCGCACCTTAGGAAAGAAAGGTTCCTGAGAGGAACATACAACAAGCTCAAGATGAAGAAGATTGGACCGTGCAAAATCCTGAAGAAATTAGGGGGAAACGCATACGAACTTGAATTGCCAAAGGGCATCAGGATATCTCTGATATTCAATGTTTCAGATTTATACCCATACAGGACTGATACAGCAGATACTGGAACCAAGGGACCAGTGGTCCAGTGGAAAAATCAATTGCCAGTTGCACAGAATCCAAAGATGGAGTGCATACTGGATAAAAGAGTTGGAAAGAAGACCAGGAGAAAGCAATATTTTGAGTACCTGGTGAAGTGGAAGAACCACCCAGTGGAGGATGCCAGCTGGGAAACAAAGGAAATCATACAAAAGCATGGTCACACCATGCAGCAGCTCATGGACAGGAGCCCATGAAATCTTTTGAGCCGAGGAGTATGATGCAGGAGCATCTACGACGTTATGACGCGAGCCAGCGTGGAGGGAAGAAAAGGACAGCTGGACAGCACCAGCGCATACATTTTTGAATCACGATGAAGATTGTTGCGTCTTCGTTTGAATGAACACATTCATATGAAGTGCACTTGTATTGTAATGTAGATAAGAAGACATTAAATAGTTTTAATGTTGGTAGATAGGGTTAGTTGTAGATTAGACAGTTTCATTTTCCAGGAGGGAAAACGAATATAGGCACCCTCCTTGTACATTGTATTCATGATATTGAGAATTATTCAGCATTAGCATTTTGAGAGCAAATAGAGAACAGAGCAGAGAGTTTGTGAAGAAACCCCATGTACAGATTGAATTAATAGAAGAGAGATTCTGATTCAATTCCATGGTTGTGTTTGAACTGTGTGTGTTGTTGATGTTATGTTGTTGCATACTTGCTTCTCTTTATTCTTATCTTCTATATGTTGCATATGTGATTGCATATCAGGTTTGAAACCTGAGAGAATGAGAAATGGGTTTCAATTGTTTCTCTGTTTGAGCCAGGAGATTCCTACATAGAGTGCAGTCGAATTCCTCTGCATAGAGTGCGTTGAGGAGGCTCTATAGTCAAACTCTTATTCTTGTTCAACTCGGAGTTGAGTTGGATTATTCGAGCCGTGCAGGTAAATGCAGGTCGAATTGAACTTCCAGTAGCAAGTCTGAGAAGGGAAAGGTCGGGTTACTGTGACTGTGAGTGCACAAAACCTGGAAATCTTCAGCACCGTTGAAGGATTTGGTGAAATTTGAAGTCGAGCACAGGGAGCATGTTCAAGAGAGCTCTGAAGGAGTCATAGTTATAGAAGCTCAAGGAGGATAGCGTTTTTGTTTCTCGATGGGAGTCGACTCAGTGAAACCCACCAGGAGATAAGGTGGTGAAGCGGAGAACTCTCCAAGAGGAAGAGAATCGATGACTCGAAATCGTCCCGGAAAATTGCGAAGTCCCGTGGATCGTCGGATCTGGGAGAAGGAGCGAGGGTTTAACCCTCAGGCGCAGGTAGAATCGTTTTCCATTTCATATCGGAAAATCGGGGTTGGCGAGTGCAAGAGTTACATGCACGATTGAAATCGTGAGTCGTGATCCCCCGATTTAATCGGAGCCATCAATCGTTGGAGGGACAGGTGGCATGAGATCCCGAGGAATCGGGACTCGGCACTTCGGCGTTTGCAAAGTTGAAAGGAGCACATCAGAATCGCGAGGGTGCGAGTTGCAACGGGTCCCACGGAGATTGTGTGGAGAACAACACGTGGCATCGCACATCGGCGTTCGGAGTTTTGAAAGGTGAGTAAAGCGCCACCTTTCATCCGTCGATTTCCCGATAGGGAAATCCCTGATACATATAAGTGTTGACCGTTGACATCGGGGATCGGGGATCGGAGTTTCACATTGCACGGGAAGCGCACACAAGGTTCGCGAGTCCGCGAAACCCGATTTCCCGACGAGTGAAAGGGAGATCACCGAGAAGCATCCTATGGGTGACGAAGACTCCCGAGAGGAGTTGAAAGAGCATTGACTCTTCGGGCCGTGTTGCTGAAGGTCCTGGTGGAGCGACCATCCTCTGAAGGGACAGTTGCGCCACAAAGTCTTAATAATAATTGTGTCCCTCTCTTGGATAGTATTAACGTTACTTATAACACTAGGTCTTATGCAAAATTGGTTTCCAGCAAGCATATGCCTTTCACAAAACATAGTAAAGGCCTTACCATAATGGTGACTTTGTGTTTAGTATTTAACTAGCCAAAAAGTGTGAGAGTCGGTCGTGATTAACTCCTGGTCAATATTAGCACAGTTGGAGTTGGTTGGACACCGCTGAGGGGTCCAACGATAACAATCTTCCTTCTGAACTTGTGTAACGATAACAAACAATTAGTTACAGCTTAACTGAATGAGATACCAGCCTAGAAATTTGTGTGTGTCGTGCCCTAACTGAGTTGTCCTCCCTAAGGGGATGTGTCAGGGTTTGAATTGAAACCTTCATCCAGTCAATTAATGGTGGTCTGTGAAGGGTTCCTCCTGAGGCCTATCGTCTGGCCATCATGTCCAAAGAAAGGTATGCCACCTCCCATCTATCACATGGTAGACTACAGGGTTCATAACTATCGCTATTACTCAGTTTTGAGACAGGTCTCCTAGGCCATTGTTTCAGTTCCTTTGGCTATGTCCCTCTGCGAAAACCTCTCCAATGCTACCTGTGAAAAATTGGTTTGGTGTACATGTCCTAAATCATAGTATTGGGTTTTTCATGTGTGGGATAAAAAGGATAGGTTACCGTCTGGTGGATGCCACCCTGAAACAGGTAGAATACCTCTTTGTCCTATTACTCAGAAATTTTCTGCAATTTTTGGTTTACGTGGTGTACACCAGTCACTATATTGTCTTCTTGATTTTTTCGTCTTCCTTGGTCCTGCAGTAGAGTTCTGTAAGGATTTTTACATGTATTTTAACTTAGGTTTTGTCATTTTCTGCCTGTTATTCCTTTATTTGTCCTCCATTATCTTGAACATCATGACACATCTTTGAGTCCCTGCGAACTGTGTAGGAGTTCTAGTTCGTATCCTTAACTCAGCAGAGCATAGGAAAACTTACTGAAATTTTCAAAGGGTTTTTGCATTGAGTGTTTAAATCTCCATTCCACTTCGATGACGGCTCTCACCCTAGCTCAAAATCCTTCCATGACTTTGAGGATTTGAAACCCACCTGTAAATTCATTGACTATCTGAAAGTCATGGTTATTCTCTTAGTCTATAATTCCAATATCATATTGGGTGTTTGAAATTTCCGTTATGTTCAGTAAATGGTATTTCTCTTACACTAGGGTGTTATGATACTTTTGTTCCTATTGGATATTTACCATGATGTTTTTTTTTGTGGAAATCTATAGTTGTGTCTAGTTCTTTCAAAAAACAAAACATTGGTTCCTGATTCCGGAATATGTGATAAATCGAGTCAGTCCAGTCAACATCATTATTAAGGATTTTATTAAGGGACGATATTCATTATGGTTCGTAAGGACCCACTGTAAAATTCATAAGATGCCACTATGTGTGTAAAATAGTCTGGACTTGTTTCAAGAAAATTATAAAATTTCTCGGTTCCTATGTCTGTGTTTTGAAACTTGGTTAAAGCATTTCCCTTCAGCATATATATAATATTGAAGTCTGTGTTTTGAAAAACTTGGTTAATGCATTTCCTTTTAGCATATATATAATATTGAAGTTTGTGTTGTGAAAACTTTGTTAATGCATTTCGCTTCAGCATATATCGCATATTGAGGTAGCAACCATAGAGTAATAAAAAATCTCTGTGTGTCATGCATATATTGTGTGAGATTTTTATCACTTAGATTGTTAAGTTCTTAAAAGTTTATTATTGTTTATTTATTTTTTCTAAAGGGTTTGGTTAAGAACTTTCGATTACCAATCTGATGATGGGACCCCTGTTGCTGTGAGGGTACCCATCAGGAAATCTTTTGTCCACTCCTCCCCTTCGACCTATGGATGATTTTCCTCATTGACATGAATGGAAGGAAAGGCATTTGTTTCCCCGAATCGCAAGCTAAGTAAAGTCCATAATTTGGATCTGCCGTGATTTCATTTCATAAATTCATTCTGGTAATTTTTCTATACTCAAGATTTAACTTTTGTTGAACTCTATTTTATTACTAATTATAAATTCTTGATTTCCTTGCAGGACTTTCAACATTCAAAGTCTTCGGATCCAGGATAGTGTCATGCATGAAAAAGGTATTCAGGTTCCAACTTGCAGTGTTTAAGAAGTAACTCTAGGTTCTAAAGAAATAATATGGTTCCACCCTAGAATAATTTTATCACGAAATTTTATAGCCGACTCCTATGAACAACTAGTTATTTGTATATTCAATCCTTAAAGAAAAGGACAGAGGAGGAAACCCCATATTGAATACGATTTCACTATTTAATAGTTATGATCATAAGTGTTATGTAGAGTTTGAAGAATCATTTAAGTATTGAAATGACTCTATAATAGGTAGCATTCTTTATGTATTTGAGTTACTGAACCTTTTCTCCTGCGTTATTGTAATGAAGAGTACTATAACTTTTGGCTTCATTGATGTATCTAGATTTAATGGAAAGGCTCACATTCTCAAGTTATGCAGCAGTCAATAAATAGATTTATGTGCACTGGATATTTATGTTACTCTAAAATTCTATACATGCAACAATATGTATACATATAAATATCTATTATGGTAATCACTCAAAAACTTTGTTGGGTGGTCATATAGTTAAATATTCCTTAAGTGAATATCAATGTATGTGTGTGTGTGTGTGTGTGTGTGTGTGTATTTATCTACAACTATGGTATAGATTACATTTATCATGGTAATAATTATGTTCTGTGTAAAATTATTACAACTTATAAAAGTATACATAGCATTCCTGTAGATCTGTACTTATTATTCTTCAACCTGCAACAAAATTTGTAATAAGTCTTTAAGCATATTCATACTTGAATCTACATTCATATTGTGGTTCAGAGAGTATGTCACTTGAATAAGAAACTTTCACATAATCACCAACAACTATCATACACGGTATCTCTCTAACTCTACTTATTGAATAAATTCAACTGTAAAAGATTTTCCACAATTCATTTCATTCTACCAATACAAGTAGATGTATCCTATCATACATTAATCAATAGGGCATTCATCCATAAATAATTAAATGTATTCTACAAACTATTAATCAA
Organism: Picea engelmannii; assembly: GCA_009831015.1. NCBI lineage: Eukaryota > Viridiplantae > Streptophyta > Pinopsida > Pinales > Pinaceae > Picea > Picea engelmannii. The sequence continues at coordinate 295,621 of ML783480.1, read as the reverse complement.
CAAAACATTCAAACAGGGAAGAGTAGATGAACATATCTGAACAAAGTGCTGAAACAACAAATGGAATAGCCAAGTTCCACCCAACAATAGAACAAAACATCCAATCTACTTGCTCCGTTCACCCCCTAGCCTGAACATGAATCCATGAGGTCGAACTCCAAAACTCCTCCTTAGCTATAGTCCTCTTTTTCAGATCAAAAAATTCTCCTTGTCTCACACTCAGAAACTAGTGCTCATAACATCAAGTGATATTTTTCCCCGGCACACTAGGCAACATCCTACCTCCTCCCATATGCTATATATGCAAAAGCTTCTTGTGCCTAGGTCTTTTCCCCCTTGGGAATTTTTGCAGCTTTACAAATCTCTGATTTTTAGGGGCTACCAATGGCCAAATTCCTGATTTTCCACTTGTAAAATTCAGCCTTGAGGTAGTTCCTACATGTTCCCCACTCATGGAGTCATGGTCAACTGATTTTAACCTGGTTGTTCCATTTGTCTCTCAGCAATAAATATAAAACTATTTGTTTCTTACAAGTGTCATAGTCAAAGAGTTTGTTGGTCAAATGAAATCTTTTCCCAACAATCATAATAATAAATTACAATTAACTAAATTTGGAATTCAGAATTGCCATAAATGACAATAATTTTCCAAATTCAAATTTTTCAAAAACGAAAATAAATTCCTAAGTGTATACAAAATTTTAATAATAATTTATTTTTGGGGATGTTACACTCCTCTTCCATAATTCTTTCCAAAAAAATCTTTTGAATTTTGAATCGTTGTCAGTTATTGTTACTTTAGAAAATACATGAATTCTATGAATTTCCTTCATGGACACTTTTTCCAGTTGGTTGTTGTATATGTACTTTGAATTCCACAAAAATGTAAATATTTTGTGAGTATATCCACAACCAAGAAAATTACATCCTTTCAGTCTAGATTTGGCAAACCTGTAATGAATTTCATTGATATCTCTTCCCATATTTTATTAGGTATGTGTAAAATATTGAAGCAGTCTTGGATCTTTTATTGTCTATCCTTTATTTCTTTGATAAACTGGACATTATCTTACAAATATTCGTATCTTTCTTTATTGTTTGCCCAAAAAAATATTTGTTGATCCTTTGATATGTTTTAAGGAACCCAAGATATCCTACCATGAAATATTCATGAGAGTCCCTTAATATTTATTGCTTCAAATTTGATTGACAAATAAAAATAGTTACCCTTGTACCAAAGGATATCTCGTGTCCACTCCCAATGCTCCATAGAGCTCATCTCTTCATTTTTACATTTTATTTTCTATCTAGTAGTATTTTCATTTTTACATTCATGGTGAGCTTATTTCAACCACAAATAGAAGATGTAATGAAATATAAACTTGAGGATTCCTCTCTTTTGGAAAGGGAATTTTCTACCACATTGTCCTTCCCCTTATTGTAGATTATTTCAAAATCAAACCCTTTCATTTTTTCTATGCATTTTTGTTTCTCTTTTGATGATAATCGTTTCTCCAAAAATAAATTTAGGCTCTCATGGCCCATCTTGACTTTAAAATTCCTCCCAATGAGATATTATCATCATTTTGTTATTGCATATAAATTTTCTATCATTTATTTTTCATATGTAGATTTCACCATGTATTTTCCCTTGAATTGTTTACTTTGAAACTATAATGGTATCTCTTCTTGCATCAATATTTCTCCAATTCCTTGTCCTAATGCATCACATTCAACTATGAATGCTTTACAAAAATCAAGTGTTTCCAATACTAGTCTAGAATACATAGCATCATTTAAGAGTGAGAATGCCAAGGTAGCCTCTTCATTCCATACAAATGAATTTTTATTCAAGAGAGATGTGACCAGGCCTACAATGTGTGCATAATTATTAGCAAATTTCATATAATATCATGTAAGACCCAAAAATCCTCTAAGGCTCTAGATGTTATTAGGAATATGCCATTTTTCAATAACTTGTATCTTTTGAGGGTCCACATTAACCCATTCCCTTGAAACAATATGACCTAAATACTATAATTTTTATTTTTTTTAAGTAAGTAGTATTTTATATTAAGGTCCTGCCAAAATTTAGGTTGGTGTGCCACATTACATCCACAGTCAAACTAACTTCACTGAACTGCCCCAACAAAGGGGAAAACCAGTCCAGCCAGCTTAGGAAGTATGCAAATCAGTTTTGAAACTAAAAGGAAAAATTGGAAGAATTGTTCTTCCATTAATACTAATTGAGACTGATAGAGTTTGCAGCTAAAAACATAATTAAACACCTGGCAGATATCCCGGACCCGTGGCAGAGAGGTCCCCCGGCCATGGTTCCTCCTCTATGTAGGTCGGCCCCGTGTACCACATCATCTTGTCATTCAGTTTGGCTTCCGCGTCCTCAGTTTTTGTCATCTCCACCTGCTTCTGTCGAGTTTCCAAATCCGTCTCCGCTACCCTGCAATTGGTATGCTCCAACCCCGGCTTCTCTACGCACTGTTCCTTGTCATCGTCTTCCACAGTTACTGTGCAAGGCATCTCCTCTGAGGTCGCTCCATCCGGATGAGAGAGAAATGCCTCGCTCATGGAGGCCAGGAGTTGAAGGAGGGTTGCAAGCTTATCATTTGTAGAGTGCAACCAAAAGTGGAGATCCTCCACCCCCTAACACAACTCAAACAACAGGCCATAGATAATATCTAAAGTGTCCCGAAGCGGCATATCAGTTCCAGAATCAAATTGTTTGTGATCATAATTCCCTGGTCTGCGGGGAGGAGGGGGTCCTCCTGTAGATCTTCAGGGGGGATCAACTACGAGTGGCAGGATAGGTACCAGCACTGTGGAGACGGGGCAAAGGCACGGGGGAGAAATCGTTGTCCAAGGGACAATTTCCAGAGAACGTAGCTGGAAGACCATTGGGGAGGGTGGAGGGGGAGAATCAGACTGTGTGGGAAGATAAGAGTAGGTAGAAGGTGAGCTAGGAGGCGAGAGTGAGGGCCTGCGAGGCCTCCATGGAGAGCCCCTCCTCGACCTCCCTCTCGGTTGGGTCATTGGACAGTTCGTGGAAGAAAAGTGCGTCAGGCCGAAGTGGGGGGCGTGGAGACGGAGGAGGCTAATAGAGAGATAGAGGAAGTGGATGTTGTCAGCCCAAAAACAAAGAGGGAGACATTCTTCACCTCTCAGCCATGGAGGGGAATGGTGTAACTGTAGCAGAGCCATACTATGGAAATCGAAGTAAAGGGAGGGCGCGTACATGAGAAATTATGTCGTCGGGGATGGTTTTAATGCTGGAGGGGGGTGACGGCAGTTGGCATGGGCTCATCACATGGCCTCGCGCCTGGTAGGCTAGAGCCGACCTCCTCCTCTTTCCATGTATAATCCAATAACACCCCATCCGAGGGATGGTCTACCGAATCAGCCTTGTGGTGCAACGTTGGATGACCAAGTGATAAGGGTCCCTGTTTGAGATGCATAGAAGTTCTGGTCTAGTCCAGGTAGTTCCTAAATTTACTAGATCATCCGCCACTTGATTCACCTTCCTTCTGATGTGGGATAGGATGATAGCTTGATTCGGCTGCAATAAATTTGAGAGAATCTGCATCCCATGGGAGAGCCTCCAGCTAGGCATCAGTCTATCCGGATGCACTCCATTTAGCATTCTACGCAAGAGGTTGTTGATGATTTGTGAGTCCCTTTCGAAAATAAGCTTAGTGAAGTCGTTTGTGTGTGCTAGGCGCAGTCCTTTGAGAAGACCCCAGAGTTCTGTTGCGTTGTTCATTGAATGCCCGAGGGATCCTGCACTTATGATTAGGATATGTCCAAGATGGTCATGAAAGACCACCCCATAGCCTGCAACTCCAGGGTTTCCCTTTGAGGCTCTGTCAAAGTTAAGCTTGATGTAGTCCTTCGGGGGAGGAGACCAAAAGGAGGGACTTCAAAGTGTAGGTGGGCAGGTGATGGGAGCTGTGAGAGTGGGAAGCGGCGCCCATTGTTGAAGGATGGGGTGTTCAGAGGGCGAGCCATTTAGATCTGCCTCAGTCCATCGCTGGATGTTGATCGTTTCCAAGATATTACTACAGCAGGATTGCCAACACTGTTTCCATGGGAGGGAATGGCCTTTGAAAATTCTTCTGTTCCTTTCCTTCCAGGTCTTCCACAGGATAAAATCGGGAATGAGTTGCCAAATGTAGTTTAAAAGGGGGGATTGGAAATCCCCATCCCTCCATTTCATTAAAGTCTCTTGGATACTGTCCCTATTGTGGTCTGAGGTGCACATAATAAGCATCGCTTGGTCCCAGACTTGGGCCGTATAAGGACAAGTATTGAGGATATGGTTCAGAGTTTCCGTTGCTTCTCCACATAGAATGAAAATTGAGGGTCCCACAAAACCGCATTTCGTTAGATTATCCCAAGTTAGAATGCTTGAGTGGAGAACGAGCCAAAGGAAGAGGGTGACTTTTGGCCAGTGTTTGAGATTCCACAATTTGTGCCAGGCTGTCGTATTTGGGATGGGGTGTGTTATAGTCTTGACCAAGTAGGCTTCCTGTGTACTGAAGGTGCCCTGCGGTCTGTATTCCCACCTGAGGATGTCGTCCCCCTCATTTCTGGGTATTTTCCTTTTGGCCATCTCCTTTCGCCAGGGTTCCAAGTCCATGTGTGCCCCCAAGTTGTAACATTCCCTTTCCAAGTGCCAGCATCGCCAGGTGTCCTCCTGGGTAATTTCCTGCCAGTAGTCAGCGACTGTTGTTAGGCTTGCTCGAATAGCCTATGGGAAGATGTCTCGGGCCCAGTCTTCATTGTCCAGAACTGACCATTGCTACCAAGAGTCTCACCAGAAAAGCACTGTCTCCCCATTCCTAATCTCCCAGAAGGCATGTCGGGTCACCATCTGTCTGTTTTGCTTGGCCGCATTCCAAATTAGGGAGCCCGGGTTGTCCCCATTCCATCTAATTAGGTTTCTCTTGGCTACATTTGGGGTATATTTTTTACTCCAAAGTCTGGACCAGAGGTCCTTGGGCTTTTTTAACCAGCGCCACCAAATTTTAGCACTGAGGACCTTATTCATGATAAAGGGGTCCCTTAGACCCAGGCCGCCTTGTTCCTTTGGGGAGAAAAGTTTATCCCAGCTGACCAGTGCCATCTTCTTCCCTGTGTTGAGACCGTGCCAAATGAAGTTTACTTGTAAATTTTTTATGGTTGAAAGGAAAAATCTAGGAGCAACCAACACTGAGAAAAGATAAATCGGGAGGGCCTGGAGAACATCCCGGAGAAGAGTAAGACGACTAGGGAGGTTTAAGACTCTATAGGTCCAGGAAGAAATACTTTTGGTAAAGGAGGTGATTAGTTTCTCCTAGGAGGATTTCCGGAGGGCATTATGAATGAGGGGGATTCCCAGATATTTGGATGGAAGGGAGATTCGGGTAAAACCTAAGACCTCAGAGATGTTATGCTGGATAGGAGGGGGCATGTTGAAAAAGAAGATTTGGGATTTTTCCTTATTGCAGTCTAGGTCCGAGGTCTCTGAGAAAGAGTGGAGAATCTACAGGATAGAGTTGGCCTCTCGGACCGTCGGACTGCCCATCAGGAGAGTGTCACCCACGAACTGGTTGTGCAAGACAGGGGGAGAGATACCGTGCAGGGGTAGACCGGTCAAAAGGTTGTTTTCCACTGCGGCATGTATTGAGCAACTGAGACCTTTGGCTAGAATGATGAAAAGGAAGGGGGAAAGTGGATCCCCCTTTCTAATTCCTCTTGAGGGGGAGAAAGGTCGGGAGGGGACACCATTGATGAGTAGTGAGAAGAATGTCATGGAGGTAAGATTCATAATCCAACTCACCCAGCTCTAATCAAAGCCAAAAGCTATGAGCATTTCTCGCATAAAATCCCAGCTTATCTTGTCAAAGGCTTTAGAGAGGTCTAATTTAAGGAGCATACCTAGAGTTTTGGTCTTTTGCAAAGAGTGGATTACTTCATGAGCCAAGATGATTCTATCCAAGATCTTTCTGCCCTCTACGTATCTGGATTGTTCTGGGGATATGATTGACTGTAAGATAGGCTTGAGTCTTCGGGCTATAAATTTGATGAGAAGCTTGTAGATGACATTGCACAAGGCTATAGGTCTGAACTGCTTAGGATGATGTGCATTCCCTTCTTTGGGAACTAAGGTGAGGAAAGTGGCATTGAGGGCTTGGAGGACCTAACCAGTAGCCCTGGAGTCTTCCAGAATTTCCCAGACCTCTGTTCTGATCATTGGCTAGCAATGATGGAAGAAATCACTTGTGAAGCCATCAGGGCTCGGAGCCTTACATTTGGGTGTATTCTAAAGCGCCTCATCCACTTCCTCAATTGTGATAGGTCGGAGCAGCGCCGAGTTTTGTTCCTGAGTGACCAAGAAGGGCACGTTCCTTGTAATTTTATTGATGGCCTCATGCCTGTCCGGAAGGGGTTCTGTGAGGAGATTTTAAAAGTAGTCTATCAAGGTTGTCTCCATGTCCTCATGGGAGTGAATGGATTCTCCCTCATCTGAGATAAGATGTGTAGTATTATTGGAGTGCCTCCTCTGGATGATAGTTCTGTGAAAAAATGTAGTGTTACGTTCTCCTTCCTTGAGCCACTGGATGCGTGATTTCTGCTTCCATAAGATTTCCTCTTGTCTTTTCCTGGCCTCGAGTTGTTGGTTTATTTCTATTTCCTAGGTTTTTAGCTCATTAGTTAATCCATGCAGCCTGATTTGATGTTGAATCTCGCCCATTTGTTCCCTCAGCTTCTTCTGGGTATCAAAGATATTGCCAAAGGTATTCTTGTTCTAGAGCTTAAGAGTGTATTTGAGGTTCTTTAATCTCTACTGAAATATGAACATTTTGGATCCACGCTGGACCTCTGCCTCCCTCTACCAGTTCTGGATGTTTTCCTAGAAGTCTGGATGGTCAAGCCAAAACTATTCAAACCTAAAAGGTTTCTTACCAGGTGTAGCCGAGACATCCATCCATAGTTGTATGGGCCAATGGTCTGAGCCAGAGAGGTTCAGGATAGTAGATTCCATTGATGTACCCTCCATCATAAGGGAATCAGAGATGAGAAAGCAGTCTAACTTGAAAGCAATTTGGTGTGTCCCAGTTCTTTTGTTTGTCCAAGTGTAGGTGCCATTGATGGCTTCCAAATCAATGAGGTGAAGGTCGTCAATGAGGTTGCTGAAATCCTCTGAATCTCTTTCCATTCATCGTGACCCCCCTTTTTTCTCCTCCAGACTGCGAATGATGTTGAAATCTCCCCCAATTGTCCAGTTGTTATACTGTGTTAGAGTAGCTATGTAATGCAGGCTTCTGAGGAAGGCTTGTTTGTCCCTTGAGCTGGCTGGGCCGTATACATTAGTCAAGTGTCCAGGCTTGTTTGAGTTGATGCACCTGTAGTCCGCTGTGATGGACCATTTAGTGGTAAAAAAAAATTCCAACATCACTTCATTGGTGTTTCAAAGCATGACCAGTCCCCCGGCGGAACCCAATGCGTCAATTGAGGCTACACTTCCTTGCCTCCAGCAAAAGGGAAGGAGCCTATCAATATCTTCTGACGAGCATTTTGTTTCCTGTAGCATTACTATGTCTGGTTTTTCTGTCATGATCATATCCCGTAGCACTTTCTGATTGCTACATCCATTGAGGCCTCTGATATTCGAAGAGATGATCTTCATNGGAGCGGGGGGAAACTATCTGAGATCAAGTGGATTTGTCCCGAATTCACCATGTAGTTGCCTATTCCCTGTATGAGCTTGTTAGTGGATTTCCGCCCCCTTTTCTTCTCATCTTTCTGAGATTTACTTGGGTTTTTTGATTGTGTGCTCTGGATTCCTAAGGCCTTGCTGGCCTAGGATGAAGATCCAGTTGAAGAGTTGAGAAAAACCTTCTGTACCTTTCTTAGTTGGTCTCCGGGTATGGTGTAGAGTTTTTTCTGTCTGTAAGCGTGCTCAAGGTGCTCCAGGTCCACTCCGGCTAGGTCGTTCTCTTCCAGATCCATCTCCGCATCTCCGTCCTCTGTCTCCTATTGCTCTTGTGTGTTCTGGGCCTCATTTAGTTGTAGGGGATTGACATCCCTGCCCTACTAGGGAGTTCCATTTCCTGCTCTTGGATCTTGAAGATCCAAGTTCGAAGGTGGTGCGCTTGGGATCATGGTGGTGATATTATTTTCCGACTGATCTTGCAATATGGAAAACTTATTGCTAGTGGAGGGATCTTTGCTTACTTGGGCAGGTTGCCTTCTTCCTCCTTATCGCCTTTTCCCTACTGGTTGTATGAAGCCGTCTTTATCTTTTCCCTCTTTGTCTTTGCCACTTTCAGAGTTCCCATCTGTCTGAACCGCGTTGAGGGGGAATTCCCTAAAGAGATGACCGTGTTCATGGCATTTCCTGCATCGGAATGAAATGTGTTCATAGTCAATTGTTTGATTCTAGTATTCATCTTGATATTCTAGTATGATGGATCCTGGGAGTGGATTAGCAATGTTCAGGTATACACATATTCATGCATAGGAGGTATAGCGCCTTTTCTTAGTTGCTTCAGAATATTTGACATAGATTCCGATGGTGTTGCCTATGCCTGCCGGGACCTCTTCTAGCCAAAACTCCTCTGGAAGAGAGTAAAGTCAGATCCATACAGGTGCATGGGCAAATTCCTCCTTCTCCAGGCTGAACTTCTCAGTCCATAATCGTAGGAAGAGACCCGCTGAGTTGAAGAAATATGGCCCCCCATCAAAGATGCGGTTGCGATCCTCAAGGTTATGAAATATAATTGTAAAAAACCCATTGGAGCCTAGTTGTAGCTCATAATGACCTTTTGGTCTCCACCAATACTGTATCCATTTAATTAGATCCCGCTCGGCAGGCCAGAGTCCCAAAAATTTTTCAACTAGGGCATAATCCTTCATGTACTATTTTTGCTCTTCTATACGCGGTGAGCTAATGACATATTTTGGAGCTTGTGGTGCTTGTGGGATGCACTTACCTGGAAACCAAGGAGAAGACGCAGAAGAAGGGTTGGCCTCTTTTGCTAGGTCAATGTCCATATCACGATCCTTGAAAGTGCCATCCTCCATCAGTTTTGAACGCAGCTCGGACGACATCTCAAAGGCTGGACGCTTTATTCCCTCTGCTACATTGCCATTCGTTGTAGCTTGGTTGTAGGAGGTGCCCGTAGGCCCTCCCTCCTTGCGTGACATGAGCCCCAACGGGGCTGTGGAAGGAGACTGCACGGCGCTGGGCGACTGCAAAAACCCTAGTTCGCGAATTAGAGAGACATGATCGTATGTTCTGACCTAAATACTATAATTCATGTTACCCAAAAGAACATTCATATATTTTTACATACAATTGATTATTCTCAATAATTTGTAGGAATTATCCACATGTTTGATGTGGTCTTCCTATGATTTTCTATATATGCGTATATCATAAAAAAAAAAACACAAAATTTCTAATATGGGGTTTAAAAAATTATTCATAAAGCTTTGAAATGTAGAAGGAGCATTGGTCGACCCAAAAGGAATGAAAAATAACTCATAATGTATGTCATGTGTTATAAAATTTATTTTATTAATATGATCTCGTGGTATCCTAATTTAATATATAACTTTGTAAAATAAGCCACTACGTGAAACTTATATAATAGCTCGTCAATACTTGGAATAGGGAATTTATCCTTGATGGTTATTTTGTTTAGATCTCTATAATTAGGACACATTATCTAAGAGAAATATTTTCTTCCCACCATCATTATTGTATATGAAAATAAACTCCTACTTGGTTGAATAATACTTGTATCTAACATGTCTTACGCCATTTTCTCAATATCCCTCTTTTGTTGAAGAGGATATATATAAGGAATTTTATTAGGATTACTTCCTACTATCATTTCAATTTGATGTTCTTAATATCTAGATGGAGGTATCCTGTTAGGGATTTATTGGAATACCCCATGGTTTATCCTCTCTCTCTCTCCCTTTCACCTTGGAATTCCCTCATTATATAGGATTTGGAGGCTTAACCACCATGGATGAAATCACTCAGTAGATCCACTAAATTGGGATCTCCAATATTTTTAGGGAGAAAATATACCTCAAAGATTTTAAGGAGGAAATGTCTCTCAAGATCCATCAAATTAGGATATTGGTTTGAGAAAATCTCTCAACCATTCATGAGACTCTTAACTTCTCCTTGAGATTAGGAAACTAAAAGTGTGGTGGATTCTCACACTAAATTAATTTAATTTTTCCAATAAAAATGAATAACACATGTGAACATACTATTTTGACCTTAATAGGATAAATTTCACCTCGACACTGACTAGGTACTGTGACAAAATTTATTCCATGGTGTCAAGGTTTTGACACTCAATAAAGTGCATGCGACACTTAGTAAGGTGCTTACGACACTTGATAAAGTGCATGTGACACATAGTAAGGTGCATACAACACTTGATAAAGTGCATGCAACACTTATTAAGGTGCATAGGAAATTTTATGACACTTAAAGCATGTAATAGATGCAACACCTAAGTGTGAAATTTTGGTGTGTAACAATGTGACACCTATACCAAGAATACATGTTTGAGACTAGTTTTAGAACTAGTCAAATAACCCTAATTTCTAGATCCTACATTTAAAAAGTTACTAAATCCGAGAAACCAAAATTTCTACCATAAGTATTTGGACATGTCTCCTCTACTCCTAAAAAATTTCACTATCTTAAACTTCACCAAAGAAAATTTATAGTAAAAATCCCACAATGAATCACATGAGAGTAATTTTAGTACTAGTAAGAAACTCTAAATTCCATAGGTTATATCACACAAATTAAATGATACAAAACATGAAGTGTTTACCACAAGTAATATGATATTTGTTCTTAGGAGCCTAAACATTTCACAATATGAAAATTCAGTAAAAGAATGTGATAATGAAAATTCCAAAATGACTTATTTGAAGGAGAAAACCCTTGGATCATAAGGTATGAAACAAAATGTGATGAATAAAAATCCAAAAATAGTCAATGAATAATAATACACTTGGAGATGGAAACCTCCTCTTACAATATATCTAATGAAAAAGACAAGATGGCAATACAAATGAATCCCCTTTATTATAAATAGGATAAAAAGTGAGCATTGAGTAATTTACCACTAATCTTATCAAACCATAACTAATAAACTAATAATGAATGAGTGTTAGGTTATTAACCTAGGGGCCTTAGGAAAAATGAGCCTTTTAGGCCTCACACATTCTGAACATTACCTCCAACCATGACACATGCCCTCTCTTTGTGGTTGTTAACGTCTAAGTGGTATTCCAAGCACCAAGGTGATTTATGTAAACGTGATTGATCTGTGATCCTTAACTCTCGTTGTTCCTATGCCCTTAAAAGAAGGTTTTAGTGCTAAATATTGTTTTTTGAAATATGTTAGGATGAGGGAATTTTACATGATTTTGATTTTATATAAAACTAATGTGCATGTGCATTAATAACGTGTGTATTCCTATGAATTAAAAAAAATAGGCTGACATGTTGGATAAGTTAGCTAATTTGGTTTTAGCTTCGAAGTGATGTAAGCATCATAAATAAAAACACATTCATTTTTCCATATCCCTATTATTATCTATGTTTTTTCACGACGCTTTTAAACGTGACCCACATATTCATCATTGATAAAATTGCACACTTATTATATAGCTCTTCCATAACTTTTATCCCATCTAAAGACAAATTATATTGTGCATAATTACAAATCAAAATCCACACACTATAAAAGTTTAAAAGAAAATAATTAAAATTGATTGATTGATTGATTATTTAATACCCTCAAACCTAGTCTTATTGTTTGACCTTATAATTTTAGGTCCCTAAACTAATTTTATTAAATTTAAACTATATAATTAACATTAAAAAAATCTATAAAAATGGTTGCACACAAGAATTCACTATTATCTACCATTGTGAAAAATTATTTTAGGAAATTATGTCTTTTAGGTACTAAAATGATTCCTTAACACAAACATATGCATTGTATTTTAGATGAAAATTAACATACCACTCTTAGAAGAACATGATTTTTTCTAAGTTATATAAATTTTCCTTAAAAAAGAGATATATATTCTAAAATATAATGTTACTTCCTACATTTCATCTGTTTACACCATATTCTAATAAGTTGTGCATATTCCTTGAATAATTTGGGCCTAGTCAACATATTGTTGTTTTCCCAAATTTCCATTGAAAATAACATGTCATGAGAGGGAATCATTAGCTTGCACCAGAATCAAGGTGTTTAGGATATGTAAAATACTCCAGCATCACAAAGGATTAGGAATGAGAAGATGAAGAGTTCGTTTTTCTTGAGAAAGGGAAGGGTTGAAGGGAATACCACATTGATGTCACCAAAGCATAGTGAGGAATGATGGAAATAATAATTTTGAAATAAAAATCAATTCCTTTATAAAATCCTATTCTACTTTCATGAACCATTCCTTCATACCACAAATAACCTATGAAGAAGAAAAATATTGGAATGAAATGGGAGGTGGTTGAGAAACTTCAACAAGAGACACAATTCACCTTTACTCAATAGTTTATGTACAATATAGGATATCATTGGGATTTTGCAACCCTATAGTGTGGAACAAAACCTTTGAAGTTTCTAAATTTTAGAATGGAAGTTAAAGAGAGGCATCATGCTACCATGCTACTTGGAAACCCTAGGAAATGAAGGAAAATGATAAGAGAGAAGGACACTAAATTACTTAGGGTCTTAATCTTATTTATCTATCCAAATATGTATATTCATTAATGTACTTTAATTATGGTTCACAAAAAATAAACGATAACAACAAATTAACAAAGCAAATAAAGCTAACCTAAGCTTAATTTATTGATCTCCTTTCGTGATTCAGATGGATCTCGGTGGCCATCCACCTTTTCCACTAAATAAAATTTTTTGATCCTATGGTTTTGATAAACCATGATATTGACCCTTTCTATGGGGAACATAATGTAACTCCTTTTCCATTTGTTAATTACAAACATCAAGTACGGATTTTCTAGTGGTATTATGTACATGCCTATAACATCGCATTAATGCACCATATCCCATTATAACTCTATAGTTAAGCACGCTTGGGATATGATAGAGTAACCCTGCTTGGTGTCCCTAATTATCCCACATTTAGGCATCTCTCTTATACACAGGTTTCTTTATAAGTTCACAAAGGGACTGTCCAAGGATCTTGTATGCACACTTGGTATGAATTCAATCTTTCTTGAGATCACTTATGTTGCCTTCAAATAGACTAAATATCTATTACCATAGATTTTGATCAGAACTCGAAACACGTCAATTGATCACATATATGGATCAATTCCTCCATTTCTAGAACACTTCTATCATATCCTCATTGTCTTCATCTTCATTTTCATCTCAATTTGATCTCAAAAGAATCGATTCTTGCATAAGTTTCTCAATGCGAATTGCAGGGTATGAGAAATTATTTTTTTCTTATGACCAAATGGGCATGGGATACATGGGCTACTTAAACATACCTTGTCTACATGCTTCAATGAATTCTATTGGGCCCTTATCATCCATGTGATCGAGGGCTTGTAAACAGGTTTTACTATCAATTCTGCTGGTATACACACATAATCAACCCTGAGTTCTTATCTTCATTTTGCAATGATCTCGAACTATGACCATGGGCTATCTCCTTCTACCAATTTCCAACCTCATTATGGCAACCCTTCCTACCATGCGACCAAAACTTATGACCTCACACTGCTCCAATTTGGAACTTAAACTCATAATTCCAACACTTACCATATCAATGAATGCATCTTAATTAATCATTGATATGAAAGGTCCTCTTCCACTTTGAAAATCCAACATGGTGGTTTAATAATGACTCGGAAAAAAGTGAAAATATCTGGAGGAGATGCATGGAAAAATCATCCATGGCCCTGATTCTTTCACAAAATCGTCCTTATCCTTAACTCTTGTGCACTTCCAAACACGAAATCCCTATCAATCGTTGATTTATCCTCTCTATGATATTGATCAATGGTCAATTTTACTTATGTATCTCACTTGTGATCCAACGACTGGGACTTAATCAAGTATTGGGAAGACGATCAGGGTTACTCTAGGCTTCACACTAATATATGATGGCTCTCACTATATCTGGCTCCTATTCTAACGTTTCATAACTATGATTGGCATGAGGGTCAGATATTAACATTCTTTTGATTGACGATACCGAATGGCCCAATTTTCATCTAATTCGATATTCAATCTGACTATTTCTACGCTTCTGAAATCGTATACCAATGGTAAAGATGGTTCTTCTTCTCTTTTGTATGCCATCATATACACACGCCTCCAAATAATTTGGAGCATCGATCCTTCAAGTGATTGATGCTCATTATATTCTAAGTTCGTTATTTCAATTTTCAGTAGGACCCACATTTAGTCAAGGTTCTTTTCTCTAGAACCTGCACAAACAATCTAATAACGTGAATTTTTTTCTTCCATGAATATGATCAATGACACCTGAAATTTGATCTTAACACAATACACAAAGAATTATAATAGTTAGAGACAATGATCACAGGGTTTCAACAAGCAATCCCACTTGAAACAGAGTGTTTTCCATTACTCAAATATTCACAAAATGTACATAAAATTGCATAGGGATTCCTCACCTTCCCTGACCTGAATCACATTCAGTATACCTCTCTCAATGACCTTCTATCCATGCTAGAATTTTCACACTCCTTTTTATAACCCTAAATTTCTCTACACATGCATACATGGCCTCAACCCTCTTACTTGCATTTTTTTCCAAAGAACTACTAAGTAGCTCTTCTTAAAAAACCAATTTTTAAAAGATGTACATGCCTTGCACCATTAATTCCCACATACATAAGATTTATGCACCACTACAACTTGTGTACATACGCATGATGCACCATTACAACCCGTGGATACTTGCAAAAGTTGCAAGGAATTCATTGAAATTGACGGGTTATTGGTAGTTTCCCAACTAATCCATCAACTATAGCCTGTCACCCAACCGAATAACCATCCTTTTGGCAGATAAAAGGAGGTGTTGGGGTCTTATTTAAAATATTAGGATAAGAACAATGAAACTCTACCCGATTTCACTTCCCCTCTTTGCCCAATATATTGCCACCTTTTGTGAGAAATTGCCTCAACATTCCCTCATTAGCCCCTTCTTCCTCCATTTAACTCATTCACTTCCCTAGAAGAGATCATAAGGCTGAGAGAAGAAGTTCATACAATGTACACTTGGAGATTGGTCAACAAGAGCCTAGACCAAGTTTGCGAAATGGTGGCTGACTCAGATTGTAAAGGTATAATCTTTGTGTTATTAATAAAATAATTACATTTTCCTGTCCCAAATGATGGCGTCTTGAATACTTTTAGTGATTTATGCTTGACATTCTAACATCTAAACCTAACTTATATATGGAATAACATCCTTGTAGTTCTCTGTTTTTCAATCTTTGGATGCAAGTCATCCCTGGGAGGAGGCATGCAGTCAGTGGAACTTCCAAGCGCGAGGAGGTCATCACTAGACATGGGATTAGAGGTATAGTTACCTGATCTCCTTTTTCTTTTCTTTCTTTATATTAGTTTTGGTATGTTTGGGGTAGTATAAAGAATCAATTAGATTTTAGACAGTTAATCCATCTACCTACATTCTGAATCCTGGTGTAGTTAAAGGGGGGTTTTCCCTCTAGTATATATAGCAACCATACTGGGGAAGCCTCTAGGTTTTTTTAGGGGATTTTGGGTTGTTTGATTGTTTTTTTCCTTTCAAGTTTCTTTCAAGTTTTTTGAGTCTCTCGAGGGATTTTGGTCAACTCCTGGGTGCATACCAGTTGTCCCTTCGCTATAAGACTTCATGTTAGTTTAGTTTTTTGAATATATAAAGAGGTGTACATGCCTTGTATTGGGTCAACACACGTACATACATGTTCTTCTCAGTAAACAACCCGTGTACATACGCAGGATGTTGATGCAATAACTCATGTCTCTGTTTCAGGGAAGTTTTTGAAAAAGAAGGAGTTTGCCTCTTTCCTGATTGAAGTTCACACTTCTCAAGGATTTCTTGGATCAATATAGAGTCTTTGTTAATAGCCATAGCCTGGGTTTAGTTTTCGGTTTACTTGTTTTCTTGGTCTTCTTGTGTTTCCTACCATTTTTAGCTTATTTTATCTCGAATTTTAAGAAAAATGAGTTTCCATGAATCGTGTATTCATTAGTTTATTTTAGCATATTTTGTTAGTTCTACTTTTATTGGAAGAAAATATTTAAAAAAAACACAGTTTGTTAGGTCTCTTCTTTCTTTGAATTTTCTTTGCATTGTTATTTGAAAAAGAAAAAGAAATTAGCATAGTGTTGTGTTTTCTTCTCATCTCAAAATCATTTCAAAATAAAAATAAGAAAGATAATCCTTCTTTGTCAGTATTCTTATATGTTTCATTTTTTGCAAGAGTATTAACAACATTAGTTTCGCTACCGTACCTTGTGAGTAAATCAAGCCTTTAAAAAGAACACATAATCTAAAATAAACTAGAATTTTTATGTTTGTAGGGTCAACCAACTAGTTTAGGGTTAGGGCCTTGAATTAGGTTGGAGAGGAAACTCTTCAAGGCCGTTAAACAAACATTGGAGTCAAAGTTAGGGAGTTTTTAAGCCTAGTGTCATAGAAGTTATTCAAGACACCCCTCTAACACAGGGGATAAACATGATGTCGCATGAGGAAAGGAAGCAAATATAAACCCTCCAACGCCAGACTGAACGTAGTGGGGATCGTATATTGAGGGTATTTCTTGGGAATAATTCCAACTGCATTTTCCTACGGATCTTTGTGGACCTAGAATCTGTTCGAGATCCTTTTTTTTCTTGTGGACCATTTTATTTTAATACCCTCGATAGGATTCAGAGTTGTTATCCTGCTCATTATGATCTGCCCGACTATCGTGTGTACCCGTTTGGTGACTGACTGCGAGATGGAAACCTAGTTTCCCATACTCTAGGGACTTACACTGGTGACTATGGGGGTATACCATGATACCTTGGGAAAACGTTGGATCACACTTCACAAAGTATAGCTAGAGGGTGCTTCCGTGTTTGAGTTTCACTTACACCGATTAGTTTCTCTAGTGTCGATTGGTGTAACTATCCTTCCTA
Organism: Picea engelmannii; assembly: GCA_009831015.1. Lineage (NCBI taxonomy): Eukaryota > Viridiplantae > Streptophyta > Pinopsida > Pinales > Pinaceae > Picea > Picea engelmannii. The sequence goes on along the minus strand of ML783480.1, from coordinate 278,375 downwards.
CTAGATAATCAATTTCTTGATTTTCCTTTAGGAACTTTTAGTGTGTGCTCTATGCTCCCTAGTTTTCCATAGTGATTTAGTCAGTCATTTCTTTGGGTCTCTGACCTAATGTGGTAGACCACACACTCTTTCAGTCGTGAGGTATTTTCGGTCTTCCACTTAGAAAGTGGAGCCGCCTCTTTATAGGCATTGTTTTTATACCATTGGTTCACTAGAGTCAGTGTGTGAAACTTTTATAGACTTGAACGATCCCGCAAGGGGAGAACCTGTGCATAAGATATTCATGGATAAATTTCCTAACGATACCAACCAAGGAACCCCTTTACAAGGGTATTCTTTTGCTTTTCCTTTCTTCAGAAACATTGGTGTCCCTTTGATGGCCACTTTGTACATTCTTGGGTTGAATGTGGGACTGTCAGTTTGGTTGGGTACAATTCCAAATGTCCTAAGTTCTCTTGACGCTTCTGAGTTAAGAACCTTATGTCATGGGAATCATGTTGATGTTCCTTCATCAACAAAGTCTTCTCCTCCTCCTTATCCCATCTCTGGTGAAAGTATAACTACTAGTAGTCAAAATTCTAAACAAAATAGAAAGAGGAAGAATAGAAAGAAGAAATCACAAACCTCTGCGAGTCATGTTGGAGATAGGTCATCAACCTCTTCAAGTCATGTTGAATACCAATACCCAACTTCTGCAATCCATGCTAAGGGAATGGACCTAGTCCCTGCAAGTTATACTAGAGTTCAACAACCAACCTCTGCTAGTCATGTTGGAGATTTGTCAACAATCGATGTGATTCATGTTGGGGGAAAACACCCAGCCTCTGCAAGTCATGTTGTGGGAAAAAATCCAGTCATTTCTAGTCATACTGGTAATAGGTTTGTAGCCTTTGCGAGTCATGTGATTGACCCATCCCCAACCTTTGCAAGTCATTTTGGAGATGTGCAACTAGCTACTGCTAGTCATGTTGGGGGAATTGTTTCTAATGAGAAACCTAGATGGATACGATGTAAGCCTAAGTTCCCTAGTAAGCTTTGCAAGGGAGATCACCTTAATCATATATTCCCTGGAATTCTGGAGGTACAAGATTGTGGTCCTTGTCTGCAAGCTCTTCTAATTTTGAGTGTTTTGAGGTTTCCTCACAATATTTTTGGCGTTTGGTTGATGAAGTGGTCATGCCGATGCAATCTTTGGCTGATCCCACTCCTTTTTTGGGGGGTGATGTGCCTGTAGACCATGTTGTCTCACATCTTATTCATCCAGTGGTTAAGAAAGTGGTCACACTAATGCAGTCTTTAGATGATCCCACTCTTCTCTTGGAGAGTGTTGATTCTACCAAAGTGGTCATGCCGATGTAATCTTCAGCTGCTCCCACTCTTCTCTTTGAGAGTGATGTGTATACCGACTATGTTTTCAACATTTTCAGTTCAATACTTTCAGAACAAGGGGCTATTCAACTCTCTTTGAGAACACCCCCTCCAAGTCCTAGGATGGTTTCCTTTGATTGGAATGGCCTTGTTGAGACTTGTCTTCCTTCTTTTGCACCCTTTCAAATAAGGGTTGAATTTAATTCAAATAACATTTACCAATGTATTGTACATGAAGGAGCCTTCGCAAGTGTTTTATCCTCCTTGTCTTGGCAAGCTTTGGGTTTTCCCGATATTGTGACGCAGTGTCACACCCACAGGCACGCCTGCTCACAGGATCTTCTCTCTCCATGGCCCGAAGAACACTAACCAGTCCTTCTATTTCCCTATCGAGAAATCTGCACCCACAGATCTCTTTGCGCGACTCCCCCTCTCTTTAATTATCGAGGAATCATACTTCACAACCTTGCGAGGTCAGTGATTGAGCCTAGGACTCTCGAATCTCTGAGACCCAATATGAGTCAACGCTGACCCTTCCATTCCTTTGTCGGGACTTTCTCTATCGGGATCTTGGCACTCGCAGTGTCAAGAAAATAGGTTCTCTGACTCCCGAGTCCCGATATGCCGAAACTCCGATGAGCTCACGGCTTTGAATTTTCAACGGTCCCGTCACCTCATCAGGATTTCGGACTTCGCGGGATCGGGAATCCTGATGTCCAATGTTTCAGGACTTTACTTTTCCCAAACCCCAATACAGTGTGCTACCTGTCCACCACCAACTCTTGTGGCCCCACACTATACTTGTAGCCATCGGGATATCACGTATCACAATTTTGCGACTCCCATTACCAAATCTTTGATTCCTTTCTTACGAAATCCTGATAGGCGATTTCACGAATAATCCAACGCCCTTGGCTGGCTTGGATCAACGGTTCTGCCCCTTCTGAGCTTTAAACACTATAGGAATATCTGCAGTATCCCCCTACACCCCCGCGAGATCCAAAAACTCACGGTGATTCACTGATTTTCCCTGAAAGATATCGACCATCCGTTCTTCCTTATGCAATCCACAAAATGACTAAGTGTTCTTCCACAGAACTTATCCACCTGTGTGCAAACTTGCGACGCTTCTTGCCAACCTTCAAGGCACAAATTTTCTACATTGTCCTTCAACAAATTCGGAGGTCCTATCCCTCTTGAGATTTTCCCCATGACCTCAAGTCCTTCAAGAAAAATCTTGCATGCACTCCTTGCAGCAAACCTTCAACAACGTCAAAGTGTTGAAGTCACTTGACTCTGCGCACACCTGCAGCAATAGTATGTCAAATGATTCACTCAGGTTCACAACCCTGAGAATTTTACCCAGCTTGTGCACTCCTTGCACAACTCCTGTGCCCAACTACACTTCTGGATGAATGAGAACAAAAACTATCTCTATCTGAACCCTCTGTCAACGCTCTCCTTGCAGACACTTCAATTGCACTCCTTTCAGGAATTCTCTAGCTCAAATAGAGAAACAATTGAAACTCATTCCATCTCCCTCTCAGACTTCAATTCATACATGAAATCACATACACAACATATAAAAGCAAATGTATAACAGGAAGCAAACGTTCATGAGCCTATCATTCAACACCAATACACATAGAACAACACAAACCATGAATTTGAATCAAAGCTTTCTATTAATTCAAATGTTTGTACATGGGTGTTTTTACACATCTCTCTGCTTCTTCTTGCTCCAAATGCTTCTAAATAATGTTACAATGCACAATGAGGGTGTCTATATCCCGTTTCCCTCTTGCAATCTACAACTGTATAGTCTAGAATTAAATTCTATCTACTTTACATTAACTATTTTAAATGTCATCTACCTACTAAGGACGAGAGCTATCCGCTCAAGGTCCATTTACAATATACAAGTGCACCTCATCTTAATGGTTCATTTAAGATTTGTGCAACAATTCCAAAGTGTTTTCAAAATTTGTGTTGTCTTGTCTAGCTGTCCTCCGCTTCCGCACTGGCTCGCTTGATGTGTTGGTGATGCTCCTACATCATACTCCCTCGCTTGAAAACTTTCATGGGATCTTGTCCATGAGCTCCTACATGGTCTGTCCATGCTTCTGTATCTCATCTTCAGTCTCCCAACTAGCATCTTCAACTGGATGGTTCTTCCACTTAACTAGATACTCAAAATATTGTTTTTTTCTGGTCCTCTTACTCACTCTCTTGTCTAGTATGCATTCCATCTGTGGCTTCTCTGCAACTGGAATTTGCTTCATCCACTGGATCGCTGGTTTCTCATCTCCAGTCTCTACTTCTCCATCTTTGTATGGGTACAAATATGAGACATTGAATATCGGAGAAATTCCAATCCCATTGGGTAGTTCAATCTCATAAGCATTGTCCCCAAATTTTCTCAAGACCTTGCATGGCCTGATTTTATTCATCTTCAGCTTATTGTATGCTCCTCTTGGGAACCTTTCTTTCCTCAAATGTGCCAGAACCAGATCACCAACCTTGAACTAAAGTTGTCTCCTATGTTGATCTGCTCTGCACTTGTATTCCTGACTTGAATTCTACAACTGCTCCTTCACCTGGCTGTAAAGTTCCTTCATCGCCTCAGCGGCTTCCTCTGCACTAGCACTCCTAGTAGTAGTCTGTCCTGAATATCTTAGTTCATAAATTCCCCTTGACTGCATGCCATAAACAACCTGAAATGGACTATGGCCTGTGCTTCGATTCATTGAGTCATTGTACGCAAATTCTGCCTATGGTAATATATTGTCCCAACTGTTGTGGTGCTTTGTCACCAAGCTTCTCAGCAAATCTCCCATACTTCTGCTGATCACTTCAATCTGTCCATCCATCTAAGGATGATAATCTGAACTAAACATCAAATTAGTCCCCAGCTTCTTCCATAATGTCCTCCAAAAATTCCCTATGAATTTCGTGTCTCTGTCCGAAACTATACTTTTTGGCAACCCATGAAGTCGAATGACCTCTTTGAAGAATAGATTTGCAATGTGAGTTGCATCACTGGTCTTCTGACATGGGATGAAGTGTTCCATCTTAGAAAACCTATCCACTACCACAAATATTGAATCAACACCTCTTTGTGTCCTTGGCAACCCCAATACAAAATCCATGCTTATTGCATCCCACGACCTTTCTGGTATGGGCAACGGTTGATAAAAACCCACATTCTGCTTTCTTCCCTTCGAATGCTAGCAAATTCTGAAACTTTCTACAAATCTTTTGACATCTGCTCGCATTCCCAGCCAAAAATATGACTCATTCAATTTCACGAATGTTTTGTCATTACCGAAATGTCCTGCCAATCCACCACTGTGTTTCTCCTTCAACAGATTCTCCCTCATGGAGCATTTCAGAATACAGATTTGATTGCCTCTGAACAACAATCCTTCCTGGATCATGTATTCTATCCACAGGCTTCTGTCTCTAAGAACTAGATTCTCAGCTGCTTCATACGCTTCCTGAAAATCTGGATCATCTGCATACATATTCCTGAGATCATCAAAACCTAAAGTGCGGACTCTGAACTCCTACATCAGCAAACACTTCCTGCTCAAAGCATCAGCAACTTTGTTAGCAGTACTAGAAATATGTTTAATCACAAATGTGAAATTCTGCATATACTCAACCCATTTTACATGTTTTTTATTCAACTTCTCTTGTTGAGTCACAAACTGCAGTGCATGATTGTCACTGTACAATACAAATTCTTTGGGTATCAAGTAATGCCTCCATTTCTTTAATTCTTGTATGATAGCATAAAACTCCTTATCATACGTGGAAAATTTCAATTTTGCTTCATTCAACTTCTCACTGAAATATGCTATCGGCCTGTCTTCTTGACTCAACACTGCCCCGATTGCAAATCCGCTTGCATCGCATTTCATCTGAAATGTTTTCTGGAAATCCGACAACACCAAAACCGATTGTTCCGTGATCTTCCTTTTCAATAGATTGAAACTCTTTTCAGCTTCTTCTGTATAGTGAAAATACTTATGCCACTTCTTCACTGTATCCATCATCGCTGCTCTAATTCCACTGAAATTCCTGATGAATTTTTGGTAGAAACTAGCCAAACCATGAAAACTTCTCACCTCGAATACATTCCTCGGTGATGGCCAATTCTTGATCACTTCCACCTTATCCAGATTCATCCTCAACTCATTTTCTGAAATAACAAATCCCAAATAAATGAGTTATGTCTTCATGAATGACGAATTCTTCATATTAATCAACAGCTTCTCCTATTGTACTTTCTGCATCACTGTAGCCAAATGCTTCAAGTGCTCTGCCACTGATTTACTATAAACCAATATGTCATCCAAGTATACGATGACAAATTTCCCAATGAACTCCCTCAGGACTTCGTTCATCAACCTCATAAAGGTACTTGGCACATTTGTTAAGCCAAACAGCATAACAAGCCATTCATACAAACCCTCAGTTGTTTTGAATGTTGTCTTCCATTCATTGCCTTCTCTCATGTGAATATGGTGATATCCACTTTTCAAATCAATCTTTGAAAAGTACCTTGCTCCACTCAAGCAATCCATCAGATCATCCATTCTTGGCAATGGAAACCTATACCTAATGGTTATCTTATTGATCGCCCTCGATTCGGTACACATCCTCTAGCCTTCGTCTTTCTTCGGACTAAGTATTGTTGGAACAACACACAGACTCAAGCTTTCCATGACTAACCCTTTGTCCAACAACTCCTAGACTTGCCTTTTAACCTCCTCATTCTCTTGCGGTGTCAATCTATACACATCTTTATTTGGAAAACTGGCTCTTGGTATGAGATCAATATGATGACTCACAATCCTGACCGGTGGCAACGAACGAGGTAGTTCATCCACTATAATGTCAGCGAACTCTTCCAGCAATTCCTAAACTTCATCCGGTAAATCATCCACTCTTGTACTAGTCAGAACAATCTGTGGCTTCCTGACCACAAAGAATTGTGGATCCTCCTTCTTCTTAACCTCGTTAAGAAGTTCCTTTCCACTCATGAGAAGTATTGTGTTTCTTACTTCCGGCTTCACCTCCTTATCCTTTATCGGAAGCAACATGTGTGTCCATTTATCCTCCTTCTTAACCTCGGTAAGAAGTTCCTTTCCACTCATGAGAAGTATTGTGTTGCTTACTTTCGACTTCACCTCCTTATCCTTTATCGGAAGCAACATGTGTTCATTCTCCCATCATGAATCACATTTATTTAATATTGCCATGATCTACCCAACAATAGATGACAAACATCCATGGGAATAACATCACATAAGATATTATCATTATATCCACCTATCTTGAATTCAACCAAGCATTGTTTAGTAACAGTTACCTGGTGTCCTTTATGTAGCCACGAAACTCTGTATGGGCTTGGATGATCAGTCATCTCCAGCTTTAGCTTCTCTACCATCTCCGTAGATACGAGATTATCCATTCTACCACTGTCTACAATGACCTTGCATACCCTGTCCTTGGTCTTGCAAGAAGTCCTAAAGAGTCTGGTCCTTTGGAATGAACTTTGCACCTCCTTCTCGGGTGTCAAAAGGACTTTTCGCATCATGAGCGATATTCCGCCTTCAGCATCTTCGGCCTCAACATCCTGCCTCTGTGCTTCGATGATGTGAGCTTCTCCAATGTCCTTCTTTTTCTCTGGACACTTGTAAGACTTGTGCCCATTCTTTCCGCATGTGAAGCATGTGATTACTCCACCTCTTCCTCTTCCTCTACCTCTAGTACAAGGAAAAGTGTTGTTGTCAGCATAATATCCTCTCTATTCATTATGCTGCCCTCTATGTTCAACATATGGCCCCCTCTATGAGGTTCCACCTCTCTCTACATGAGTCTGAGGTTTCTTCCATTCCTCCTTGGGCTTCTGGTATTTGTCCTGGGCAACTGCTTTGCCTCTGGGCTGACTTCTGCCTTGGCCCCTCTGACTCTATTTTTGGCTCAACTTATCTTCATCTTTCAGAGCCATCTAATAAGCATATTCCACCATTCGGATGGTTACCATGCTCATCTCATCCAAGATATCATATCTCAGGCCATTCATGTATCTGACAACTTTTTCATCATCGCTCTCTCGATGACCTGCCCTGATGTTCAGTCAATAGAATTCCTCAGTGTATTCTTTCACTGTCATCAGCTTCTGTCTCAAGTTCTACATTCTCCTGAATAGAGTAATTTGATAATCCCTGGGGATGAATTTCGCCTTCATCTTCATGATCATCTTGTCCCAGCTCTTGATCTTCTTCTTTCCCTTGCAGTGCCTGTCAACTTGTAGTTCATCCCACCACAATGTTGCATGTCCTTTTAAGTGTGTAACAACATGCTTGACTTTCTTGTCCTCTTCAACATCTTCGTAGTCAAAGTAAGTATCCAGAGCTCTAATCCAATCTAGTAGCTCCTCTACATCCAAGTTTCCCTCATAAATTGGAATGTCCATCTTCTCTCTTGCACCCATCCTGGCAATAGCTTTGATCAAACGCTCGTTTGATGCATCTCCGACTGTAACTTCCTTCTCTCGTTCAACCTCTATTTCACTATCGGAATCACTCATATCCCCTGCACTAGCTGTGCATCTTTGCGCTGTCTCCATGTCCTCGAGTCTTGCTCGGAGGTCTCTCATCTATCTCTCTATGGCTGGATCAATTATCTGCCTTCCTCTTCTTCTCTGCACTTCCCTATCCTCTGGATCAGGTGACTGCCTATCTCTCCTTGGTGGCATGGCGAATTCTCCTCTTCTTTGCTACAAAAAGAAAAGAACAATCTGTCTTAGCTCTGATACCACTTGACATTGTGTATTAGAGTACTCCTTACCTCTTATGCCTTCCTCGCCTGAAATATACAGACAAGAATCTGAAGCTCTGATACCAAACTGACGCAGTGTCGCACCTGCAGGCATGCCTACTCACAGGATCTTCTCTTTCCACGGCTCGAAGAACACTAACCAATCCTTCTATTTCCCTATCAGGAAATCTGCACCCACATATCTCTTTGCATGACTCCCCCTCTATTTACTTATCGGGGAATCAGACTTCACAACTCTGCGAGGTTAGTGATCGAGCGTAGGACTCTCGAATCTCTGAGACCCGATATGAGTCAACATTGACCGTTCCGTTCCTTTGTCGGGACTTTCTCTATAGGGATATTGACACTCATAGTGTTGAGAAAATCGGTTCTCCGACTCCTGAGTCTCGATATGTCAAAAATCTAATGAGCTCGCGGCTTTGAATTTTCAACGGTCCCGTCACCTCGTCGGGATTTCAGACTTCGCGGGATCGTGAATCCTGATGTCCAATGTTTCGGGACTTTACTTTTCCCGAATCCTGATACAGTGTGATACCTGTCCACCACCAACTCCTATGGCCCCACACTATAATTGTAGCCGTCGGGATATCGCGTATCGCGATTTCACGACTCTCGTTACCAAATCTTCAATTCCTTTCTTACGAAATCCCGATAGGAAATTTCACGAATAATCCAACACCCCTGGCTGGCTTGGATCAACGGCTCTACCCCTTCTGAGCTTTAAACACTATGGTAATATCTACAATATCCCCCTGCACCCCCGTGAGATCCAACAACTCATGTGATTCGCTGATTTTCCCTGGAAGATATCGATCGTCCGTTCCTCCTTATGCAATCCATGAAATGACTAAGTGTTCTTCCACAGAACTTATCCACCTGTGTGCAAACTTGCGACGCTTCTTGCCAACCTTCAAGGCATAACTTTTCTACGTTTTCCTTCAACAAATTCGAAGGTCCTATCCCTCTTGATCTTTTCCCCACGACCTCAAGTCCTTCAACAAAACTCTTGCACGCACTCCTTGTGGCAAACCTTCAACAACATCGAAGTGTTGAAGTCACTTGACTCTGCGCACACCTGCAGCATCAGTCTGTCAAATGCTTCACTCAGGTTCAAAACCCTGAGACTTTTACCCAGCCTGCGAACTCCTTGCATGGCTCTTATGCCCAACTGCACTTCTGGATGAATGAGAACAAAAACTATCTCTATCCGAACCCTCTGTCAACGCACTCCTTACGGACACTTCAACTGCACTCCTTGCAGGAATTCTCTGGCTCAAATAGAGAAACAATTGAAACTCATTCCATCTCCATCTCAGACTTCAATTCATACATGAAATCACATACACAACATATAAAAGAAAATGTATAACAGGAAGAAAACGTTCATGAGCCTATCATTCAACACTAATACATAGAGAACAACACAAACCATGAATTTGAATCAAAGCTTTCTATTAATTCAAATGTCTGTACATGGGTGTTTTTACACAGCTCTCTGCTTCTTCTTGCTCCAAATGCTTTTGAATAATGTTACAATGCACAATGAGGGTGTCTATATCCCATTTCCCTCTTGCGCTCTACAACTATATAGTCTAGAATTAAATTCTATATACTTTACATTAACTATTTTAAATGCTATCTATCTACTAAGGATGAGATCTATCTTCTCAAGGTCCATTTACAATATACAAGTGTGCCTCATCTTAATGGATCATTTAAGATTTGCGCAACAATTCCAAAGTGTTTTCAAAATTTGTGCTGGCTTGTCTAGCTTTCCTTCGCTTCCGCGTTGGCTCGCTTGATGTGTTGGCAATGCTCCTGCATCATCTTATGTCTGCATCAAATGAGATGTTTGATTTTGATAGACGTCCTAGTGAATATTTGAGGGTTCTTCCTCAGTTTATTATCTCGTTAGGTGGGAATATTTTCCTTGTCTATGTTATAGTGGTGCAAGGCCCGTTATATTTCAATATGATTCTCGTGTGTGATTATGTAGGTGTTATGAACGTTGTGGTGTCTACGCTCTTCTGAGTGATGCATTTCCCTCACAATGGAAGCATTGTCACTATTGACAAGATTTCATCTAATAACCACCATCCTAATTCGACATTATTTCATACTGCCCCTTGATATGTTCCTAGTGTTTGTGTAGACTCTACCCTGCAGGACTCCCTCATGAGCATGATTTGTTGTCTTTCAAGCTCGCCTTAAAATTTGAAAGAAACATCTGACGAGACTGTATTTATGCTTTTCGATCGTGTCTATATTAACTGAGAAATCTATCCCTCTACATTCTTCTTTAATCCCTTTTCAGACTCTTTAAACATGAAAATATTTCTGAGCGATCTTGTTTCCCTTCACGCTCGCCAAACTCAAATTTGAAGGCACATCTATCCAGTGGTAGTTTACCCCTTTTTCAGTTTGGACAATCAATTTCATGAATAAATATATAGTCTAGGAACTTTGGTTCACTAGAAGAGTATTCTCAGGCGTAATTTTAACCGTTTTTCAGGCCTAAGAGACTAAATTTTAGAAAAAGGAACATTCTCCTTGGTTTTGGTTTATCACCTTTTTCGGGCCTTGGAGATTACTAACAAAAAAGCAACCCCCACAGATTCCATAGTTAATCTCTTTTCAGAATCCTAAAATTTAAAAGATCGTCGAGTGACCTTGTTCCTTCACACTCATTAAATTGGTCCAAAAGAACATCTACTAGCATGAGTTTACCCCTTTTTCTAGCCTATAGATTATAGTGGAAAAAGGTATGCCTTGGGAGATTTGTCTCGCTGGGAGAGTTATCCTCAGTGAATTTTATACTTTTTTGTGCGAAGGAGACTAAAATCAGAAAAAGGTTGTGAGTCCATAGTTAATCTCTTTTTAGACTCCTTAAAATTGAAAAGAATGTCGAGTGATCTCTTTTTTTTCACACTCGTTAAAATGGTTTTGAATAGACGTATTTTCGGTGAAAGTTTAACCCTTTTTCAAACTGAATAGAATATATCCAAAAAGGGTACTCCCTGGAGTCTTCTTTTACATTTTTTCAGACTCTCTAAATGTGAAAAAACTACCAATCTTACCTTCTCAGGGCTCGTTAAAATTACAATGAAGGGGGTTTTCATTGTGTCTGGCTTAATCGCATTCGCATATCAATGTCTTTGGCCCAATTTTGGCTCCATGTCTCTCTCAATTGAATCTTTGAAGAATTGCTTATATGCAAGCCTTGTAGAACTTTTCCTCTGTGACCTAACACCTTGACCCATTTAGGAATTTTCCCTGAGTGTCCTTTTCCTGCACATGTCTCCTTTCTCTTAGCATTAGTGTGTTCCTTGCGCTTGGAATTAGTATTCTTTCTTGCGACATTCATTCTTCCTTAAACCCAGACTCAAGAGACCCCTATTTCCTCTTAGGCTTACAATATATAAACAAAAGAATTATGAACTAGAACTTGTTCAAATCCACAAAACCTTCAACAATTCTCCTGGGATCTCTCTAGATCCTCAAAATCCTCATGAGATATATAACTATCATAAGATCTCTCTAATTCATTCCAATTCTATATATCTACTGAACAAACCCAATTACAATGAATAGTAATACATCTTCCAGAATTCCTTAAAACATAGGAATTACATAATTAAATTAAATTAATTTCAAGACGCTTAGGCCTAGTCAAATTTAAGTGACCTTGGAGGAAAAATGCTCCTGCATCAGACTCCCAATGAAAAAAATATTCATGATCTCTTGATCATGAGTTATATTTATTGAAGTCCACCTGGATCCCAAACTTTATACTGCGATTGTCCTCTTACTCTGTTGGATTATTGCATTGTTGTTGCCAACAAATTTCCTCAATCCCAAACATGATTATGCAATTTCCCTACTTCTTTGTTGATGCAATTATGTACAATCAATTGCACTCTACTATTGAATATTTTCTTCATTTCATTATGTCTCCTCTAAGACACTTTCCTCATCACTTAAATCTCAATGTCCATCTTGTCCTCTGGCTAGTATATGCTTTTCAACTTGTTGTTGTCTAATGGATTTTGCATATCCTCTTCATGCATGTTATTTTGGTTGTTCATATTTACTTGTTACTTCATATTACTTATGTATGCAACTTCTCTGCAGTCTTCATTTACTATGTCCGTAGCCATCCATTCCTCCAAAATATCATTTCTTCCTCAAAATTCATCAACTTTAAATGTTGAATTTGAGGTCTTTATTCATCTTATGGAAATAGTTTAGGTTCTATTTCTTTGATCACTACGTTACATTCATTACTCCCTTCTATGCCTACATCTTTCAAATTAATAGGCACTTGTGAACATATTCTTCCACTGGATTTACTTTCTTTGTCTGACGCAGATTCCATTAGCAATCTTTTGAGAATCTCAATTTCTTCATTCAATTTGGTAAGAATTGCATCATAATGCTCCTCTTCTTCTTTATTTTGGCCATTTCCATGAATCAATTCATCCTTGTTTACTGCAACAACAATTTTCTGCAGTTTCTCTTCAACAATCTCTTTGGAAAAATGTATATGGACTCCCCCTTGGTTGTCTTCATGAGACAATGTGGCCTCATCCTCCATCAGAATGGACTTTTGATCCTATCTTATTTTAATTTTTTGAAACATTTATGTTTCTTCCTTCTTATTCATTATATCTTCAAATGACTGTCCATCTCCTACAAACCCTATAAGCACACACAGATTGTCAATCTTGAAAATTTTTGGTTGTTCATCCTCAATTGATCCTTCTATGAGCATATCCTCATGCTGATCTAAACTCTCCAAAGAGTTCATGAGACTTTCTAAAAGTCTCTCATCTTCACCAAGGATATCTCATTTCTATGGTTCAAAAAAGTGAACTTCTTCCATTTTCAATGGCCTATTCTAAAGTCTACTCCTTTGAATTACTTCTCCTTCTCCCAAGCACTCAACCTGTGCTCCAAGCTCCTCAATATTATCCTCAACTACATCACAAAAAATTGCATCATTGGCCACTTGAATTTCTTCACTCTCCATCCTTGTCTTTGGTTCTCTTTCATTTTATTATGTAGCAACATCTATATGACATTGAGACTCTCCTTTAGCTCATTCATTTCTCTATGATACTCTTCTTGATTTATCCTCTTTATCATGCCATCTAATTTGGCATATTTCTTCCCTTGGTTGTGGACTCTCTCTAAACCCATGTAATTACCATCAATAGTCATTGTCTTCATGTCCTTGTAAATTTACTCTGTCCACTTGTGGACTACACTCAAGCCTCTGTCTCAGCAAGTCTCCATACCTACCTTTCCATACCTCATCAAGATATTCTCCCTAAGATTGAAATTTTTTTATTCTTGGTTCTTTGCCTTTGGAACCTTCTTGAGTACTTATGCTCTTCTTAGGCCTTGATAGTTTTTCCACTTCTTCTCTTGAGAACAATCAACTTGTCCTATATTGTTCCAACCTTTAGCTGAAATTATCCAAGGTTCTTGCCAAGATTCTTTCTTCTTCTCTAAGATATCAAATGCTCTTCTTCATTCATTCAAGAACACAACTGGTTCTTTGTCACATCTCTCCTATTTTTGTTGTTTCTATGAATTCCTTATCATATTCAACCTACAACCAAAATCTGTAAACCAGAGTTAACAAAAAAAACATGATCAATATCCTTAAGATCTGTTCATGATATTTTGTATCCATTCCTTGCACTTGAATGTACAACTTTCTTCAATCACTCTTTTGATCAACACAAGAAATTACAATTCCTTCTTTGACTGTGCCTTCAAAAGTAGATTCTTCAATCCAAGATCAGTCCAAGCTTTGACTTACTCTTCCAGAGAATATTTCTTCCCAATCCAAAACCCCAAACAATGTTACAAGCTCTGATAACACTTGATAGAGTAACCCTTCCTAGTGTCCCCAATTATCCCATATTTAGGAAGCTCTCTACTACACATGCTTCTTTATAAGTCCACAAAGGGACTTTCCAAGGATCTAGTATGCAAATTTGGTCTAAATTCAATATTTCTTGAGATCACTTATGTTTCCTTCAAGGATATTAAATATCTATTACCACAAATCTTGATTAGAACTCAAAACCCATGATTCGATCACATATATGGATCGATTCCTCCATTCCTGGAACATTTCTATCATATCCTCATTGTCTCTTTCTTCATGTTCATCCTGATTCGATCTCAAAGGAATCGATTCTAGCATCCCTACCTCAATTACAATTGCGGGGTATATGAATTTTTTTTTGTCTTATGACCAAACATACAGGGGATACTTAAACATACCTTGTGTACATGCTTAGGAAACTTTTATTAGGCCCTCAACATCCATGTGATCAAGGTATTGTATACAAGTTTTAATATCAATTTCATTGGTATACACAAAGAATCATCCCCGAGTGTTTACCTTCATTTTGCAATGATATCGAACTATGACCATGGGTTCTCTCCTTGCACCAATTTCCAACCTCATGATGGTGACCCTTCCTATGATGTGACCCAAACCTGTGACCTCGTGATGCTCCAATTTGGTGCTTAAACTCATAATTCCAACATTGATGAGATTGACTATTTCATATTAATCAATCATTGAGATGAGCGTTCCTCATCCACTTTGAAAATACAACATGGTGGTTTAATAACAACTCGATGAAGAGAGAGAGAATATCTAGAGGAAACACATGGAAAAATCATCGACGATCCTGATTATTTCGTAAATTGACCTTGCCCTTAACTCTTGTGCATGTCCAATTGTGAAATCTCTATCGACCATTGATTTTTCCTCTCTCTGATCTCAATCAATGGTTTATGTTACTTCTAGATCTCGCTTGCGATCCAATGACTAGGACTTAATCAGATCTACCTGTAGATTTAGATCTCCGTCCCGAAGGCTTACCAGGGTTCCTGTGTTGGGTATGCCCTCTTACAAATAAAGCATCTGTGTTGTGACCATCCATGATTTTTCACCTCATCTCTTCAGATAACAAGGATGCAACTACATCCTCATACTTCAATGTAGATTGAGTGGTACTACCTATTGCTACAACCAGATTATCCCAAGAGTCTGGCAAAGAACATAACAAAGTAATACACTTATCTTCTTCTGCAATCGTAATATTAACAGATCCAAGTTGACTTACCAGAGTATTAAAGGAATTTAGATGTTCTATCACAGAATATCCATCTTCCATCCTAAGATGATACAGCTTCTTTCGAAGAAACAACTTGTTTACCAGGGACTTTGATTGATACAGATTCCCTGACTTATCCCATAGTTCCTTGGCTGTAGATTCTCCCGAGACATTCAACAACACCAAATCTTCCAGGTAGAGTCGAATGGTACTCCTTGCTCTTCTGTCCAACTTGTCCCAATCTTCCTTCGACATACCAGTAACTAGTGTACTAGTAGTTTGTGTACTGGTAGGTGGTGTACCAACAACTTGTGTGCTTGTAGATGGTGTACCAGTAGGCTGTGTACCAGGATCCATAACAATCCATTGTTCTTTGTCTACAAGAAGGTCCTCCATCTTGAGCTTCCATAGCTCATTTTTTTTACCATTGAACTTCTCTATCTCGATTCTAGATGAGCTCGCCATTCCTCTTACTTTACTCGAATCTCCTCTGCAAAAGCTCCCACTGAACCCAGGTTTGTCACAGACCCAAGATAAACTTGATCTATCAAGACCAAGCCAAACCCTCAGCAACAAAGGCGTCCCTCTGAAGACAAAAACGTGCTCTGATACCACATGTAAGTTTTAAACCTGTGAAGTAAAGCAATGCATATATATTCTTAATTTTTTTTTTTGGGCGGTTTTTTCTATTTTTAGCGGATTTTGCTATTTTTAGCTGATTTGTAAATTAATCCTGGATTAAGGGATTAGAGTTTTGGTATCTACGAAATACCTAAAAACATTGTATATATTGTATGGCGAATGGTGAAATTCGATATAATGAAAATAAGAAAGGTTTTCCCGATAGAGGGTTTCCGGTAAAAATCTATGTGTACTCTATGTATGAGCCATTGATTAATTTATGTATTGCTTAAGAATATATATGCATTGCTTTAATTCACAGGTTTAAAACTTACATTGTGCATGTCCAATTGTGAAATCTCTATCGACCATTGATTTTTCCTCTCTCTGATCTCAATCAATGGTTTATGTTACTTCTAGATCTTGCTTGCGATCCAACGACTAGGACTTAATCAAATATTGGGCAAACGAATAGGGTTACTCAAGGCTTCACACTAAGATATGATGGCTCTTGTTAGATTTGGTTGTTGATCTAACGATCCAAAACTCTCCTCAACCCGACGGTAATATCTTAACCTTATTTTGATCGAATATCCCTAATGGACCATATTTCATCTAAATCCATATTCAATCTAACGATTTCTACACTTCTGAAATCCTAGACTAATGGTCAAGATAACTCTTATTCTATTTTTTAGGCCATCATATACACACACATGCAATTGATCTGAAGCATTGATCCTTAAAGTGATTGATGCTCATTATGATCGAATTTCCTTATTCCAATTGTCAGCAGGACCCACCTTTAGCCAAGGTTATTTTCTTTGGAACCTACACAGACAATCTAATAACAATAATATTTTTGTTTCATGACTATGATTGATGACACCTGAAATTTGATCTCAACAAAATACACAGAGACTTATAACAATTAGAGACAATAATCACAAGGTTTCAACAAGCAATCACACTAGAAATAGAATGATTTCCATTACTAAAATATGCACAATATGTACATAGATTTACATACGGATTCCTCACATTCTATGACCTAAATTTTCTTCAGTAGACCTCTCTTAATGACCTATTGGCCATGCTATAATTTTCACACTCCTTACACTCACACTCGAGAGACCCTATTTCCTTTTAGGCTTACAATATATAAACAAATGATTTTTAACTATAACTTTTTTAGATCCACAAAACCTTTAACAATACTCCTAGGATATATTTAGATCCTCAAAATCCTCATGATATATATAACTATACTAAGATATCTCTTACTCATTCAAATTATCTGTATTTGCTTAACATGCCCAATTACAATGAATAACAATCCAACTTATAGAATTCCTTAAAACATAGGAATTACAAAATTAAATTCAATTGATTTCAAGACCCCTAATCCTAGTCAAATTTAAGTGACCTTGGAGGCAAAATTCTCCTGCATTAGGCTAGAGTAGTATTGGGATAGGTGACCTCCAGGGAATTCCTAGTGTTTTACATGCCTATGAAAATTTATAAACTTAGACCAATTCATCCCACATGCATCATGGGATTTATTCTCCTCTCAGTCTCTCATATATAATTGAGGTGAAGGATGTCCTTTAAACATGAAATGGAGTGTGATGTAAATATTGTTGATAATGAATTGTAGCCAACATCTCTTTTTATTCAGAGATAAGCTACCCCATTCTAGCTAGTTTATGTTGTACAATGTTTTACAATTTTATTCATTAATAGAGGTTGGGTTTCACTATGTGTTCTCTGCTATATTTTTTTTTTATCTCATTTTTTTCTTAGAATAATATAGATCAGTTACATTACATTCCCCATTGAAAATATGAATATCATGGTTTATCGAAACCAGAAGCTCAAAAATATTGATTCAATGGAAAAAGTGGATAGCCACCGAGATCCACCTCTCTCTCTCTCTCTCTCTCTCTCTCTCTCTCTCTCTCTCTCTCCCTTTCTTTGTATCTCTCTCCCTTCCTCACTCCCACCTTGTTTGTACCTCTCTCTCTCTCTCTCCCTCCCTTTATATTTTCCTCTCTCCCATCCCCCCCCCCCTCTCTCTCTCTCAATATCTCTCCCCCCCTTTCCCCTCTCTAAATCTCTCCCTCCTTACCTCTCTTTGTTGTTATCCTCCACTCTTCCCCCTCTTTACCTTTCTTTGCCTCCATCTATCTATCTCTCATTCT
>ML783480.1:223212-236076 GCA_009831015.1 Picea engelmannii | reverse complement strand
AGGTCATCTGGTTGGAGTTTGGCCACTTCATTACTCCATTGCAAATTATTAGGTCTTGAGAGCTACAGAGCTTGACCAACTCAGTACCAAACAAATTCTCAATTAGGTCTTCAGAGCTTCTTTTGTAGCTATTAGATAAAACACGGTCATCATCTAGCCATAAAGGATTATGGTTGGAGACATTACTTAAAAGAGTAGCTTGTTTAGTTGCAGTCCTAGCATTAAAGTCTCCTGGCAAAAGGATATTACCTTCATTTTTCAAATTATAAATATCTTGTTCTAAATTATTATAGGGACAATTTTTATCTAGATTATTTCTCTTATAAAAAGTAGAATTAATAGGTGCAAAATAGCAAATTGCTATATACATCTTCTTAGCGTTGGTTTCTGAATTTTTTGTCCAAATGTATTGATTAAGAGAGTCAATCTTATGAAGTTGAATGTGAGGAGAAATGCTCTTTCTAATATAACAAGCTATACCTCCTATCCCTTTATGGTGGGATTTTTTGTTCCATGCCAACCACAAAACAAATCCTTCCATGTTAGAGACCTTAGACTCCTCATGCTCCCAAGTTTCATTTAGATAGATAATATCAATATCACTCGGGATCCAACTTATCATAAGACCTTTACACCATGTAAGAACATGACAATTCCAAAAAAAGATCGTGAATGTCCCAAATTCCTATTTATTATTATCTTTTTAGTCTCTTTCCCTAACAATATATATTATTGCAAATTTGGGAAAAAAAATCGTACAACATAATAATTTTCTTATTTAAATAAATGTTGAATTAAAATATTCCAAAAAAAACTTCATTCTATTTTTATTTTTTTCACTTAAAAGCTTCAAATCTTTTATTTACTAGTGGATGTTACATAGACAAAAACATGTCATTCAACTCAATTCTTAGAGCACCATACTTAAAGAATCGTATTAGAACACAGAATAAAGTCTAATATAAAAATATGGAATCCTTAACCTATTATTTATATTAATTTATCTAACAATTCACTGGTACACCCCATAAAATTTTAACATGGATAAGGAAAATAATTTATCAGAAAAAAAAATACTGCATATTTAGTGCATGATACAAATATCAAGGATCAGATATTTTATCATATTAAAAAAGTTCTTACAATCTTTCAATTGCAATTGGCTGCCAGTATTAAACCCAGAACTGATGCGTACCTCTCTATATTTATGCAAGTGAAGCTTGGGAGGCTCCACGTAGTCTTCAAACCCTAGGGTACCCATGGCCCATAATAGGTCGTCTTCAGGCACTTCTCGCTCGCCCTATTGGTAAAGAAAACAACCAGATTCGTCTCAGACATGAAAGTCAAAAATTTCAACGGGCGAACAGGGCCATGCAATGGTAGAAAGCCTTTTAGATGGATCTGTACCTCAAAGTTCTGTTCATGGTTTTGTTGGTCTGTTTTCGTTCAGTTCTCTTCGACTGTTTTGATTAAACTATTCTCTTAATTTGACGGATATGGGAATTTCTCTACCACTGCCGCGGGGATTTCATGCTACTGTAGCGGGGATTTCATGCCGAGAATTTATGGCAATCTCCATCATTGTCGCGGTATTATTTCTTTCTAATTTATATATTTATATTGATTTTTTTTAGACGAGCAGAGAATCAGGGCAGTTTGATTTTCAAATAAAAAAGGGAGTGAAATCATAATAATTTTCCTCAACCTGGGCACCCAATAACGGGAATATGATATAATTGCTATTGATTGGAAACAGTAGAGGTTAATTATAATCCACAAAGGGGAGGCAAGGGGACTGCTCATGTTTTGCATTTGGATTTGGTTTGATTACTTTTTAAAATTAAAGGGATTTGGGATCATGCATTTCAATTTGGCAAACACTTGGCATAGATGGCAATGGAAATGGCGAAAGAGAGTTGCCGAACAAATTGATATAAATATCAAAGAATAGGACTAATATCCGAAGCACGTGCTTACTAACCTACAGGTTAAAAATCCAGTGTTCAGGCTCTACGTTTTCGAGTTAGATGCACCGCTAAAATTAAAGGAGCAATTTGGGGTCATGAATTTCGATTTGGCAAGTAGTTGGCGTGGATGGGCAATGAAAATGACGAAAGAGAGAGGCAGAACAAATTGATATAAATATCAAAGAACAGAATTAATATCAGAAGCACATGCCTGCTGGACCCAAAAAACTTGAGTGTTCATGCCTTACGTTCATGAATTAGATCGACTCGTTAATTAATGGCTTTAGTAATATGATTCTTAATGTATATATGCTTGGTGATACAAGTTTAATGGATACTATATTATGAAGAATTTACCACATTTTTAATGGATAATAATTCTTGAATAGTGGTAGAGAACAGATGTAAATTAGTAAGAGGCAATGAATGCCCAGCATTAATAGTTGACTAATTAATTGTGGGCCGTTTCCACCATATAGAATTGGAAAACCAAAAATTGTTTATGGTTTTTTGTTATACATATTTATTGAGTACTATAAAGCTAAAAAAAATATAAAGCTAAAAAAAACATAGCGTGTGTTTTAACTTACTATTGTTAAAATTTATCCAAAATCATTATGATGACTCTAATTGAGATGGTATTGTATTGTAACTATTGAGTTGTTGAATAATACATTGAATGTGTTTTAGAGTGTGAAGTTTCTCTCTTGGAAGGGTTTTTCTCATGAAATCAATCTCTATTGGTTGTATGTTTCTGTGTTGTTTATTACTACAAAGGGTTTTTCTCATGAAATCAATCTCTATTGGTTGTATGTTTCTGTGTTGTTTATTACTACAATTGTGTTTATGTAATTTCTTCATATTTTTTTTCTCATTGATTAGTGTAGGAAGCATTTTCCGCACCTTTTTTTCCTTTCATTTCGTATCAATGCCTAATCACCCCGAATCCAAGGTGTGAGGGACATGTGGTTTGATCTAATCTTAGTTTGAGTGGGAGATTGCACAAAAGGAAATGTTGTTTCAAAGAAATGGTGAGCATGTTTATATTAGAAATGGAGAAGTTTAATGGAAACTTTGATTTGTGGAAGCTTAAGATGGAGGATTTTCTTGTAGATTGAGATCTATGGGTTGCAGTTTCTAGAACCAATTCTACTAGTATGACATATGAAGAGTTATCTAGAACCAGTGCTACTAGTATGAAAAATGAGGAGTTGGTGGTGTTGGAGAGAAATGACTCTATTTGGGTAATTCAGTATTATTGAATGTTTTGAAAGAAAAAACCACAACAACTCTCTAGAATAAGTTGGCGGACTTGTATCAGACTAAATCCTTGGCTAATAAACATTTTATGTGGAAAAAATTTGTTTTCCTCGAGAATGGGTGATGGTGATTCTGTAGATAGGAATCTAAATGCATTTAATACTATTGTGACCTAGTTGATCTCAACTGGAGTGAAGATGGATGTGGAGGATCAATGTATGACCATTTTGTGTTATTTTCTAGATTTATGGGACAACCTAATAATGGTCATTGGAAGCACTATAAAGACTCTAGAGCTTGATGAGTTCATGGCTACTTTACTCTTAGGGAAGTGAAGCAAAATGATTTCGAATCCAAAAATGAGGCCTTGATTTTTTGTGTAACATTTAAGGATATATGAAAGAAGACAAAAAATGGGAGATCCAAATATCATGGGAGAAATAAGTCTCCTAGAAATTCCAAGGAAAAATGTTGGAACTACGACAAGGTTGGGCATTTCAGAAGAGACCACAAAGAAAAGAAAAAGAAGAATAAGAAGGAAAAGAATGATTATGATGATGAGTCTGGAATTTTTTCTTTGAAGGATGGTGGAGATGCTTTTGTTGCATCTTTGGCAATCCATGTAGACCATAGTGCACGATTGATAGACTCTATATCTTATTTCCATATGGCTTCCCATAGGGACTGGATTTTAATGGATGAGAAATACGATGGTGGGATGGTATACCTTGGTCATGACTCTCCTCTCAACATAGTTGACTCTGGTAGAGTCTTGATTAGATTCCATGATGGAAGAGTAAATCGAATAAGTGGATTTTTTCACATTCGATATCTGGAAAAAAACTTACTATAAGTAAGAACACATAATGATACGGGTATGCAGGTTGATTTCTCTAAAAAAAGGTGTAAGATGGTTTGAGGAGAAATGGTGCTCACTAAGGGTGCTCATGTGGGAAAAAAATTCCATATTGATGCATACACTATGAAATATAAAATTTCTTTGATTTATATAGTGAAGAGATATATAGGATCTACACCTTCACAATCATAATGTAATATACCTCAAATTCACCATAAAAATAAATAAATCTATGACATAATTTAATTTCTCTTCAGCTTAGAATTTAAGAGAAGGTAAGATTCATTTCTGTCCATAATGACATTATTACACTAGTCTAGTTTACCTCAAACAGAAAAGCTTATGTGTATAAATTTTGTCCATAATTCTATCACTTCCCTTAACTCTCAAACTACTCCAACATACTTATATGTATATAGGAAATATCTAAACTTAGGTCGAAGGAACCTTTGAGGTTCAGAGAGTTAAAGCTCAGGGTTGTGCACAACTATTGTTAGATCAAAAGGATCTTGGCGCATAGAGTTTAACCTCCGAGAGGTCACGCAGGAGAGCAGTTGAAATGAACGGTGGAGACACTTCGGGGAGAAGTACCAAAGTTGCGAGAGTCGTTGGATCTTGCAGAGCAGTGAGGAGATTAAGGCCGAGTGTCTTCCAACACTCTAAGGCGTTGAATTTCTCTATTTCGGAGTTCGGGGTTTGGAGCGGCAGGTGATTATGGAGTCGCTGCATCGTGAACTCCAGGTTTGCGAAATCGCGCCAGCCATCGGATCTAGAGCGTAGTGGCCTGAGAGTTGCTGGATCAAGATATGTGCACAAGGTTCAGTCCCTGGGAGGTGCACAGGAAAAAGGATCTAGACCATCAGATCTAGCACCAAGGTCCAATGGTCGTCAGATCCGAAAGGAGGTGCGATGGGTTTAATCCCTGGGAAGCCGCATAGAATGGTAGAATGGACATCAGAAACTTTGAGGGAGAAGTGTTGATTTGTTGTGAGTCATCGGATCTAGAAAAGGTGAGCGAGGTTTAAACCTCATAACAATAGAAGGAAGAGGACTCGTCAAGTCCCGAAACCATCCAGACCATCCATTTTGGATGACAGGTGTCAAAGATCCAAGCCCACCAATGATTTGGACAACGGGAGTTTGAGGAGAAGGATTCGTGAGACAAGAAGTCCCATCTCACGAAATTGCGAAATGATCGACACGCTCATCAAGGAGGGCACGTGGTGAGTGGTCAAGGTTCGGGGAAAATCCCGAAAGGTTGTGGGTCGTCGATCCAGTGGGATCGTGGTTGTCGTTTCAAGAGTACTCTAGACCGTTGATCTCTCAAGGGGGATATTTTGGCATTTCGGGGTCCGGGAGTTCGAAAGACCTAGAATCGTTGCAGCTGGAATCGCGAATCGCGAAACCCCAAAAGCATTCAGAGGAATAGAACCAGGTCATAGAGTGGTGGTCATGTGGATGGAGTCTAAGGGGTGATCCAGAACCATTAATCCCTTTTCAACGTTTCGACGATCGGGAGTTAGAAGGACAAAAAGTCTGGGAGAGCTCACAAGCAGGAGTCCCGAAACCCCAAAACACAAAAGGTGTGCGCTGGTTCAGAATATAGAAGAGAACAGAAAAGGGGGTGTGTGCACAGATTTTCTCAAATGGAATTCAACCATCATCATGGATATTTATTTTGACTCGATTCCTTCCTTGGATGTTATTTCGATTTTTCATACTGCTTATCTTTTGAATTCCAGAAACTTTACTAAGGTTTAGTTAGGATGTTGTTCTCTACTGTATTTCTGTATTTGTTGTCTGTAAAATCTGAATTTTTATGCATTGCATAGAATTTATGTATTTCCAAAGCCCCACATCTTTTGAATCACATCTCAACCAAAAAAAGGGGTCTCCAAAATATTAAATTGTTGTACAGGTATCAAGTAATATACAAATGTATGCATATAATCCTATTAAATGTGTATCCTAGTCATGCATGAATACTTTAGTAATGTTATTACTTTGTATAGCTTATTACAGAAATACACGAATACTCAGTCATTGTCATTCATGGTTATACATCGACATTTCTTAGATCATTATCATCATCTAAGGGAACCTATACAGAGAAAAAAAAAAAAAAAAGGGAGTCTGAGATTGTCAAAGTAATCAGTTCTACACATTTAATTATTCTTTTAATTGCAAGGTTGGATCTTCATGACTGATAGAACAATAGGCATTTTGACTGTCTACTATGTGTGCATATAAAGGCGTATATTATCATTCTTATTGTAGGGAATTTTCTTTAACTCTCCATTAACATCTGTACTTATTTCCACTTATAAGTATGTATAGACCCATAGATTTCTCTCTATATATGTATAACGCTTCACTGTCATAGGTGTAGTTTCATTTTGATTCTGGATTAATAATTGGAAAACTCAGTTACGTGCTACGGTCCTGCATCTTTACCTATAGAAATATAAACATGCAAGTATATATACCTAACTTGGGTCTCATTCTTACACACCAGTAGCTTACACATCAACGCATAGTTAACCCGAAGGATCCCATTTTGTTCTCTATGGTTTATTCCATTAAACAATAGTCTAATTATGAAATTTCAAATACTTAAAGGTGTATGACCTCATGGCAAGCAGAACTCTTAAAAAAAAATTCGCGCTAAAATCTACTTAATTAGTTTAATACTTTCATATACAATAATTTATGTACTTGTCATGCCCTGTACATAGTGACTTGTAATATGATCTGTTATTTCTATTCTACCTCTATCCCGGATGAAGTTCCTCCATCATTTCTACCAGTTCATTCATTACAACATTAGATTTGTTCCTATAACAAATAATTTCTATTATGTTCCTACAATTTTTCCTATTACAACAATGGATTATGACACGACAGATTTCTCCCATGGAAGTACTTCAATACAGAATTAACATTTACATATCACCAATATAAATGATTATTTAAAACAGATAAGGAGTAGATCAACATATATGAACCAGTTTGTGGGAAGGCAAAGGGAACAACCACGTTCCTCCCAACCGTAGAATAGGCAGCCAAAATTTCTTGCCCGATTCACCCCCTAGCCTGACCATGAATCCATGAGGGCGAATTTGGAAGACTCTTCCTCAGCAATGTCCACAATTCCAATAGTTATCCTCTTTCCTCACACTTACTCAGCAGTGCTCATAATAGCAAGGAAAATCCATAGTTTCTCCGCATACTTGGCAGCGTCCTGCCTCCTCACATATGCTATTTATCAATTTTGCTCAAGTCTTTTTCCCTCCCTTGGGAATTTTCACAGATTTCTAAATCCATGATTCTCAGGGGCTGTCAATGGTCAAATCAATGATTTTCCACTTGTAACAATCAACCTACGGGTAGTTCCAACATGTTCCCCTCTCATGGAGTCATGGTCAGGTAAATTCAACATGGTTGTTCAATTTGTCCTCCTGCAATCAATATAAAATATTATGTTTTCATACAAGTGTCATAGTCAAATAGTTAGTTGGGCCAAATTAGGTCTCTGCCCAACAATCATGTTAACTAATTACAATTATTAAATTTGAAATTTGGAATTGCCATAAATGGCAAAAAAAATCCAAATTCGAATTTACTAAAAATGGAATAAATTTCCAATGAATTTAAATTTCAAAAACATTTTATTTTTGGGGATATCACACATAACCTATATCTACTTATGATGGTCATGTTTTTTGGGTACCTAAAGAAGCTCTTTCTTTAGAAAGCAAGTTATCTAGAAAGAAGAAAATACTATGGCACCAAATATTGGGCTATATGCATAAGGAAAATAAAAAAGCGTTGTTGATGGATTGAATGATTATTCTCTTTATTTTATTTTCTCGATCATTTCATATATGGAAAACAAAATTGTGTTCAATTTTATTCTAGTTCTCACAAATCTTATGGGTTGTTGGACTTAATTCATTCTAATAAATTTGGTCTAGTTAAAGTTCCTTCCATTTCTAAGGCTTTGTATTATGTGTCATTCATTAATAATTATTCTATAAGGACATAGGTATATTTTCTTAGAACTAAATTTGATGTTTTTAGTCAGTTTCAGGAGTTTAAAACTCTCTTGGAAAATCATACTTGTAGGAAGATTAAGTTGTTGAGCACTGATAATGGAGGTGAGTTTTATTTTGCAGAGTTTGATAAGTTTTGTAAGAATAATGGCATTGAAATGCATAAGACAATTCCATATACCTCTTGGCAGAATAGAGTTGAAAAATATATTAATAGAACGTTGATGGAAAGAGCTAGGAGTGTGCTTAGTGGATCTTACTTAGAGAAGAAGTTCTAGGGAAAAGCGTTCACTACTACATATTATTTGATTAATATGTTTTCCACACCAACTCTTCAAGATAAGACACCTATGGAGGTATTGATGGAAAAGAATCCATCACTTGAGTGTTTGAATTTTTTGATATAATACATATGCTCATGTGCCTAAGGAGAAGTGGTCAAAGTTGGATAACAAGGCTATGGAATGTATATTCATCAACTATAGATTTGGTGTGAAATGGTATAATCTTTGGGATCCTATGGATAGAAAAATTATTTATAGATGGACTGTTATTTTCAAAGAAGATAAGCCTTCTCCAATAATGGTATAGTCAAAAGAGGATGGGAAGAAGTAATTGGTTTAGCTACCCAAAATCAATAAATTTTAACCAGAAAATGAACATGAAGTTCATGATGGACATAATGAGGAAGACGGTTAAAATAGTTCAAAAGAAGAGGAAGAAAATCTAACTCAAATTTCAAGGAGGTCCACTCGAAAAACAAGGAAATCAAATAGGTATAATTATAGTCCATCTAATTTTAGATGTATATTTTATTTATTCGTTAACACCAATGAGCCTAGAATTGTAAAAGAGGAAACATAGATGGAAGATAAGGAGTCCAGGAGGTTATCCAAAGAAATGGTTTCACTTAGAAATAATGATACCTAGGATTTGGTACCATTATTTGATGGAAAATAACCCATTAGATGTAAATGGGTATTCAAAAAGAAGATTAGTTTATATGGCAATGTTGAAAAGCACAAAATAAGGTTGGTTGCAAAAGGATATTTCTAGGTTGAGGGAATAGACTTTGGTGAGACATTTCCCCTAGTTTTTAAGTTAGCATATATTAGGATCATATTGTCTATAGCAACAACTTTTGATTTAGAGATAAATAGATGGATGTGAAAATGAAATTTGTACATGGTGACTTGAAGGATGAGATCTATATGACACAACCATAGAACTACATTGGAAAAGTTAAAAATGATTGATTTTAAATTAAAAAGGTATTTATAAAGTATCAAACAGTCTCCAAGAATGTGGTATCAAAATTTTAATTCTTTTTTGTTGGGATTGGAATTTCTAAGATCCAAATAAAATCGATGTGTGTATTATAAACATGATGGTGGTCATTTCCTTGTTATCACATTATATGTAGATGATATGTTATTCTTTGGTAATAGTAAAGATGTGATTCCTAATTTGAAGCCTCAACGTTCATCACAATTTGATATGAAGGACTTGGAGGCTGCAAAATATTTCTTAAGAGTGGATATTAGAAAAGATAGAGAGAATATAAATCTTTAGTTTAGCCAGAATAAGTATGTAAACTCTGTGCTACAATGTTTTGGCATGGCATATTGTAAACCATTAAGTGTTTTGACTTATGTGGAAGCTAATATTTCAATTAACCAATGTCCTGCAACACATTCAAAGATGAAGGATATGGCTTATGTTCCTTATTCTAGTGCAATTGGTAGTTTGATTTGTTCTATGGTATGTACTAAACCAAACATTTCCCAAACAATGGGAGTCTTCATTGAACTCATAGTTCATCCAAAATGTGAACATTGGCCTACAGTGAAGAGGATCTTCAGGTATTTGTGAGGTGCTTCTAACTATTCCATTTTCTATCATAGTGATGTTTCATAGGATGCAAACTTAGTTGATATATATTCTTATATGGATTCTAATTGGACAGGGGATGTAAATAGAACAAGATCTATGAGCAAGTACATGTTTTGATTGTTTGAGTAATATGTTGGATAAGAAAACAACAAATTTTGGTCTCTTTATCCATTGCAGAGGAAAATTATATATGTATACTACTCATACTTGTAAGGAGGAAATTCGGCTTATGAAACTTTGTTCAAAAGTACGGCTAAGCCAGAGAGTTATTTCAATTCAACATGATGGTAATAGTGTCATTTTTTCTCGCTAAGAACCCAAATTTTCATTCAAAGATAAAGCATATACATATCCAATACCATTTCTTTACGGACATGGTAGAGGATGGAAAGGTAATACTAGATAAAGTTGACACTTTAAAAAATGTTGTAAATGCATTGATGAAATGAATGATCATAGCTAAATTCAAGTGGTGTTGTGATTCTATCAATAGTATGGCCCCTAAAATTTAGCTCACAGTTTGATGCATTCTCCCTTATATGTTTTCAAGGTATATGAAAGTGGGATAATGTTGGGGCATGTTTTTCATACACCTTGCAATCTTGTAGTGGAGCATGGAATAAATGCAAAGGTACAGTGGAAAATAAATGAAGACTAGTGGTAGGGACTAACTACTGAGTAGTGGAAAGGAATAAATGCAAATCACTAATAGGGAATGAATGCTAAAAAACAATAATTGACCAATTAAAACAAAGTTACCAACTTGATGAGAAATCTCTCGAGTTATTATTTTTTTAGAGGTCATATTTAGTGGTTGTTTTTACCCCTAACTCGAAAAGTAACATTACCAATAGCACCGTTTTTTTTAAGGGTGGTCAAAATTGTAACGTTTTCAAAATTGTGGCCTTGACAACTAATACCATTGTGGAAAATCAACCATTGAATCGAAAAGAGATGCTTTCAATAAAACCAAATTTATTTTTGGAGTTCAAATGATGACTTAATTGAAAATGTGACTCTAAAAATTGGCACCATAGAAAACAAAAAAGTTAAAATCGTCTCCTTAGTGGTATTACTTGAAAATTTGTTTATGAGTTATTTTTTTAATTACAAAAAAAAATTAAATAAGTTGGAAAAATAAAACACCCTATAAACACTTTTTTTAATAAGAAAACAACACATTAAAAGAAAAGGTATATGACAATTTTATTTTTTTAAAAGAATAAAACTTTAAAAATAAATATTCAATTGGGTGTAGCCCAAGTGGTTTTTGTTGAGGGGTGTTTCCCCCCCACCCAGGTTCAATTATCTCAAGTGGCATGTTGATCTTCGCACCTTTTCCATAGTTTTGATATGATAGGTATGCCCTTGTCAAAGGCCCCCATAGCCTCTTAAATGAGGATGTTATCGAGAAAACCTCGACTTTCTAAAAAATCTAGTTTACCCTAGGTACCATCCTCGAAATGAGGGGAAGTATCCATTGGGTGGTTTTCTCGGGAATGTTCCAAGGAATTTTTTTTTTTTAAATTAAATCAATCCAAAACCCTTTAAAAAAATAAAATAAAACTCTAAAACTGAACTAAATACAATTTTAAAAAACACCTAACAAAAATTAGAAAACACATTAAAAAAAATTAAAAATTAAACATTAAAANCATAATCACCTTTACCACCCATGCACACACCCAAAGCCCCTCATTCCTAGCTACTACTTCCCTCTCTCCCTAGTCCCCCACCCCCTCTCTCCCTCCATCCCTCCCCCTCCTCGCCCCCTCCCTTCCCCTTGAGATAGAGAGAGGGAGTGGGAGGGGCGAGGCAAAGGTAAAGGGAGGGGGAGGGATCGAGGGATAGGGGAGAGAGGGAGGAAGGAAAGGAGGGAGGGAGAGGGGGTGCGCGACAAGGGGGGCACCAAAAAAAATTGCTATTTTTGTTTATAATTTGTTATTTTGTTTTATTTTTTGTTTAAATCAATTTTATGTTTTTCAATTTGTTTTTTTTCTATTTTCTTTTTTTTAGATTTTTTTTAAATAATATTTTCTTTTTTAAAGTGTTTTGATTTTTTTTTTCATTTTTTAATCAATTTTTTTTGAGTTTTTTCTTTTTGATTATTTTTTACTCTGATTTTGAGGTTTTTTTTTTAATAAAAAAGGGTTTTGTATTAATTTAAGTTTTTTTTAAATGTGTTGTTTTCATTAAAAAAAATTGTTTATGATTTTTTTTTTGTTTTTTCTAATTTTTTTTTTTTTAATGTAAATTTTTAAAAAATAACTAATAACAATTGTCAAGGCCATGGTTTCAATTAATTGATTATTTTAATTCCAAATATAAACTAGAAGTATAATTTTTCAATTCGAGGGTTGATTTTTTGCAATGTTAACGATTGTTAATGTCACAATTGCAAAAAAGTCACAATTTTGACCACCGTCCAAAAAACGTGTGCTGCTACTAGCACCACTTTTTTATTCAAAGGTTGATTTTGGTATTTTTGACGAGAAAATATGGGTTTGTTGGGACAAAATTCTCATTTTAAGGTCACAATTATCATTAATTTAATAATTATATTTTAATTATCGGTGGTTTCCAACATGTAGAAACTTCTTCTTCGTCTTGTTCTTCCTCCAAGTTACAAATCCCAAGGAAAACACCTTAGTAGTGCCACTTTTTTATTCAAAGGTTGATTTTGGTATTTTTGACCTGTTATCGCACGGTTTGTAGGAAAGGTTAAAATAGCTTGAGTCAAGGGTAGAAACCGGCGTAACAGGAGCTTCCCCACCCACTGTCACCTCGATGGGGGGCTCTTTCTATTTAGGAGGGCTAGTCCAAGGGAGACGTC
>ML783480.1:200105-210899 GCA_009831015.1 Picea engelmannii | reverse complement strand
TTAAAAATATGTATTTACTTATAAAAACTAACAAGTTTAAATTTATAATTAAATCACTATTTAATGTTTGGTTCAACTATAATCTTAAAATTATATATATTTATATATATAATCATTCTCTTTTATTAAATTTATAATGTTATCATTTATATATATATATATATATATATATATATATATATATATATTTCAAGTAGGTTTAATAGTTAAAAATATGTATTTATTTATAAAAAGTAACAAGTTTAAATTTATAGTGAAATCGCTATTTAATGTTTGGTTCGGCTATAATCTTAAAATTATATATATCTATATATATAATCATTCTCTTTTTTTAATTATATATTTTAATTTATTTAATTATTTGTAATATTAAAATAGGATAATGTTAAATATTCCCAAACAATATTGTATTGTATTATCTTCTTATATATATTACTTCAAAATATTACTAGCACAGTGGTAAAGTGGTTGGTGGCTGGTGAACGATGAAACACACATAGGGAATCCAAAAGTTAATCTTAAATGTGGTAATTCCAAAGGTTAATCAGTTAGACGTGGCAATCATAAGGTGGTACAGTAATTTCTTAATATAAATGTTAAAAAGTAAACAGGTTAACTGATGCATTAAAAAATAAAAGGAAGTTATGAAGAGAATCGCATTCATTGATTTGGGAGGATGACTAAAAATATGCCATCATCTTCAATTGTTAGCCATCGGATTAGAATTTTAAATTAAAAACTGATTAATTGTGCCCATCTCTAATAGATATACACCTTTCTACATAATAATAAAATAATATTCAATATTCTCAAACTATTATTAATATTATATTAATTATATTCTTCAATATATTACCTCATTATGTTATTATTAATATAGTATATATTACCTCATTATGTTATTATTAATATTGTATTGCTATTATGCATTATTTCATTATACTCAAGTAATTTAGTACATGGTCTCATCATATTAAGTGATGAAATATGTATTTTAAAATTTAGTATTTAAGAGCACAAAGGATTAATATAGAATTCTATTTCACAATCATATATATATATATATATATATATATATATATATATATTTATATTTATATTTTGACTTAGTCCATTTTATTATTATTTTATAATTCATAAGGTTCTAACTAATAAGAATTCTATATCGCAATTATATACTGACTTAGTTTATTTTATTAAATTATTTTATAATGTATAAGGTTTTAATTAATAAGTTTCAACTTGTGTAAATATTTTGAATTTATATATAATAAAAAATATATATTATTAAAAAAGTTATCACCTTAATTAATAGAATCTCTTATCACAATCATATATTCACTTTAATTAATAAAATCCCTTATCACAATTATATATTGACTTAATCCATTCTATTAATATTTTATAATGCATAATATTTTTACCAATAAGTTTCAAGGACATCTCCATGATGTGGATGGAAAAAAAATTGGCAACGACGTGAGCATAAACATGCTCATGCAGGAACACATGCATGTTCTTACAAACTCTCAAGCATTGCTAATGTAATGGGTTCGTCAAACCCTGAACCACCACCCATGATGCCACATAGGCTCATTGGAAGGAACACTTACATGTTCCTAAAAACATCTACACGTTCTTAGGAACACGCATGTGCTCATCTTGTGCCCGATTAAAAGCGCCCATGACCATTTTTTTGGTCCCATTCGACCACTACATCGTGCATTTTACAAAGCATTGAGCTAATTGAAGGGAGGGAATTTTCTGAAGAAGTGTCCAAATGATTCTAGTGTCATCTCATAGGGAAGACAAGTATATATTCCTATTTAATTTCCTATTTTTTTCATTTTCTAAACTATTTAATTTCTTGAATTTTGTATTTTTCTAAGTTCATTTAAAAAATCAACTTGATCTAATATAAACTTCATTATTAAATTGCAACACAATAATTAAGATGGAACCTGGACACAACCAAAAGCCAACACCACCAAAGGAAGGCAAACAAAACACCAACCCACAACCAACAAACATAAACATAGAAATTGATGAAGGGTTGATGTTTCTCAAATCAGTTGTCCAATACTTAAGGAGTACAAGAGAGCCTAGTTGATTTTCATTGACCACTTTGTTCGACACCATTTTATCGTCCATTGCAAGTTTCCAAGGAAACTTAACTAGTATTTCTTAATACAGGGATAGGATGTTTAAGTATTATATGACTAGTATTGATAAAAACCAAGTTATAGGCTTGAATATACAAAACAAGAATTGGTGTCACTATTCATTGATCCTAGATCATGACCACAACCACTAGTCACAAAGAGATGTATTTGTATAGATTGGTGTATCCACCAACAATTTAAGGACAATTGGATGAATAAATGGTTTATGGAATTTGACAAATCTCACTACAATAAGAGGGAGGTGCCTCTATATTTCCTCAGGATATTATGGGTAGAGTTTATTTCGGTCACCATTTCATATACTCTAACATTGATTAATTTTGGGGGTTGGGTTTTGGGTCCGTAAAACATAGAGAGAATGATTGGAGTGACCCAGTGTTAGGTCCTTGTCCTCCTAGGAAAAGACCTATCCCCCTCTGATCAACATCCTCCCATCGCGGAAGGGATCATGCAGACACATTTATCAATATCAACGTTGACTTGGAGCCTGGTGCGGCTATTAAAGCCCTAAAATTCCCTACTCATGCATACATGGCCTTGGACCTCTTACTTGCATATTTTTCCAAAGCACTATTGAGAATCTCTTCTTAAAAAACCATTTTTAGAATATGTACGCGCCTTGCATCATTACATCCCGCATACATGCGCTTGTTGCACCACTACAACTAGTGTACATACGCTTGTTGCACCATTACATCCCTCATATGCTTGCAAAAGTTGCAAAAATTAAAAAGTTTCAAGGAATTTGTTGAAATTCATGGGCTATTGTAAGTTTCCCAACTAATTCACCTTCTATAGCCCATCACCCAACCAAATAACCATCCTTTTTTCTTATTAAAGGAGGTGTTGGGGTCTCATTTGAAATCCAAACATAAGAACAGTGAAACTATGCCCAATTCCACTTCCCCTCCTTGCCTAAGATTTTGTTGCCTTTGTGAGATATTGCCACAACATTCCCTCATCAGCCCCTTCTTCCTCCATTCAACCCATTCCCTTCCATTAAGGTGATCAGAAGGTTGAGAGAAGAAGTCCATTCAAGGTGCACTTGGAGCATGGTAAAGAGGAGCTTGGACCAAGTTCACGGAACGATGGCCGACAAAGATTGTAAGTTGTAATTATTGTATGATGAATAAAATAATCTCATTTTCCTATCCCAAATGATGGTGTTATGTGTATTTCCATTGATTTATACTTAGCATTTAATATCTAACCCTAAATCATGAATATAATAACATACTTTTAGTTCTTGTTTTCCTATATTTGGATGTAGTTCATCCTTGGGAGGAGACGGATAGTCATTGGAACTATCAAGCTTGAGGAGATCATCACTAGACATTGGATCAAAGGTATAGTTACCTAATCTATTCTCTTATTTTCTTTCTTTACATTATTTTTGGTATGTTTGGGGTAGAGTAAAATAGATTGACTTTTAGACGATCATTCGCTCTATCTAAATCTTAAACCCTGGTGTAGTTAAAGGGGGGTTTTCTCACTAGTAGAACTAGAGACCATACTGGGGATTGCCTCTAGGATGTTTTAGGGGATTTTGGGTTGTTTGATTGGTTTGTTTTCCTTTCAAGTTTTATAAGTCTTTCAAGGTATTTTGGTCACCTCCAAGGTGCATACCAGTTCTCCTTTCCTTGTAAGACTTCTTGGTCTTTTCATTTTTTAAAGAGATACAGAGGTGTGCGCTCCCTATCTTGGGTCAACCCACATACATACACACTCTGCTCAGTAAACAACTCGTGTAAATACACAGGTTGTTGATGCAAAAACACACGTCTCTGTTTCATGATTTTTTTTTGAAAAAGAGGGAGTTTGCCTCTTTCCTCATTGAATTTCACACTTCTCATGGATTTCTTAGATCAGGCTAGATTCTATGTTTATGGCCATAGCCTGGGTATAGGTTTCAGTTTACTTGTTTCCTTGGTCTTCTTGTGCTTACCCTTAAAAAGGTTTTAAGCAAGTTGTTGAGTTGTAGATCTTCCTTTTTGGTTTCTTGATTGAATCCCTGCAATCCACAGTGGGCTAAAGGTCTTTTCCATTCTTGTTTCAGTTTTCTTTTATCCTTTTTACTTGTTTTGAAAAAAGAAAAAGATTTATTTCATTTTTTCTCTTTAAAGCGGTTTAAAAAAAAAGATTTGCATTTCAGTTTGATAAAGTAGTTAAAGTTGATTATTTTCAAAAAGGAAAAAGAGTTTGTCTTTCAAGTTCTTCTTGATTTCTTGAAACATAAGTAGCTTGTACTCAAGCAAAAACAATTTTTATGTTTTCTTTATAAGATCTTGAAATGTTAGTTAAGAAAATTTGAGTTTACAAACAGTTAGTTACAAGCTTTGCGTTTAAATTCGAAGTAATTTTTCTTTCAAGTGTTTTAATTTTCTCCTCCTTTTTGGTCTCTTTTTAAGACCATTAGTTTCACTATTGTACTTTTTGAGTAAATGAAGCCTTTAAAAAGAACACTTAATCGAAAATACACTAGAAATTGTTTGTTTGTAGGGTTCATAAACTAGTTTAGGGTTTTAGTGCCTTGAATTAGGTTTGGAGAGGAAACTCTTCAAGGCCATTAAATCAAACATTAGAGTCTGAGTTAGGGAGTGCTTAAGTCTAGTGTCGTAAAATTTATCTGGGACCTCCCTCTAACATAGGATATAAACATGAGGTCACATGAGGAAATGCAGTGGATATAACCCCTCCAAAGCCAGATTGAATATACTGGGGAACACATATTGAGCATCTATCTCGGGAATAATATCAACTGCATTTTCCTAAGGAGCTTCATATAACTTGAATCCATTTGAGATCCTCTATTGTATTTTAAACCATTTTCTTTCGATACCCTTGATAGGCTTCATACTTGTTATCCTTCTCATCACAATCCACCTGACTAATCTAGGAGGCTCCCTAGGCTCAAAAAATGCTCAAAAATGAAATTTATTGGAATTGAGTGAAACTAATTCCATTGCATCCGGCCTATCGCACTGATTCTGGCCATATATTTACTTTCTCAAATGGGCTCTGTATGTGAGACTTATTGCACTCTGATCAGATTCTCAAACAATTAAAAAGTCAAAGGGTCAACTAGAAAAAAGTCAATGTTGACGTCAGCATGACATCACCAAAGCTATTTACTGATGTTCATGTGGTAGAGACATGTGGCAGAACTACAGCAGTTGACTGGGAAGATGACGGATCCAATCATAATTGGACACGTGGCGAATATTTGGGCAAATGTAGTGGTTCCATGTGATCGAGGTATGGGCAGCCACGTGGCACCTAGTCATCAAACATGTGGCAATGTTAAAACTATTATAGAGTCCATGGGTTTTGAATCCACGACCTATGGCCAAGCCCAAGCACCTTAAGGAGAGCCCTTTTACAAACACGCCACAATGTTTCTTATTAAAACATATCCCACTTTATTATATATGTGTTACATATTGTAATGTAGCGAAAAGGGAGGGGGTTGGGGATAAGCCCTAGCCCATGGTTGGGTGCGGTAAAATGACCATGGATCAGTAGAAAGGGGTGTGACCCATAACCACCAGGCGTCTCTATCATACCCACCCTTGGATTTCGAGATATGCCATATAACCAGGGGCTTATTCACATTTGATGTGTGGGGGTTTATCCATTAGCCCATAGGTCCCGTGGAATGTGCCCAAAGAACAAGGGATGGAGCATATTTAAGGCCAGTGCATAGCCCAAAGGGTTGGCGCTTGGCCATATGATATTTCATATGACCATTTTGGAGGGGCACGTGCCTGTGATATGGGGGCTTAACCATATACTAAAGTTTAAAAGTGGATTTTTTACCCTGTTTGTGTATTTTTAATTGATTTTGCCTGATTTTTGGGCCAAAATTGGCTTTTTGAGGATATCTTGGCCACTTGGAGGGGGATTTGATCCCAGAAAGAGGCCAGATATTCAGGGGAAGTTGGGCTTCCTCATATGAGCCTGAAAACTATAAAAGCCAAGCTTTTTGAAGCTTGAGGGAAACTTTTTTATGCAGGGATTTGAAGGAGCAACTTGTAATTTTTGGCCTTTTCTCATGTTTTGAGAGGAATTTTTCTCATGTTTTTTAGAGGAGTTTGATGATGCATGTATGAATCTGAGAAAGGAGGTCTTTCACAATAGATCTAAAGCATGTTATGTAACAAAAAAGAGACAATTTAAGAGAACTTGAGCATTTAAAGAGCAATAAAGAGGCCCTCTACTTGGAAGCAGGACCAGAGACGTAGCCAACGATTAGTGAACTCCGTTAACAAGTTTTTGTCTCTATTTCTCTTTTTGTTTTGTTGTTCTCTTCTCTTAATTTGCAGCATGGTTATCAATGGATGATCTCTTTAATCATTAATGAGCATCAAGTAAAAGTCACATTTGATATTTCACAACAAGATAATAAGTTTATGTATTTCACATTCTTATTGATTTAATGCATAAAATACATTAAACTCACTTGAAATTTATCAGTTATACCTTCATTTTTGGATCACCGACTGTCAATTGTACCTGCCTGGTGACTGACTGCGAGTTGGAAACCTCGTTGCTCATATTCTAGGGACTTACACAGGTGACTGCAGGGGTATACTACGGTACCTGGGGTAGATGTCAGATCGCACTTCACAGAGTATAACCGGAGGGTGATTTCATGTTCGAGTTGCACTTACACCGGTTAATTTCTCTAGCGTTGATTGGCATAACTTTCCTTCCTACTAGATACTTGACTACTTGATTTGTATTTAGGAAACCTTTTAGTGTGTGCTTGGTGTTTAAATACTAGTTAATCCTTACTATGTCGGTTGATCATTTCACAAGGTGGAAGATCAACAACTCCGCTGGTTGCGAAGGATTTAGGGCTTGTCGTCAGTTACATTGGAGCCACCTCTGCCATTGTTACAACAAAGAATTGACCAACAAGGGTCGTTCAAAGTGATCGGACCATAGGAAATTGTGCCCAAGACTACTCCACGAGGATACTATTCGAATTCGAAGGAACCTACCATTTTTTACCTTCAGGTAGAGGCTCTCAGGCCAGCTAACCCTCTGATTATTGATTCAAGTTGTCACCCCTGAGGTGACACCTTCCAAGCACCAGCTAGTCCTACAAGCGGAAATGGAAGGGAATGTTTCTACTTCGTCCAGGAGTCCTCATACTCTCATTATGGCTACTACTTCAGGAGGCATCCTACCTCCTCTCCCACCTTCGCCAACCCAAACCACAGTAGTATTGACTCCCTCAAATTAGGGCAGTGGTTCGATACCATTATTGGCTTTGACCACTGCTTTGTTTACTCATAGTGCAATGGGCCCTCCCTTCTCATATGGGATTCCGAGATTTGATTCGAATTTGGTTCTTACCTACTCCACCTTACAAACCATGGGTCTAGGGGCAAGGAGATTTAGCGCTCTTGTGTAAGGGCCAACCAGGAGCACTTCTCTCCCCTTCAATTCTATCCCTTAAGGTGGGGCTCATATACCTCATCCATCCCCTTCGCTTGGTGGTTCTTTTAAACAACCAATCGGGTCAAACACTACTTATCTCTTGTTTGGTGCAGGAAATTTAGGACCTTCATCTTATACAAAGTCGGTGGGATCTATGTCATTCTCTTTGTTCGACGCATTTGGGAACAACTGTTTTTCTTCGGCTGTCATATAGGGTAGGGGAAACCTTGGTTTTGGGTAGAAAAACCCGGTGTAGGGTACTATTCCTTCACAGGGAGAGACGACTAGAGTTTTCTTCACACAGGGTCTTTGGAATCCCTAGCAGGGATCAGTTCCATCGCAAGGGATGTCAGTCAAGGGAAACCCCTTCCACGCTCAATGGAACATCAGGCAAGGATAAATACCTATGCCCGTCGGATCAGCTGGGGGAATCCCCTTCCAAAATCCTTGGAACACAATGCAGGGAGAAATCCCTGCACAAGCTATGTCGTCGAATTACGAGATTCGGTCGATGATACCCCAACAGACAAATTTTTTGTAGACTATTCAAGGCCACAGTTTTTACCAGAACCCTAGCGAGTAGTCCAACTTTTCCTGGGAACTTGGTGCTAGTCAAAATCTACGACCCTCTTTTCCTATAAATAGTTCACAACCAAAACTATCATTCCTAGCAATTCTACATCTGCCAGACTTGTCTAGAATACTAAATGACCCAATTTATCATGATCCGCGTTGGCTCCCCATGCTGACTAAGTTTTCCTCAGATATTCTAAAATTTGAAGGCAAGCCTGGAGAGGATCCACGTGATCATGTGACCACTTTTCAATTATGGTTCTCATCAAACTCACTTAGGGATGACTTTGTCTAGTTGTGCATTTTTCAATGCACTCTTATAGGGGGTTATGGGAAATGGTATATTGAGCTTGATCGTTCGATGTACTCTTACTTAAACAACTTGGTGATGGTCTTCTTGAACCACTTCCAATTACTTGTGAGATACGATGCCGACACCAAATTGCTAGCCAACTTTGAGAAAACCAAGGTCAACCATATCTATGATCATATTCAAGAATGGAGGTGTCGAAAGAGATTAATTAAGGTCCAGGTCCCTCCTGATTTCTTACTTGAGTGGTTCCTAAAGTCTTTGGTTCCCTGCATATCCAAGGATATAGTGACTTCCAGAGTGTTTTCAGAAGAGGAGGTGATTATGAAAGTGCAACAGCTTGAACTGATCTACTCTCAGTCTGACATTCTCTATGAGATTTTTCCATATGCGCCATGGTCTATTCTCAATAAGGCCAATCAAAAGTGGATCCCATGACGATGGTATTGTGGGCTCAACGCAAAACAAGTCCATGGACCTGTTGTCGTGTCATTTGCAACAAGTGTAGATACAACAGACTTTGGCCAGCCAGACTTCGAGTTCTATTGTTCCCCCTACCCAAATGTCAGATGTACATAGTGTGCAGTCGACGAACCCTAAGGCCAACCAGCAGCCCGAGGGAAAGAAGAAACAACAGAATAATAAGGGTAAAAGGGATAAAAAGGCTACCAATAATGCTAGCAGGCGCAAAATGGAGAAGAACAAGTTGAAGTACTCGTGTAATATTTGCATGGAAGACCACTTGACTCATATGTTCCCTCATCTTCCAGAGGCTCAGAAGCTATTGGCACAGCAAAAACCTACTATGTTGACGAACCCTTTTCCACAAGGGAAAAACATGGCTCAGGCTTCAGCATCCTTGAGCGTGGCAGGGGGTAGTCATGGACCTCCCGCGCCTACCAACAATAACCCAACCGTGAATATTTACATGATGAATACTGAGACTAATATAGCAACTAGGGCTCGAGATTGCAGAATGAAAAAATCTTTCAAGAAGGGAAAAGAATCCACGAACCCACCGAGTCCTCTCCAGATTGAGAAGGCAGCAATCGAAATGATGAATCACATCCCAAAAGGTGTGTTTAAGAAGGCTTCTCATAACAAAAATGCAAGGGCCACCCAAAACTACTCTATTGTGGAAGATTTGGCACAGACCCTTTGCGCGATGTCTGCTTTGGAAGTCCTCCATATTTTCCCTTCAAAGAGAAAAGATATTTTATCTACCTTGGGATCGATAGAGACTTGTAACCTGGGAGCGATTGTTTTTTATCCAACCCACTTAAAACCCCATATTTCTTACTGTTATAACCCTATAATTCATAGGATCATCTGGTGACTGGACAATTTTCACTCTAGATGTATTTTGGCTTGCAAATAATATTTCATTTCTACAAATTATTTTCAAGGAAAGGAAAAGAAAAGAAAATTCATGATTTTTTACGTTGAGTGGTGTTTCCTAATCCTATGGAGACAAAAACAAGGGAAGTAGCACACAAAACCCACAAAAATAACTAAACCTAAGCTTTTTCTACATTCGCGCCTGGAGAATAAAGAACGTTCTTAGATCGACGGTCGATCTAGCGGTGCGTAGATCAACGACTGACAGTGGATTATGGACCCCCTCGATTGTNGGGGGGGGGGGGGGGGGTCTGTAATGGTAAATAAAAAGTGCGCACAGATATACGATCATCATGAAAGTGTGAAAATGGACGGTCTACAGGTGATTTCAGACCCCCTTGACCGTTCTTCCTTTAACGGTGGGGGGCGGGGTCCGAAATGAGGAGGTTTTTTTCCCGACGGGCCCTATCCCAACGTGTCATCAATCCATTGCATTCAGACCTCCTCCACTCCAAACCACTTACTTCTTACCACCCTTCCATAATACCACCATACCGACAATACCATACCGCCCCTACCTCATGACATCATCCTCCATTATCTTGCCAACCATCCATGAATAAACAAACTTAGGATTAAGGAAAAATCAAATAAATGTTAGTAATAAGTTTAGTGTATTTAGAATAGGTTAGACTTGTTAATAATAAGTTTATCATTAATTAATTAACTAATGATTAATAATTAAATTAGTTGTTAGGTTAGTTTGTTAATCAAAATTATAAAAACACAAAACAATAAACAAAAATTAATATTAAAACATATAAAATAAAAAATAAAAATACATATGAAATAAAAAATAAATTAAAAAACAAAACATAATAAAAAACATATAAACAAAATACAAAAACATTAAAATAAATAAAAACATGTAATAAACATATAAAA
>ML783480.1:182906-200066 GCA_009831015.1 Picea engelmannii | reverse complement strand
AAACCACCCATGGACAGGTTTCGGCTCCACATGCCAGCGGACCCTCACAAAAAAACCACTTACCACCTCGGGGGGTCCTGAATTACCACTTTTGCAGCAGTTTTGACCAGTCGACTTTCGAAGGTGTTTATGAGATAATTAAGGTGAATTTTGAAAAAACAAGAGAGGTTTTTCTTCATAACGGGCTGAAGAACAAAAACCTCTCTCAATTTTTTCATAGGTTCCACCATCTGGGACAATTGAATCTATCTTTCATCCACATTTTTCGGATTTTTGGTTCTTTCTGTTAAAGTCTTGATTTTACAGGAGCTATTACGGTGAGCTGAAGGCACATTTGGTGAAAAAAAAAGAGGTTTTTGTCCAAAACATACTCATATAAAATAACCTCCTTCATTTTTTTCTAATGTGTCATAATTGAAGATAAAAAGATGTCTGTTCGGGCCCCCTTGTTTGCAGAAATTTGGCCCGTCTTTCATGGCGGACAGTTCCAGATTTTTCAGGATTTGTTGTTATTTTTAGCCAAGGCAATTGAACTCGACCTCCTGAGCTTGGAGAGATTCAGTTTATATATTTTAATATGGAAAATGTTGAGGGTTTATGATCGAGCTCTGGATGGATACCCCATAGGGGATACATTGTAATTTTCTTGATGATTTTCCAGAAATAAAAATTGTAGCTGCAGGATTCTTGTAATGTTTCCCAATTTTTCCATAAAAAAATAAAATTGAGTCATTAATTCTCAAATTAAAGATACATATGATTTCAATCTTACTACATGGAAATCATATACCTCTTCCTTTCACCATTTAGGGCTTACCAAAAATCCTTTAATTACTGATCACTAATGGACCTTATCCCTACTTAAGTGAAAATAACTAGTAGATTATAATGGATTATAAGTATTTATAATTGCTCGCATCATAGTCTACACTATTACCCTTAGCCCAACTATATCCTTATGGACATCTCACTACTAAATGTGCAAATTTATAATGGTTATATGCCATTAATTCTGATTCCACAAGTAAGACACATTATAGGGAGAGTGATACTGGACGAGCATCCTTAAATTCTGAAATGACAATACGTTTTCCTTAGGTTTAGTGTGAAAGGGTACTTATAGACCCATTACTATCACAACAACTATCGGTACGTGCAAGTGTTATGACTTGGAAGGCGATAGTTAAGGCTAGTTATATGCATTACCCACTCACTTATAACTGTCGTCCCATCTGAACTAACTCTTTTCTTGATTCCTTTCCTTACTTAACATAATTTGATGAAACGAAACAGAACCCTAACCGATTTTAGGATTAAGAAATAAATGATAATCTAGACTGTTTACCAAAATTGATTTCCCAAGGACTGAGGCAGGATTAACTTGGGTACGATCAAGGTGGTGTAAACAAAATCTCTATCAAAGTGTTTAAGACTTCTTGAATGTGCGCCCTCAGGATTGTCGCGAGTTTTAATGTGCTCGTTGGGACTTCGCCACCTTTCCCTAACCACGGTGCACAAGTGCATACTACCATTAATCTCTAGTAGACGAGTCCTTGGAGGTTACTCCTCATTCTCAAATTTGGTTCTATGTATCCAGCGACTACGATCTAGGGTTTTCTCTGAATGTTCCCAATGCTTACGACGATGATTCAACCTGGTGGATATGCATTCGACAAACCCCTCCCACTGGAAACTTTCTTAAACAAGGTAAGATTTTGTGACTGATAACTCCAAGAAATCTCTTGATGTTATACTGAATTTTTCTATGTTTGGACTGTAACTCTTAACAGATTCTGTTGATAAACGATTGGACAAGATTTAGGTTATTAGTATTCTCTTCTTGTGGTGTGAGTCTTCCTGGTTTTCATCCATAGGGTAAGTTGGACTCCTCTCCCAAATGTGAGGTTCCTAGTCTTATACTCCCAATATTGAACCTTCCCTACGGTTATGTTTAAGGAGACCTGGACATAGAGTGTGTTCTATCATAGCACAGAGTGTCCTCTTAAGTTCTTTTGGCTACGTTACTGTGTATATGCTCTCTGCATAGTGCGTGGCTCCTCATAGTAAGGGTATGTCTAAGGTTAGAAATATTCAGAGC
The DNA here is from genome assembly GCA_009831015.1 of Picea engelmannii. Taxonomy (NCBI): domain Eukaryota; kingdom Viridiplantae; phylum Streptophyta; class Pinopsida; order Pinales; family Pinaceae; genus Picea; species Picea engelmannii. The sequence goes on along the minus strand of ML783480.1, from coordinate 197,968 downwards.
CATTATCCTTGGTAATCCACCCCGTTATCCCTTAACGAATCAGATAAGGGTGGCCTGGGTATCACAACCGATATGGTGATTTTGTAACGCATATAAGTCTCATACAGGATTTCATTTTTCTCCGTTTGTTATATGTGGTATATAATTATCCCTATGTCCCAAGCTTCATCTGAGGTTTTTCCCTTGTCAGTGGTTCAGCCGTCTTGAGTGTATGACCCAGATTGTTAATACTTAAAAAAAGAACTGTTGCAAGAGAGGGATTCCCATTTTTCCCAAGAGTCTATCAGTTGTTTTCCCTTGTTTTCCTTGGATCAAAACACTTGTTAAACACCCCTGTACTATGATAAAAGAAGGGGCGACCATACAGGACACATTTTAGCAGAGTACAATAATTATTATGAATCGTATTTAGTATGAGCTTAGTCACTGTTCTCAAATCAACCGAAAGGTATTTACTGATTACAATCTAATGATGGGGCCTCTGATTTAAATGCGAGGTACCCATCAGGCGACTCTTCGCTCCTTCCACCCCTTCGATTTCAATGACCCTTCCATGGATACAAGGAGGAGGCAGAGTATACTTCTGAAATTCATCAGCTAAGTATAGTCTATAAATTTATTGGATTCTTTCATTATAGGTATTCTATTGGTTGATTGATATTAATCAAATCTTCTCGGTCTCTCTACAGGATTGGACATATTCGTCGTTCTTGGAACTCAGGTCATCACTTTAAACAAGAGGTATTTGGGTTCTTGTTACCGTTTTCTTCCAAAGGAATAAAATCTCCAGTCTACCGCATGGGATACATTCGTTCTAGTGTATGGTTGTTGTGGGTAGAGAAGTGCCAATTCCCACCCAACTCGTTATTACTATAGTGTTGTTTTTTTTAAAGGAACTTAAAGGGTCAAATCCTTTACCGAGACATGGTCGAACAATTTATCTTTCTCTTCTGTTATACCAGATGTACTTAAAACATGGACTCTGTGATCTGGTATTTAGATAGATTCTAAGTATTGCAACTTCATCCTATATCTATGTTCGGAAATAAAATAAATTTTAATTACCTTCTCTGGTTATTCGCATAACTGTGAAATTTAATGATTGATTATATGCTTGTGGTAATTGTATAACTCTGAATTTTTTCTTTATGAAATCTTCTATTTATGCATCGTTATTATAACAGGAACATCTAAATATGAATAGCCAAATTTGTACAGCCTTGGGCAATGGAATTTTCTGTAATAAGAAAGGGTGCATCCAGATTCCTTTACTGTTAAAGTAGTTCATATAATAGATCTGTCATTGCAAATTATATAGTATAATTTTATGTTTCTTTACTCTCTTGTTCGAAATACCTTTATATGGGTTAGGTTAATGGACTGTAAGGGAAACTAGTATAATAGTCGGTCTTCCTACCTCAGCTACAGATATGTCTTTGCACAGCCTGTTTAATGGAAAAGAAAATGTAGCATAGTTTACAAAACTCAAAATGTTTTTCCCGACATTATTCATACAGTTAGATTAATGAAATGACAACATAGCCTCCACTCCCAATATGCCAATATCAACATTGATTTCACTCAGAAAACAAATAAAGAAAGAAAATAGAAGTGAATTTAATTTAGAGGAGATTTCTTCCAGAATTTAACCATGCATAATCCTTTCAACTGTCATAACAAATAGAGGGCCAATTCTATCATTCGTTCAAAAAGGGGTCACTCGAGATTAGATTTACCATATGTTTTGTGTCAATCTTTAGGCTTCATGAATTTGAACTGATTTTTCCTATGCATTATTATCTATCATAATTAGTAGATGAATTACATCTGTGATTGAATCATTCACCAGAGAATGGAAATTATTTTAGTTATGATTTAACAAATACATTGCATCAAATATAAAATCATTCAGACAGAAAATGGAAATCATTTCAATTCCGATTTAACAAATACATTGCATCATATATAAAATCATTCAGACAGAGAAGGAGTAGAGCAACATATATGAACCAGATCGTAAGAAGGAAAAGGGAACAACAACGTTCCTCCCAACCGTAGAGCAAAGCATCCAAATCACTTGCCCAGTTCACCCCCTAGCCTTATCATGAGTCCATGAGGGCTAACTTGGAACTCCTCCTCAGCAATGTCTTTCAATCTTTAGTAGAATCGTCTTGCATCACACTCAATCCTTAGTGTTCATAATAGCAAGAAACTAGTATTCTCTTTTTCCCTGCATACTTGGCAGTGTCTTGCCTCCTCACATATGCTATTTATCCACACAATATTTTTGCCTAGGTCTTTTTCCCTCCCTTGGGAATTTTTGCAGCTTTCTAAATCCCTAATTTTCAGGGGCTACCAATGGCCAAATCCCTGATTTTCCACTTGTAACAATCAGCCCATAGGTAGTTCCAACATGTTCCCCACTCATGGAGTCATAGTCAGTTGATTTTAACATGGTTATTCCATTTGTCCTCCTGCAATCAATATAAAATATTTTATTTTCATACAAGTGTCATAGTCAAATAGTTAGTTGGGTCAAATCAGATCTCTGCCCAACAGTCATAATAATTAATTACAATTATCAAATTCAAAATTCAAAATTTCCATAAATGGCAAAAATTTTCCAATTTCGAATTTACTAAAAACAAAATAATTTTCCAACAAATTTAAATTTCAAAAATACTTTATTTTGGGGGATGTTACATCCTTTCCCCCTTCAATAAAATAATGTCCTCAGTGTTCCTTCCTTTCTTGGAATAGGATTGGATGAGATTTCTGCAAATCTCCCTCCAACTCCCAAGTGGCATCCTCGGGACTAAAGTGCTTCCATTGCACCTTTACCTGAGCGACAGCTCTGTTCTGAAGTGTTATTTCTCTCCAATCTAGAATACGCAGGGGTTCCACCTGGAAATCGCCTTCGGGTTCCACCTGCACCAAGTTCCAATCAATCATATGAGTAGGGTCATGAACATATTTTTTCAACAAAGAAACATGAAATACATTATGAATTCTTAGATTAGCTGGAAGTGCAATTTGGTATGCTACGGGTCCAATTCGAGCTAGTATCTCGAAGGGCCCACAAAACATGGGTGCCATCTTGGCAAAGTTCCCTAACTTCAACAAACTTTTTCAAGCTTTGATCTTCAAATAAACATGGTCTCCCACTTGAAATTCCAAGTGTCTTCTTTTCTGTTATGCATAGCTCTTCTATCTGTCCTGGGCTTCTTTCAAGTTCTGTTGTACCTTCCTTACCATGTTCTCCATTTCTTGGAGCATCTCTGGTCCAACCATGAGTTTGTCAGCTAGGTTATCCCAGATAATTGGATTCATACACTTTCTATCGTACAGTAATTTGAAAGGGCTTAACTTAGTCGAAGTTTGGTACCCATTGTTATATGAAAATTCTACCAAGTGCAGGTATTCTTCCCACTTGTTCGGTTTGGTTCTTACGTACATGAAAAGCATATCCTCTACGATTTGGTTTTCCTTTCATTATGTCCATCCGTTTGTGGATGATAACTCGTACTGAAATTCAAATTAGTATTTATCCCTATAAACAATTCCTTCCAAAAAGAGGATGTGAATTTTACATCTCTGTCTGAAATCACCATTTTAGGAATACCATGCAGTCTAAAAATTTCTTTCATGAATATTTCAGCAATGTTTATAGCTTTAAAAGTAGACTTTATAGGAATAAAGTGTGCATACTTACTGATTTTATCAATTACAACCATGATAGAATCATTATGTTTCTGAGTTTTAGGCAAACCTGTTATAAAGTCCAGCGATATGGTCTCCCATTTCCATTCTGGTACTGGTAATGGTGGTAATAGGTCGGTTGGATGTTGGTGCTCAGCCTTAACTCGTTGACAATCTTGGAACCTAGCAAAGTACTTTATTGTTTTTCCCTTCATATTAGGCTAGTAAAATAGTTTTCTAAGTGTTGTTATTGTTTTTTGGTAACCTGGATAGCCAGAATACGGTTTCTTGTGCACTTCATCCAAAACTATTAATTTTAACTCTGTTGAATCTGGTATGTAAAGTCTATTTTTAAATCATAATAGTCCCTTCTTGTCGATACTTAGATCTATTTTATCTAAGTTTGCGGTACTATTTTGTAATTCTGCCATTATCTTAGTGTAATTTCCATCGTTAACACCTGCCATCCTTATTCTTTGTTCCAGATCACTTTCTTCCCTGCTGATATTTATCTCAAATAACCCATGGACTCTTCTTCTTAAAGCATCTGCTACTTTATTTTCCTTACCCTCGATATGTCTAACCTTGAAGTTGAATTTTCTCAAGAAGGCTAGCCATATTGCTTGTCTTGCATTAAGATCTAGTTGGCTAAACAGATATTTCACCCCGCTATTATCCTTCAATAGTAGAAATTTTCTGCCCATTATGTAGTGTCACCACATTTTTAAGGCGTGCATTACTGCTACCAATTCTAAGTCATGAGTGGCATAATTTTGCTTGTGTTCCTTCAATTTCTAGGACTCATAACAAATGATGTTTCCTTCCTGAGTTAGGACACCACCTATTCCTTCTTTACTTGCATCAACACATATGGTGAAGTCTTTATCTGGGTCTTCTACCTTCAATATGGGTGCAGTTGTCAATAATTCCTTTAGCTTGTTAAAACTGTCTTGACACTTCTCTGACCAGTTAAACTTGGTCCCTTTGTTTTGTAATGATGTGATAGGGTAGGCTATCTTGGAAAACCCTTCTATAAATCTGTTGTAATATCCATTGATTCCCATGAACAACCGGATATATACTACATCCTTAGGTACCAACCATTCCATAATGGATTTTATCTTCTTCGGGTCTACGGAAATGCCTTCTATTGAAATTACATGTCCTAGATATTGTATATCTTTTTGATAAAAGTCACACTTGTCAAATTTGGCATACAGTTTGTGTTTCCTCAATGTTTGCAAAACTATACTTAAGTGTTCATCATGTTCTTCCTCCATTTTTTAATAGACCACAATATAGTCGATAAATATTACCACGAACTTGTCTAAGTACTGACTGAAAATACTGTTCATTAGGCACATAAACATGGCTAGTGCGTTAGTGAGTCCGAAAGGTATGACTACGAATTCGTAGTGTCCATATCCTGTCTGAAAAGTTGTTTTTCTTATGTCCTCATCTTTTATCCTAACTTGATGATAACCATATCGTAAATCCAACTTTGAAAAGATCTTGGCCCCACCTATTTGATTGAATAGATCATTTATCCTTGGTAAGGGGTATTTGTTCTTAATATTCATTTTGTTTAGTTGTCTATAATCGACACATAATCTTAGAGTACCATCTTTCTTTTTCACAAATAGGACTGGTGCCCCCCATGGTGAAACACTGGTCTGATATACTCTTTGTCCAATAATTCCTGTAACTATATTTTTAATTCTGTCAGTTTTGGTACTCATTCGGTAAGGTTCTTTTGAGATAGGGGTGAACCGGGTAGTAGGTCTATGGAGAAGTCTATTTCCCTTCTAGGAGGTAATTCTGGTATCTCATCCACAAACATGTCTCTGAATTCACGTAGGAAAACAAAGTCTTCTAACTTTGGCTTATCTTATTTTTCTAATAGATTCGTTACTTGGATGGCATAAACTTGACATCCCTTTCTCATGCATTTCTTGAGCTACATCGCTGAAAATTATCTAACTGATACAGGTTTTGGTATACCTTGGGTTGTTCTATCAGTGCCAAAATCGTCTTTATAGATAAGTATATTTGTATAACAATCTAGTATTTCTTTGTTTTTTTCCAACCAATCCATCCCGATAATCATATCGTAATATCCTAGTGGTAGGATGTTCAGATTTGTTCTTATATTTTGACCATCTAAGTTGAACTCAAAATCATAAACAAATTCAACTACTTTTCTTTTAGTACCTATTGCTAGTTGTACCAGCCATGATTTTGCGTTCTTTCGTTTCTTAAGTTTATTTGACTCTACTACATTAGGAGTAATATAACTTAGCGTAGCTCCAAGGTCAATTAAAACAGATATTCGAGTGTTATTGATTTTACCTTCGATTTCTACCACCGAGGACTAGTGGTCAGCTTGTCGACCATCTGTGGCTGCATTTATCCGATGCAGGCTTCTACCCATGTCTCCCATCGTCAAGGCTTCCTGCAAATTATGAACATCAGTTCTTTTTACTGAAATTAAACATGGGCAGTTCCTCCTTGGATTAGGCTCTCCACATTCCCAACATTTGAATGGCTCACGAGAGTTGTCCCCAAACTTCTTCGTTCCCAGGTTTACTGGTTTATCACTGCCTTGCGTATTTGGATGATTAGAGTGAAAATCCTTTCTCGAAAAAAAATTTGCTGCATTCTGATAAGGAGCTGGCTGGTATCCCTTCTTCTGCTAGTTCATTCGATCTTGTTTCTTATCCTTCTAGGCTTTGGGAAACTCTACCCATTGTTTATACTGGTCATAGCACATTCGTGCTTTCCTGAATACCTCATTCAAGGATTTGGGGTTTTCAAACTCAATTCTATCCTTGTAGGATTGTGGTAAACAACTTAAGAATCGGTGGATTTTTACTTTATCCTCCCGAATGTATGGTACGAACCTTAGTATTTCCAGAAATTTATTTATAAGGTCCTCCATCGTCATCTGTCAAAGTCATAACTCGTAAAATTATTTCGTCTTCCTTTCATAATAGCTTTCATAAAGGTATTGTTTCTTGAAATACTTCTTAAAGTTAGACCATTCCAATTGTTTCTCCTTTAGGCCCTTGGCTGATTTCAGGCCTTGCCACCAAATGTTGGCCTTCCCTTTTAGATTGTAGATCTGGAAGTATTTTTTGATGTCCAACAACCATACCTCAACTTCTTCTCTTGTCCTGGATTCTCCATCAAAGGTAGCTGGTTTAATCTTTTTAAATTCTCCTTCAAGGTGGTCTACTTGTTTTCTTTTTTTGTTCGTTTTAATTATGTCTTCAGCTGAAGGTGTTCCTTCAGACGAACTGTCTCCTTTTTCTGTTTCTGATCCTGAGTTCTTGGAAGCTCTCTTGCTGAATTCTTCGTCGTTATTGTTTTCCTTTAGGATTTTATTGGTCACTATACTGCACAGTAGGACTTCGTTTATTTCTTGTTGTTCTTGCCGAGCTTTCTTCGGTTTTTCCATTGTCGGATTTGAAGACCTGCAGTTCAACAATAAGATTCCTCATTGTTTCCAACACCTTCGTGGGTGAGATTCTGTCACTGTTCTGTCTTGGATCTCCAGGAGGTATTTTCTACAGATTTCCTTCCATCCTGATTTCTTCATCGTCTTGAGCTGCCATAATTAACAAAAAGCAAAAAGGGCTTTCTGTTTGTAACCATAAGGTTTTTTTTTTCTTTTTTTCTTTTTTTTTTGGTTTATACATAAATCGGAATATATACTAAGCAACTAATGTGGCCCTGTTTAGGCCTAGTGTTGTAACTTTTGCTCTGATACCATATGTAATGTTTCCCATTTTTTCCATAAAAATTTTTTTTGTAAGTCATTAATTCTTAAATTAAAGATACATCTGATTTCAATCTTACTACATGGAAATCATATACCTCTTCCTTTCACCATTTAGGGGTTACCAAAAATCCTTTAATTACTTATCACTAACGGACCTTATCCCTACTTAAGTGAAAATAACTAGTAGATTATAATGGATTATAAGTATTTATAATCGCTCGCATCATAGTCTACACTATTACCCTTAGCCCAACTATATCCTTATGGACATCTCACTACTAAATGTGCAAATGTATAATGGTTATATGCCATTAATTTCAAATGTGCAAGTAAGACACATTACAAGGAGAGTGATAATGGACGAGCATCCTTAAAGTATAAAATGACAATACGTTTTCCTCAGGTTTAGTGTGACAGGGTACTTATAGACCCATTACTATCACAACGACTATCGGTACGTGCAAGTGTTATAACTTGGAAGGCAGTAGTTAAGGCTAATTATACGTATTACCCACTCACTTATAACTGTCATCCCATCCAAACTAACTCTTGGTCTGAGGCCTTTCCTTACTTAACACAATTCGATGAAACGAAACGGAACCCTAACCAAATTTAGGATTAAGAAATAAACGATAATTCAAACTGTTTACCAAAATTGATTTCCCAAGGACTGAGGCAGGATTAACCTGGGTATGATGAAGGTGGTGTAAAGAAAATCTTTGTCAAAGCGTTTAATACTTATTGAATGTGCGCCCTCGGGATTGTCATGAGTTTTAATGTGCCTGTTGGGACTTTTCCACCTTTCCCTAACCATGGTGCACAGGTGCAAACTGCCATTAATCTCTAGTAGACGAGTTCTTGGAGGTTACTCCTCATTCTCAAAGTTGGTTCTGTGTATCCAGTGGCTATGCTCTAGGGTTTTCTCTTAATGTTCCCAACGCTTACAACGACGATTCAACCTAGTGGATATGCATTCGACGAACCCCTCCCACTGGAAACTGTCTTAAATGAGGTAAGATTTTTTGATTGATAACTCCAAGAAAGCTCTCGATGTTATACTGAATTTATCTATGTTTGGATTGTAACTCTTAACAGAGTCTATTGATAAACGATTGCGCAATATTTAGGTTATTAGTATTCTCTTCTTGTTGTGTGAGTCTTCCTGGATCTCATCCATAGGGAAAGTTGGACTTTGCTCCTAAATGTGAGGTTCCTAGTCTTATACTCCCAATCTTGAACCTTCCCTACGGTTATGTTTAAGGAGACCTGGACATAGAGTGTGTTATATCGTAGCACAAAGTGTCCTCTTAAGTTATTTCAGCTCTGTTACTATGCATATGCTCTCCACATAGCGCGTGGCTCCTTGGAGTAAGGGTATGTCTAAGGTTAGAAATATTCAGAGCCATTATCCTTGGTAATCCACCTTGGTATCCCTTAACGAGTCAGATAAGGGTGGTCTGGGTATCACAACTGATATGGTGATTTTGTAACGCGAATAAGTCTCATACGGGATTTCATTTTTCTCCTTTTGTTATCTGTGGTATATAATTATCCCTAAGTCCCGAGCTACATCCGAGGTTTTTCCCTTGTCAGTGGTTCGGTCATCTTGAATGTATGACCCAGATTGTTAATACTTAAAAAAAGAATTGTTGCAAGAGGGGGGTCCCCATTTTGCCCAAGATTCTATCAATTGTTTTCCTTTGTTGTCCCCAGATCAAAACACTTGTTAAACACCCCTGTACTATAATAAAAGAAGGGGCGACCATACATGATACGTTTTAGCAGAGTACAATAATTATTATGAATCGTAGTTAGCATGAGCTTATTCATTGTTCTCAAAGAAACCAAAAGGTCTTTACTGATTGCAAACTAATGATGGGGCCTCTGATTTAAATGTGAGGTACCCATCAGGCGACTCTTCAACTCTTCCACCCCTTTGAGATCAGTGACCCTTCCATGGATACGAGGAGGTGGAGTCTACTTCTGAAATTCATCAGCTAAGTATAGTCTGTAAATTTATTGGATTCTTTCATTATCGGTATTCTATTGGTTGATTGATATTAATAAAATTTTCTCAGTCTCTCTAAAGGATTGGACGTCTTTGTCATTCTTGGAACTCAGGTCATCACTTTAAACTAGAGGTCTTCGGGTTCCTATTACGGTTTTCTTCCAAAAGAATAAAATCTCCAGTCTACCGAATGGGATAAATTTGTTCTAGTGTATGGTTGTTGTGGGTAGAGAAGTGCCAATTCCCACCCGACTCGTTATTACTACAGTGTTGTTTTTTTAAAGGAACTTAAAGGGTCAAATCCTTTACTGAGACATGGTCGAACGATTTATCTTTCTCTTCTGTTATACTAGATGTACTTAAAACCTGGACCCTGTGATCTAGTATTTAGATAGATTCTAAGTATTGCAACTTCATCCTATATCTATGTTTGGAAATAAAATAACTTTTAATTACCTGCTCTGGTTATTCGCATAACTGCGAAATTTAATGATTGATTATATGCTTGCATTAATTGTATACCTATGAATTTGTTCTTTATGAAATCTTATGTTTCTGCATCGTTATTATAACTAGAAAGTCTAAATATGAATAGCCAAATTTGTACAGCCTTGGGCAAAGGAAATTCCTGTAATAAGAAAGGGTGCATCCAGGTTCCTTTACTGTTAAAGTAGTTCATATAATAGATCTGTCATTGCAAATTATATAGTATAATTTTTTGTTTCTGTACTCTCTTGTTCAAAATACCTTTATATGGGTTAGGTTAATGGACTGTAAGGGAAACTAGTATAATAGTTGGTCTTCCTACCTCAGCTACAGATCTGTCTCTACACAACATGTTTAATGGAAAAGAAAATGTAGCATAGTTTACAAAACTCAAAATGTTGTTCCCAACATTATTCATATAGTTAGATTAATGAAATTACAACATAACCTCCACTCCCAATATGCCAATCGCAACATTGATTTCACTCAGAAAACAAATAAAGAAAGAAAATAATAGTGAATTTAATTTAGAGGATATTTCTTCCAGAATTTAACCATGCATAATCCTTTCAACTATCATAACAAATAAAAAGCCAATTCTATCATTGTTCAGAAAGGGGTCACTCGAGATTAGATTTACCATATGTTCTCTGTCAGTTTTTAGGCATCATGAATTTGAATTGATTTTTCCTGCGCATTATTATCTATCATAATTAGTAGATGCATTACATTCATGATTGAATCATTCACCAAAGAATGGAAATTATTTCAGTTCTGATTTAACAAATACATTGCATCAGATATAAAATCATTCAGACAGAAAATGGAAATCATTTCAGTTTCGATTTAACAAATACATTGCATCAGATATAAAATCATTCAGACAGAGAAGGAGTAGAGAAACATATCTGAACCATATCGTGAGAAGGAAAAGGGAACAACCATGTTCCTCCCAACCGTAGAACAAGGAAGCCAAATCACTTGCCCAGTTCACCCCCTAGCTTGACCATGAGTCCATGAGGGCTAACTCAGAACTCCTCCTCAGCAATGTCTTTCAGTCTTCAGCAGACTCCTCTTTCGTCACACTCAATCATTAGTGTTCTTAACAGCAAGAAAACAATAGTCTCTTTTTCCCCACATACTTGGCAGCGTCCTGCCTCCTCATATATGTTATTTATCCACAAAATATTTTTTCCTAGGTCTTTTTCCCTCCCTTGGGAATTTTTGCAGCTTTCTAAATCCTTGATTTCCAAGGGCTTCCAATGGCCAAATCCCTGATTTTCCACTTGTAACAATCAGCCCAAAGGTACTTCCAACATGTTCCCCACTCATGGAGTCATAGTCAGCTGATTTTAACATGGTTTTTCCATTTGTCCTCCTACAATCAATATAAAATATTATGTTTTCATACAAGTTTCATAGTCAAATAGTTATTTGGTTCAAATCAGATCTCTGCCCAACAATCATAATAATTAATTACAATTATCAAATTCAGAATTCGGAATTTCCATAAATGGAAAAAAAATTCCAATTTTGAATTTACTAAAAACGGAATAATTTTCCAACAAATTTAAATTTCAAAAATACTTTATTTTTGGGGATGTTACAATTCTTGTGCTAGACTCCCTGGTGATGTTTTTATTTGAGTAATTGTTTTCTTGCTCTGTTAATCCATTTGATGTTTTCCCTGATCCAATCATTAAAAGAAAGATTACAAACAGAACTTGTTTTTGCACTCTGTTTCTGGTATTTTAATGGTATACATGTTTTTGTCTGAAGTTGAGCATAGGAATTCTTATCTTATCCTTTGCTTGGTTCATTTTCCCTTCTTTTCCTCTCCTCCACATTCATTTAATTCAATTTGATCCAACAATTTTTCTATCCTACCCTATGGTGACAATCTTTACATCTGAGATAGATCCATTTTCAGAAAGCTAGAACCCATGGCCCAATGAAAATTCGAGTTTTCAATCTCCCAAACACCTCAAATCTAAAAATCCAAACTCTGAACTCATTATCTAGACTAATATCTATTCAAACAAATCTATATCAAACAGAGAGATCTCCCTCTGAGTCTTGGAGGTCTATATCTGAGACTCAAAGCGGTTTTGATGTTGCCTCTATGACTACCTTCACAGCCTTGGGTAAATTACAGAGTGATAACATAATGGTGACCATACTGGGGAACTTTCCCCAGTAATACACTTCAAAGTTCCAGATCTAATCACTGATGGTGGACAGTGACTAGACACAAGAAGGATGAGATCATTCACCTGGCGACTCCAATCAGCTTCAGATAGTGCCGACTCAAAGACTCCACTGGAGTAAGAACTTGAAGCATGACCAAGTAGCCTAGAAATAGTAGGTACTGAAGCTCAAATTGTATTCATGATATTATTGGTTTCATCTTCAATTACTTTCTCTCTTATCATGATCCTGGTCCAGAGTATATTGTTGAAGTTCATGATGACCATTTTCAACCTGATGAACCTCAAAGGAATGAGTCCATTCCCATAGATCTGGTACCCACTCCTACACCTATAGGAAGCCTTGATAAACATAATCCTCCTTCTTTATTCCCTACAGATGTAAAAATATCTAATACATATGTAAAAATTCCAGATTCACAAGTTAAAATTCCAACCTGTTATAAGCCCCTTGCTTTACCTCCTATACCCAAGAAAATCCCAGACAGATACAAACCTCTAAATTTGCCTCCTATTCTCCATGACCTCCCTATCAATTACATCAATAATCTTCCTAGGTTTGATGGAGAAAATTTGAATATCACTGTTGAAAAGCATATCCAAAGTATTAAATATTTCCTTGACCTTTATGAGGTTAAAGATGACGATGTCTATATCAGAATGTTTTCCTTGTCTTTGCAAGGAAAAGTCAAGAATTGGTTTAAAAATCTCTTAGCTGCAAGCATTAACAATTTCCATTAGTTTGTGAAAGTTTTCCTAGATTGATGGGTGATCATGAGAAATGTCTTTCTCATCCTAGAAGAATATGACCATTTGAAAAGACAACCAGGGGAAATAGTACAATAGTTTTCAACAAGATTCAATAAGGTATATCATGCAATGCCTAATGATATAAGGCCACCCCTAGGATCAGCTCATTTTCATTACCTAGATTCCTTTGATCCTAAGATGGCATTCCAATTGAGAGAAAGGAACACTGCAACACTTGAAGAAATGCAGAACATTGCAGTTGATGTGGAGGCCAACTTGTTGATCAAAAGGTCAAAGGTAAAGAACAAAGAAAAGGAGCAACTGAAGTCATCAAAAGATAAACTGGACATCTTGGCCAACACCATGGAAGAGATGATGCAGAAGATTAGCAGGAAAGATGAGCTTGTTGTCCAAAGACATCATGTTCCATTGTTTTCAGAGAAAGAAAAGGTCACAGTTCCCGAACATTTTTCAGCTCACCCTTGGTACCATGGTTTGGATAATTATTCTTTCATGTATTCAATTCACAATATAGTCGAAGATGAAGTTCCAACTCATCTTGTTGAAGAGCCATCAGCTGATATGATGTGCATGTTTGATGAATTTTCTTACTGGCATAATCTACCCAAGTGTGATCAATATGATGATGATCATGAGGCTGAAATAAATGTTGATTGTTCAAAGAAACCAACAACATATCATTGGAAGGAATAAGATCACTTACAACTCAGATATGACAATCAACATCTGCCCAACAATCATGACAGCGATGAGGAAAATGCAGAAAATTTTAGAGTAGGGAAAAATCTTTGCCCTTATGTTTCTCATCTTTTCAATTTCTAAAAAGAAACTCTAGGCAAGTTGTAAATAGTGAAGACAACAAAAATTCTGATGAGTTAATAAAGGACGTCATTGATGACATGGGACTTGTTTTAGACCCAAAATCATAGTCACTAATTTACCTTGATTTTCAAAGTCCATATGGAAGTCCAGAGCTCGAAACAAGATTTGAAACAGTGGAATGTAATTCTGTCCCAATAGATTATAATTCATTTCAAATTTTGAAGGACACTCTTGAACAAGTGTTGAAGGATAAATACACAAAATGTCAAGAAATTTCATTTGAATCAATGCGACAGTCTTGACAGTCTTTTCAGGATCCAATAGTTGATCGGTTGGATGACCTGTGTGGTAAAAATCATTCTCCATTCACCAGTCATGAGCTGAAAAGATGTTATGATATTGACATGATCAGGCAGTTAGTTACAGGGGTGTGTTCAGCAGAACCATCATTTCAGAACCCATTAGAAAAGTTGCAGCCATCTCTGGAAGTGCATGAAGATGCAAATAGCACAACTATAGCATCGAATCATGAAGTTGATTTGGTTAAATTTGAATATCCAATAATAGGTCAAGTTTATCTTGATCTAGTGGCTATTTATAAGGAGAAATTTTTCATCACAGAGCCACAATGCATTTCCATTTTTTATGTTATGTGTCATGATTATCAAGCCCCTTGTGATGAATATCATGATAAAAATCATTTCATGATGCCTATGCAAGTTCTATTTCTGATATTAATGGAAAACATTGAAGGAGTAGAGCTAGTAGAGAAACTACTTGATTGACTTCATTGACATTTTTGTATTATTTGATTTAGCATGATTTTTAGCAGTATAGGGTAGGTAGGAGAATGTGAATAAGCTCAACATTATGAGCATATCTTTTTAGCAGTGTTCATTTTGGTTTGGTTTCAGTTGAAAGATCAAAAAAGGTATCGGTTGCAGAATAATTTTGGGATCAACACAATGAATAAAGCATCGGTTTGCATATTCAGAGTTCAGTGGTTATTGACACCTCCCAAAAGAGTTGCAATCCCCAATTGGAGCCACTGTTATAACCCTATAATTCATAGGATCATCTGGTGACTGGAAAATTTTCACTCTGGATGTATTTTGGCTTGCAAATAATATTTCATTTCTGCAAATTATTTTCAAGGAAAGGAAAAGAAAATAAAATTCATGATTTTTTATGCTGAGTGGTGTTTCCTAACCCCATGGAGATAAAATCAAGGGAAGCAGCGCACAAAACCCACAAAAAGCACCGAACCTAAGTTTTTTTTGCATTCATG
>ML783480.1:143898-167749 GCA_009831015.1 Picea engelmannii | reverse complement strand
CCCCCCCCCCCCCCCCCCGAAAAAAACCACTTACCACCTTGGGGGGGTCCGGAATGACCACTTTTGCCAAAAAAACCACTTTCATAGCATTTTTGACCAGTCGACTTCCAAAGGCATTTCTGGACAAACTAAGGAGAATTTTGAAAAAAGGAGAGATTTTTTTCTCCGTAACAGGTTGAAGAACACAAAATTATCTCATTGTTTGCACAGGTGCCACCATCTGGGATAATCGAAGCTATCTTTCAGCCTCATTTTTTGGATTTCTGGTTCTTTCTGTTACAGTCTCGAGTTTTTGGGATCTGTTACGGTGAGATGGAGGCGAATTTGGTGAAACCAAAAGAGGTTTTGTTCCAAAACATACTCATATATAATAACCTCCTTCAGGTTTTCCCCAGGTGTCATCATTGAAGAGAAACAGATGTCTGTTCGGACCCCCATTTTTGCAGAAATTAGGCCCATCTTTCATGGTAGACATTTTAGGATTTTTGGGGGTTTGTTCTTATGTTTAGCCGAGGCAGTTGAACTCAACCTACTGAGCCTGGAGAGAGTTAGTTTATATATTGTAATATGGAAAATGTGAAGGGTTTATGATTGAGCTCTGGATTGATGCCCCACAGGGGATACTAATTTTCTTGATGACTTTCTAGAAATAAAAATTGTAGATGCAGGATTCTTGTGTTAGACTCCTTGGTGATGTTTTTCTCTGAGTAACTATTTTCTTGATTTGTTAATCCATTTGATGTTTTCCCCGATCCAATCATTGAAATAAATATTACGAACATAACTTGTTTTTTTCACTCCGTTTATGGTCTTTTAATGGTATGCATGTTTTCGTCTGAAGTTGAGCATGGGAATTCTTATCTTCTCCTCTGCTTGGTGGATTTTCCCTTCTTTTCCTCTCCTCCACTTTCATTTAATTCAATTTGATCCAACAGTTTTTTTATCCTTCCCTATGGTGAAAATATTTACATCTAAGATAGATCCATTTTCATAAAGGTAGACCCCATGGCCCAATGAAAATTCGATTTTTCAATCTCCCAAACACCTCAAATCTAAAAATCCAAACTATCAACTCATTATCTAGCCTAATATCTATTCAAAAAAATCTATATCAAATAGAGAGATCCCTCTCTGAGTCTTGGCGGGCTAGATCTGAGACTCAAAGCAGTTCTGATGGTGCCTCTGTGACTGCCTACACAGCCTTGGGTAAATTACAGAGTGATAACACTTACCATGTTACATTTTAGATAGTAGTGGCTTACACCACGAAACATTTTACTTGGAACATTTTTCGTACAGTGGTTGACTATGGTGCCTCGAATTGCATGATGTCATTGGCATGTTGGAATTCCATTGGCCAACACGGTTTGTCTCTGTCACCTACGTTCCTTACGATGTTTGAAGGTCAATCGTTCAGAGAACATGGAATCATTCCTTGTTTCCCCATGTATTTGCGGGGGAAAACCATGTGTGTCAAAGTTGAAGTGGTCGATGTGCTCTCAAATACAACCTATTGTTAGGAAGGAGTTGGACATATGGGATGCATATAGTGTTTTCTACGGTTTTTCAGGTCTTGTGTTTTCCACATGAGGGTCGGATTATGACCATTGACCAGTTGTCTTTCTCTTGTCCTAACCCTTCGTCGGGGGCTTCCACTGTCCCGATGATTGATAATATGCAACCTGGCATTGTCAACTTAAGTGTTGGTTTGTTTTTTTCATTGATGGGAACTTTTGATTACCTATCTCCTTCTGGAAATGTCAACCTTATATTGAATGTTCTTGACCAGCCTAGGGCTACAATTATACAAGTTTCATTGTTTAGAACAAGCTACTTTAATGATCTGTGTACTTTACCTTCCACATCGACTTCGATGGAAGGTAAAAGGCCTCCTGACATGGACATACCCTTATCTGTGGCTGAGGTTGCATACAACATTGTCTATCAAACTTCTTCCAATCTCGATATGAATCCCCCTCAAGAGTTAGATCCATTTCTCGAGCCTATTTGAGCTCAAGTTTCTCTTATCAATCAATATCCTTTAGACCTTGTCTTAACCTATGACGAGGTGATTCTTGAGGCATTGACTGGTCCTAACAAACCTTGGGATGATCTTCATCATATATCTTACTTCCTTCCCGAGTTAAGGAGAATAGAGGTGAGAGAATTTGTTTCAACTTTGAATGGAGATAGTTCTTGTCCTATCAATCCTCTGGATATGCATAGATTTTATGTTGAGGGTAACATAGAAAGTATCACTACAACGATTCCCATAGATATCTCCAAAACCCTTGGCATTATGGAGAATGTTTTTTTCAGAGCAGACTGATCCCCCAAAGAGATTTGAACTTATACCGAGTTATTCAAAGAATTATGCAAAGTTTTTGTCTGGTCTTATGAGGAAATTCTAGGCATTGACCCACGAATTGTCGAGCTTGAAATTAAGACTTATCCTGATGCCAAACTGGTCCGATAGAAGCTTCTTCCAATGAATCCTCGAAAAGTGGCAACAATTAAGGAAGAAGTAGAAAAACTGCTCAAAGCGGGTTTTATCTACCCTGTACAATTGACAAAATGTGTGTGAAACTCGATTCTGGTTAACAAGAAATAGGGTATGATTCGCATGTGCATGGAATTACTTTATTTGAATAAGGCATGTCCGAAAGATAATTTCCCACTCCATTCATCGATCGGATTGTCGATGAATGCACAGGCTATGAGGTCTTTTCATTCATGGATGGTTTCTTGGGATATAATCAAATTCAAATCTAACATGAGGACCAACATAAAACAACTTTTATTTTCCCTTGGAGCACGTTCGCATATCGTAAAATGCCTTTTTAGCTGAAGAATGTTGGAGCCACCTTTTAGTGATCCATGTCATTTTATTTTCATGACCTTAGACATATAGTCAAAGTGTATATTGATGATATAGCATCACACTCTAGCAAGAGATCTGATCATCCTGCTCATCTTCGACTAATCTTTGAACGATGTCGCTACTATCAAATTCGCTTGAATCCTAACAAGTGCAGTTTATGTGTGACATCAAGTTGTCTCTTAGTTTTTATTGTTTCAACAACAAGGATCATGTTTGATCCTCTCATGGTTGAGGCAATATTTCAATTGCCTCCCCCTTGCATGATACCCAAGCTTCAGAGGTTACAGGGGAAAGTGAGTTTTCTTCGGCGTTTTGTCACGAATTACGTCGAGATCACTAAATGTTTTATGTGTCTCCAGAAAAAGGGGGTCCCATTCTGTTGGGATGAAGTTTCTCAATTCTCCTTTGAAGCATTGAAATGCACCACGATGTCTTCCCCTCTGCTCCGGCCTCCTATTTACAACAAAGATTTCTTGTTGTACTTGGCTACTGCAGAAATGACCATCAACATGGTCTTGGTTCAAGAAGATGATCTGCTCAAAGAAAATGTTATATATTACCTCATTCGAGGCCTAGATGGGTTGGAACTCAACTATTCTCACATTGAGAAGCTTTCTTTTGCAGTAGTCCATGTTGTCCAAGGGTTTTGTCACTACATTTTTCTTCGCAAGACCACTTCCATTGTCGTTGTGAACCCTTTTCAATATGTGTTGACATGACAGGTCATTGGCGGAGATATTAGTAGATGGATAGTCATCTTACATGAGTTTGACTTAGATTTTGTTTCTGTGAAATCCAAAAATTCATTGGTATTTCCCGAACTCATTCAGAATTTCTGGTCAAGTCTAGTGATATCACACCCAAAGAATCGCCTATCAAAGGAGATATTTTTATAATTGCATCTCCAGACTCCTGGTATGGAGATATACTAGTCTATCTCTAGACTTTGAAGTGCCCCTCTTCTGCTTTTCGTGATGAGCATTGACGCATTCGACATCAGACACAAAAATATCTTATTCTCAATGACACTTTGTATCGTCGAGGCATGGATTACATTCTTCATCGATGCCTTATCCATGAAGAAGCAGAGCTCGTTTTGAATGATTTTCACACTGGAGCATGTTGTAGTCATTTTTTTGGGTTGGAAACAACCCAAAAGATTCTATGTGTAGGTTACTTGTGGACCTCATTAATCAAGAACTATGTTGAGGTGGTCAAGAAGTGCCACCTATGTCAGATCTTTTGTCAGAAGATGCGAGAACATCCTGCTCCCAAGTTTCTTGTCATTGTTGTTGGTCCTTTCACCAAGTGAGGGACTGATTTCACTACATGTCACATGGCTTCAACCAAGAGGCATATTTACATCATCGTCGCAGTAGGATACTTCACAAAGTGGGTCAAAGTTATGCCAACATTTAACAATGATGGTGAAACAATGACTTTTTTCATTTTTAATCAAATAGTAGTAAGGTTCGTCATTCCGAAGGATATTTTCATTGACAATGGTAGTCAATTCCAAAACAAAATGATGATTGATTTAACATCAAATATTGGGTTCAGGAAAGAAAATGCATTGCCTTATTACCTGCAAGAGAATGGTCAGGTTCAAGTTGTGAATAAGTATCTCAACACTATTCTTCAACGGACGATCAATTCTTCCAACTCAAATTGGAATTTGATGTTGTACTTAGCATTGTGGGCCTACCAAACGTCTATGGATATTTCCACAGATTTTTCACCTTTTCAACTTGTATACGGGATGGAAGAAGTCTTACCTATTGAGTGTCAGATTCCTTCTTTAAATTTGGAAATGGAATTACTGTCGGACACTTCACTGCTTGAGGAACTCCTAATATGTCTCAAGCATCTTGATGAGCAGTGTCGTGATGTAGCCTCAACCAATGAGGATCATAAGCAATGATTCAAGTGTCAGTACGATAAGTCCATTCATCCTTGTATTTTCTCCAAAGGCGATCTTGTCCTATTCTATGATCAAGACAAAGATCCCCTGGGGGTAGGCAAGTTCAAACCCATGTGGTTCAAACCATTCATTTTGAAATAGGTCTTGAAGAAGGGTTCTTACCGTCTGGTTGATTTTGAAGAAAATGCCTTGGCAGAGCCTAGAAATGGGCTCTACCTCAAGAAGTATTACTCTTAGTTTGGTCACCTGGGTGACTTCTTATACATATGTATAGCTTCTTATACAATTTTCATCCTTTTTGTTTTGTGGACGTGTAGTTATTTGTGTCTTGTTTTTCACTATGGCATATGTCAAGTGAGTTAGAGGTGTTTTTTGGGTTCGCAAACGGCGTTATCCGACACACTCAGAGGATTGCTTCCGCAGCTTGGGTGATTTTCACACCTGGAGCCCAATTGCTATCTTCTAGAGGTATTTGTCTAGGTGATGCTACAAATAATGTTGTCGACTATAGTGCAGTGATAGAATTGCTTCGTGAGGCTTTCGCATGGCATTTCTCACCTCTGGGTCTACCTAGGCGCTCAACTGGTTGTGTCCTAGTTAAATGGATTTTACCACATATATGATCCCACTTTACACCAATTTTTCCTTAGGGTACGTCTCTTAGAACGTTCTTTCAATTACATTATGTATATCCATGTTCCTAGGATATTTAATCATATGAAAAATACTCTAGCTAATAAAATATTAGATTGGCATGTTGCAAACACATAAAAAGAAAAAGCACACACATGTACATGTACATACATTTGTAAAAGATTCAATCCATAAGAAAGAAAATATGTAAATATAAATATAAATATAAATATAAATATAAATATAAATAAATATATATATATATATATATATATAAGTTTCATGAGTACATAGGTGGGCGTGAACACCTCAAAAATAGTGTTCAGTAGGCATCGTTGGGCTTATGCCCTCAAAAATAGATGTACAAAAAGTGCCCTTGGCACATCAAAGGTCCATCCTATCTAAGCACGAGGCCTATTAGCCCTTCCATAATGCACAATGGCATTGGAAAAATGTCGGAATAGCTGGACCCATGTCTGTGGCACCCCTACTACATGAGGCTGCATAGATGGCGAGAGATCCTCGATCTCAACCATAGGTATGGTGGGACTGAGCATAGTGAGGTTGTGCTCCACTTGTCTCAAAAATCTCTCAGCCTCTTCAGTTGGAGGTCCCCCTACAGTTGTTGGTCCGCCGACTACTGCTGGTCCTGCCTTTGGTCGAGGACGTCATTGAGTCCTCACAAATTCTGTTGGGTGCACTAGTCCCACATCTGTACATAGCATATACACAAGAGTCAGTACTCTATACACATATAAAAATGATATATATAAAAACAATTAAAAATTAAATAACTTTAAAAATCATGTTACCTATATTGCATCGCTCCTCGCCGAGAGGCATGGGCATCTCTATATCTCTGGAGAAGTCCATCACGGTGTAAGGGTAGTCCTTGATCGTTGGATTATTACATGCCCACTAGTCTAAAAACTTTTCATCAAAGGCCTCTATGGTCCTCCCTCCCCCCTGTCATGGAAACAATGATACCCACCTACATACTTCTAGGAAGGAGGCCACATGCCCCTATACTGTCTCTCAGGGACTGAGACTGGGTACCCTCTCAAAGAAAAAGGAACATAAAATCATACTGAACCCAAAGTTATTGTTGGTACGCTGTCGACACTTTGTCAGTTATATATTCATGCACATAAGCATGGTCGTGCTCCAATCAAAAATGTGGGCCTCCTGACACTGAACGGAACAATACATGTGTGATTGGGAGGCTTGATACATGGTTACAGATCCAGTAATCCACCCAATCAACAACAAGATCACTCGTAGAGTCAAACTAATGATCTTGTGAATCGGCACCTGAGAACCTACCTTCTCAGTGCTAGCCTCATAGTATATCTGGATATAATCCTCGATGTTGAAAGGCCCATGGAGAAATGTCCTCAGATTGACTAGCTCCCCTCTCCTTGAGAGGCCATTCAGGAAGTAAATTTCCTCTATTGTGGGGTTCAACAACTGACCCTCTCGCATGAATGCCTCTGCATCTGGGTGTCAATAATCCATGAGATCGTTGAGTAATCTGGGTTGTGCCCTCAAAAATGGGCACTGGAAGAACTTCCATAGCCCACATTTTTTCAATGTAGCGATGGTTGTAGGGTCCTCTTCAACCAGAATGTCAATGTCCACATGCTCCCTCTCCCTCTAGCGGACATACATCTTGTTCCATGGAAAAAAGGAGGAAGTTTAGTACATGCATTTTTATTTTTCCAAGATTGCAAAGGTGTACGCGAGTTGTATTGGCCACAATCGCGTATGTACATGGGAATATTTTTTTATGCCCAAGTACATACACGGGTTATACTTGGACATCCGAGGTGCACATAGGGACACTCTTTTTAATAGAGTGTGCCCCCTCAAAAACTAAAATAAATGCAAAATTGAAGTATGGAAATGCAAGAGGGATGATATTTTACTTACTTGGTCCAAGTAGAAGTTCGTTTCGTCCACTGAAGCTCCCGAAATCAACACTTTAAGAAAAAGGGGGGTGGGCTAACTGCACCGAAAAGGGAAAAGAGCAGACTTAAGTCCAAGAGAATATTTTATTAATATTTTTGAAAAGTGTAATTATGGATATTTATTTATCCTAAGTTCCTGAGGCATGGTAATGAGTCACCATGTGGCTAAAGCTAAGTATGAAGGTGACAAGTGTCCAATTTAAGGCATGCAATACATATTGTTGGCCTTTGTATATTTTTTTTTTCCGAGGGTATTCATTCATTTCTCATGTGCAGAAGGGGTCGAACAACTAAGGAAAGACAACTATTACCTTATCTACAGATAAAAGATTGTAAAGTGGTTTTATGTATTGTAACTAGAGTATTTTTTATCGAAGAAGCGAGTTGTCGAGCCCATGAGAATTATCTCCAGGTGATATATTTTTTTTCAAAGAGGTGGGTTGTCAAGCCCATGAGCATTCTCTCTAGGTGAGATATTTTTTTTCAAAGAGGAAGGTTGTTAGGCCCATGAGAATTCTTTCCAAGTGAGAGTTTTGCTAGGAATTGTTTCTTGGTGCACTGGGAATTATTTACAGGGCTCTAAGACTTCATGTCTACCCTGTTGTTGAAGCCTTGGAAGGGAATTGCGCAACCGAGGGATTGTTGAGTAGAGTAGGGGCACACTTCCTTGGGTGGGATAGGCATGTGGGGAATGAGAGACAGTAGGCTAGTTGCAGCAGTGGAACCTTGGAATAAAAATATATGTTGATTATCAAACCTTAGCCTGGCATTAAGAATCATTTTTCCCTAGTGGATTTTAAGCCCCATCTCGAGGATGAATTGTTGCTGAAATTTATGAGAAACAAAGTCTATGGTTGGGAGGAATGTCTAAGTTCTGTGCATAGTTGGTAACTTTTCATAAAAGATAAGGTTCCTTTATGTGCTTGTCTCATTTACTGCATGCTTAATTATCTATTTTTAATATGGGTTTAATTATTATATGATGTTGCATATAAGTAAATTTTTTTATTTTGTATAATGTTGCTTACACAAGTATGTGTGGTGTTGATATTTAGTATTTATAATCATACATGCGGAGTATGTAATTTTTTATTAGCTATTTCTGTTAAGTTAACCTTATAATGATCATTTGTCTTAGAGGTGAGGCTAGAATGGTCGTGCATGTAGGGAAGTAGTCCACATGCGCAAGGAGAAAAAAATTCTCATGTGATTCCAGAATGGTTGCGCACGCAGTAGTGATCACATGTTCATTATGGATTACAAGCATAGTAATGTTGTGTGCTCAATATGCTTGTGTGTGTAGTTTTATTGTGTTACTTTTGTTGTTATAAGTTGTGTCAGAAGAGGAAATTTTGTGTGGTGCTAACCATATTGGGGTCGAGCATGTTAATTCAAGTATTTTGGCATATGCCAATGTTATAGAGAAAAACATGTGCACTATATTTTGGAGTAGCATTTCTCAGTACTAAGTTGGGAACATTAAAAATTGGCATTAGAGCTGGTACCCAACTAGGAGGTTGGGTACGTGACAAGTTGTTATTAGAGTAGTTTGGTAATAGGGATGTTACAGATTGGTATCATAGCATTTTGGTAATGGGGATGTTACATTTTGGTATCAGAGATCATGTTTCAACACTGATCCTGCATGGGTTGAGTTTCTATTTAAGGCATAATTCAGACTAGTAAGTAGCCGAATTTGGAATTACAGTGTGGCCATGGTGCACCTAAAATAATAATGTGCAAGTGTGCACACTACATTTTGACACAGTGTGGTGTGGCAGTGGAAATGCATAGAAAACAATGTTGTAGGGTGTGCGCACTAAAAATTTGGAGCTGCACAGAGAAACAATTGTGGTGCATGCGTAATATTGACATCTAGTGTATATGTTGAATATTAACATCGTGCATTGGTACGTGTTGAATACCAGTGTGTGCATGGGCTTGAGAAGGAACAAGGAAAGAGTAAAGGGGTATTTGAATGAATTCCAAATGGCCATGACATACTACGCAAGACTCGGAATTGCACAAGGGAATAGTTGATGGGAAATTTTTGGACAAAGGATTTATATTATTCACCCAAAAATTTTGGAATTGGAAAGTTAAAATCATCCACGAAATCAGAAGAAAGGATTCTGAAAAAATGTTGCAGATTTTTCATGAAATTGTCTCATGAATTCATCTAAGAAATATTATTGCTTGCACATTTTGCATAATTAACAGTCATTAGAGTAGGAGAGAATCAACACAGAAATTCAAAAAGAATGGAAGATGTGTAGAGAACTTGCATCCATGATGATGAATTTGGGGATTTGTATGTCGATTTGGGTGTTGATGGTACAGAATCCAAAGAGGATTGCATAAACTTGGTAGAAACCATAAATGGACTGCAAAAAGTTGATAATGAAAGTCTTATGAAAGCCAAGGAGTAGCAAGATGAGTTCAATATCAATTTGATGCAAAGCTTGGAAAAAATAGAAAATAAAGTGGATAAGGAGACAGAGTCAACTAGATCAAGAAGTTGCAGGTCTCATGATGATAAAATAAGAGAAATGAGAAGTGTTTATAGGAATCACCCTCACTCACCAAACCATTCATTTAGGAAAGTGTGCAATATCTCAATACCATGTCCTGTCAGAAAGCATAAGAGGAGGAATAGGGTGGATGAGCTACAAGGATAAATGAATAAGATCAATCCTCCTACCTTTGATGGTGAACATAAGAAGGATGAATATGTGGAGACCTGGCTACTGGTTATGAGGAAGTATTTCCAGCTGCATAATTATTCTATGCAGGCAGAAGGGAGAATTATCATCTATCAACTAAAAGGAAAAGCATCAATGTGGTGGGATCAGTTCATGTAAGTACAACACATTGATGAAAATAAGATTACTTGGAAGGAGTTCAAGAGGTATTTTCAAAATAAATACTTAACCAAGAGAAACGATGACAAGAAAATGAAGGAGTTATTTGAACTCAAACTTAGGAGTATGAAAATAGATGAGTATGAAAGAATATTCTTAAAGCTATTGAAATATGTCACATTCATCAAGGATCAACAAGTTAAAATTCAGATGTATCTGAGTGGGTTTCCATCATTTATCAGTGACAAGATACAATATGATCACCCCAATACATTGGAGGAAACCATAAGGCACACTAATTTTCTTTATGATCAACAAAAGGGAAGACCAACTTTCCAAAAGGCTTGGGAAGATAAGATGCAAAGCAAGGTGAAACAGATGAAGAAGAGGTTTAAGCCACCATTTTTCAAAAATACTACGCAAGGACAATCAACACCCAATGAGCCCATAATGACGGACACAGTGGGGAAAAAAATAAGGAAACAACCTATTCAATGTTGGGGTTGTGGAGGGGATCATAGGTACAGATATTTCCCTCAAAAAGGTGAAAAATCAAGGACTATGCACAGTGTACAACAAGTTGCGATAGTTGAATACATGGGAAAAAATGTACCTAGGATTTATGTAACCCTATATAACAAGCAAGATAAGTTTTAGTTGCACATGATTGAGGTGGAAGTTAATATTAATGAACAAAACATTGTTATTTAATTTATTTAGGAGATATTCATATTTATCTAGATCCCAACATTGTGTAAAGATTCCAATTACCAAGAAGGAAGCTTGGAAAAACTTGGTTGGTGTAGTTAGCTACAAAAGCAAAAAGGAAAATTAATGAGATGGTTAAGGGATGTCCAATGGAAATAAATGGACTATGCACAAAAGATGATTTGAATGTCATACCTTTGCGCTCTTATGATGTCCTCATTGGTATGGATTGGTTGGATCAACATCATGTTGTTCCATATTGTTACAATAAGGAATTTACTTGCTTGGATGAGGAAGGAAACTTAAGAACATTTCAAGGAATTCCAAGAGTTGTAACTATCAGATAATTTTCATCCTTGAAATTGAAGAAAAGATACAGGAAATGATGTCAAGTATTTGTAGCACACACGGAGGAGGCACCTAAGGATGAAGTGACAAATGTTGAAGACTACATAGTACTTAAATAATTTTAGCTTGTCTTTAAAGAGATATCAAGGTTGTCACTTAAAAGAGATATTGATTTCTCTATAAATCTAATGTCGGGATAAACTCTTGTATCCAAGACTCCTTATAGGATGAGTACATCATATTTGAAGGAATTATAGATGTAGAGTGAAGAGATTCTGAAGAATGGGTATATACACCCAAGTGTGTCACCTTGGGATGCCCCAGTATTATTCATGAAGAATAAGGATGGTACACTGAGACTCTATATCGACTTCAGGAAGTTTAACAAAGTAACAGTAAAGAACAAGCATTCTTCGTCGAGGATAGATTACCTCTTTGACCAGCTGAGGGGTGCACAAATGTTTTCAAAGATTGATTTCAGAAATGGATATCACAAAATGAGAATTAAATAATAAGACATCAACAAGATTTCCTTCAGAATGAGGTATGGACATTACAAGTTCACAGTGGTTCCTTTCAGTTTGTCAAATGGATCAGATATATGCATGTGTTTGATGAATGTAGTTTTCATAAATTAATTAGATAAGTTTTTCATTGTGTTTCTAGATGACATACTTATTTACTCAAAGTCTGAATAAGATCATGAGAAGAACTTGAGGATGGTGCTACAAGTGTTAAGGGATCATCATTTGTATGCGAAGTTGAGAAAGTGTTCATTTTACCAGTGACAGATTCATTATTTGGGTCATATCATTTCCAAGGAAAGAATAGTTGTGGATCCGAAAAAGATAAAATCCATTGAGGAATGGCCAACACCAAGAAATTTTGTAGAGGTGAGGTCCTTCATGGGGCTTGAAAGTTATTAAAGAAGGTTTATTGAAGGCTTCTCAAACTTTGTGCACCCAATTACATCCTTGCAAAAGAAAGGTGTGTGATTTGAATGGACTTCTAATTATGAAAGGAGTTTCCAACACTTGAAAAGTTTGTTGGCAAGTGCACCAATTTCAAGAATTGTTGATCTTAATGAAGACTTCATTGTGTACATTAATGTATGCAAGTAAGGACTCGATGGAGTCCTTAGTCAGAATGGGCATGTGATATGCTATGAATCAAAATTTAAAAGAGCATTAAAGGCTCTATGCTACTCATGATTTAGAATTGGCAGCCATAGTGCATGCCTTGAATATGTGGCAGCACTATCTCATGGGTAAACGATTTGAGTTGAGAATAGAACATAGTGGTCTGAAGTATTTTTTTGGATAACCAAGTTTAAATGCTAGACAAATAAGGTGGTTAGAATTCCTCAGTGAGTATGACTTTGACATAAATAATATCATAGGAAAAGAGAACAAAGTGATTGAAAAACTTAGCAGGAGGGTGCATGAAATGCACGCTACAGTCATTAGCATGTAAAAATCATATTTTTATTACACAATTTTAAATGTTTCCAAATCAGATCAGTGTTATGTGGACATAAAGAAAAATTTACAGCAAGGTATGTCACATAAAAAATTTGAAGGTTAGGATGTAAAAGAGCATGGGATCCTCATGTATAGGAGTAAATTCTATGTGCCAAATGTTCATGAGTTGAAAATTATGTTATTGTCAGAGATGCATAAAGTTCCTTATGAAGGACACCCAGACTACTAGAAGACAATTGCGGCGGTCAAAAATCAATACTATTGACCAGGCATGAAAAAGGAGGTTTCTAATTTTATTTCTAAATGCCTTGAATGTCAAAATATCAAGGTTGAGCACAGACACTCGACTAGTTTTCTACAGCCTTTTCCCATTCCTGAGTGGAAGTGGAAAGTTGTGACCATGGATTTCATTACTAAGTTGCATAGGAATGCTAAAAAACATGATTATATTATGGTAGTGGTGGAAAATCCTACTAAATATACCCATTTTATTCTAGTGAAGTCAGTGCACAAGGCAGCTAACATTATTGAAATATACATGCAAAAAATCGCTAAACTACATGGTGTACCTAAGACAATTGTGTCTAACAAAGATTCCAAGTTCACATCAAACTTTTGGAAAGGTTTATTCAAAGGATTTGGAAAAAATATGAACTTTAGCACAACATATCACCCTGAGTCAGATGGGGAAACAAAAAGGGTAAATCAAGTGATAGAATATATGCTCAGGATGTATGTGATGGATAAACCATCAAAATGGGAAGACTACCTTCACTTGGTATAGTTTTCTTGCAACAATGAGTATCAAGGATATTTAAATATGATCCCATTTGAGGCACTTTATGGAAGAAAGTGCAACACACTAGTGAGTTGGGACAACCCAGCAGACTGCTCACTAGTTGGGTCAGATCTTCTCTAGGAAATGAAAGAGAAGATGGTAATTATAAGGCAAAATTTAAAGGTTTCCCAAGACAAGAAGAAAATATACATAGATAAAGGTAGAACCCACATAAAGTTTAAAGTGGACGACCATGTGTTCTTGAAAGTAAAATCTAGACACGGTTCCTTGCAGTTGGGAAAATGTTCTAAGTTGTAAACATGTTATTGTGGGCCATTTTAAATCCTAGAAAGGATTGGTCATGTCACATATATTATTGCATTTCCTGCATCCTTGTGTATTCATAATGTTTTCCATGTATTATTTTTAAAAAAATATGTACATTATGCTCATCATATTATTGATTGGAACCTGATTCAAGTGGATCCTAAAGGTGATTTTTGAGTGTGACATGTTTGCATATTGGATCCGAAAATCAAACAGCCTCATAATCGATCCATGGAGCTAGTAAAGGTCCAATGGACATGGTTGATCCAAAAATACTTAGATGTAAAAATAACTCTTAAATACACAAACATTTGACCAGATTCAATAAATGAACATTGCTTGACTATTTGCAAAAACACATGTGAACATACTTATTTGTCCATATACTTCATTAATATTGATGAATAACTTGAATAATAATGAGATAACACAACATAACTCAAATTGTATATATTTTTGACATATGTTACTTCATCTTCAAATTCCCTTTAGATAACATGATTGTTCTTCATCGTCTCAAAATACCAAATTACATTACAATATGAGCTTGCAAAAATCCAATTTAATGGACTTTCTTTAATTCCATTACTCAAAACAAGAAAATAATTTCACCATTGAAATCCTTGTGAAATTTTGAGAAATTTGACTATAAAGTCAACCAAATTTCAAACAAGTGCCGAAAAAGTCATTTTTACACGTATGAAGAGAATATGGGTCTCATACATGAAAAACTGAGACAATATTTTTTTTAAATACCTATGATCACAAAACAGACTTCAAATTCACGAGCCTTGCAGAAAAGTGAACCCAACGAGTATAAAATTACCTAGGTGTGAACAATATACCTTATGGCATGCTTTTCCATGCAACACATAAACTTATGAAAACTCAGCACACACTTCAAAACACATAAATGCACTCTACATTGAAATTAGTGCACCTTGACATCTGTTCCTGCATTGGAATGTGTGTTGAGAATTGGGATCTGTGCCTATATATAGAGTGCAGGCCCCCAACTGTACCCAATTTTTATGATAACATAAGCATATTCATAAAATACATATGGTTCATTTTTTATAACAAACCACCCCTTGTGGTGTAATGGTAGGTGCTTTATGTTGAAAACATTGGAATATGTTTTGGAGGTTATGGGTTCAATCCCCGTGGACTCATATATATAGTATATATGGTTTTTTTTGTTGTAACATATGGTATATAAACATATGTTATATGGTTACAATTCGTTAGCCCCTGTGCAAATATAGGTGATGGTTTCATTGAACATCGATAAACCATGGGTCTGGGGCTTAGGCCCTCAACCCTTTTGGTGTCGACCATACATTTTAAAAAATTTAAATATAATTTGTAATATATATGGCTAAGTACTACTTGTGTATTTCATTGGAAATGGAGCTTGGTATAAATCTTTGGGAGGTCACAGGTTCAACCCCTGTCGACTCCATAATTTCACACAACTCTAACCATTAATGGCTAATGGGAGGCTTCCATGTGGAAATCTCTCATTTGTATCATCGTGCCACATGTCAACAATTGATTGGTCCACCTGGACTTGTACAAACTACCCATTCACCTTCCAACCGGTGATACCACGTCACCTATATGGTTGAATGGTCATGTTCCACTTTTCACCCTTGCAGTGGTGACACATATCACTCTTTTACCCCTTTGACTTTTGACTTTGACATGTTTGCCCAAAATTTGACCACTCATAACTTTTTCATACAAACTCTTCTTGAGGAAACATTTGTGTCGTTGGAAATCTATCATCGATCTCTATGCATTGATGGAATTTTCAAGAGAGTTTGAGAAGATTGAATTTTGAGCTTTTATGGGCCCCCTGGGACCTCTGTGAGCATTATGGATCCTGTTAGACCTCTATGAGCGTTCATTATATCCTCCTGGATCACACCTCCCTAGTGAAGAACTTTTGGACCTCCAAAAGTATGGGTTATTCATAAATGAAGTGAGAATTCTTCCGCCACACTTGTCCAATATCATCCATCCAACCTTCTTGGATAACAAGAACCTGACTCACCATAACCATAATTAAGATTGAAAAAATGTTGCTTACCAAGTTAACCATTCCCTTAAATTCATAAACTATTCCATTCATTTTTGTAGTAGCTAACCATAATCCACTAATTAGTAATAAACTGAACAAAAAAACTGAATATACATATGCAAAAGAGAATGAACCATCAACATATATGCCCTTGTTAACATGAATGACATCAACCAAAGGACTTGTTATTCTTTCAACCGTAGGCTGTAAACATGGATCTTGGATACTAGAATTAGCTAGCATGTGCCTTGTAGTGACAACTGTCAAATTCATCTTCATCTGATGAGATCTCACAATGAACTCAGTCCCATCCTTGAAGAGATGATACTTATTCTGTCCCTTGTATAAAATGGTCTTCCTATCATACAAGTATGGACTTCCAAAAACCATCTCGAAAATGTCAAGTGGAACCATGTCTAACTCTACCTCATCAATGAAATTGGATGTGATCGCAAAGTGTAAATTCCATTTCTTAGTTACCTATACCTGAGCATTATCACAAATCCAACCCAAAGGATATGGTCTCAGATGAGGCCTAGTTTCCAATCCAAAAGTCTAAACAACTTTCTCTAAAATAATATTCACTTGTGATCTGGTATCAACAAGTGTATCAATCTTAGTGTTATTTAAGATAACTTGTAAATGAAACAGTTATTTACTTTGCCTTCCATTAGGAATTACTTTATACTTTGCTGGAAAAGTACATGAACTGAAACTTACAACACAAGATTTACCTTTTATGCCCATAGATGTAACCTTGGTTTCATCCTCAGAATATGATCCAAGATCTCACACCATGGTCATGTTCGTCTTTTTATCCTTTCTAGGATGAGTCCATTTCGGCTTCAATTTTGGATGCAACTTCCAACAATGCTTCTCATCATGTCCTTTATTCTTGTAGAGAGAACATGTAGGCTTCCTCTCTTAATCCTTCTTCACTATAGTTGTCTTATTACTCTTCCCTTTTACCTTTGACTTCTCCTCGAATTCATGTGGCTCCTTTGACACATCCTCAACAACATTTTTTCCTTTGTTGTCTTCAAGAAGAGTAGCTTGTAATGATATTTTGTCAATATTTGTAGCATTTAACATCAATATATTATGGCGAAGATATGAGTGCATACCACCAATAAACTTTAGAAGAGTCTCATGATTATGTAATGGAATTCCCAAAGATAATTCATTCCTCTTAAATTCCTTTGTATAAACTTGAACATTTTTCCCTTTTTGTTGTCGTAAATGTTGCTAGGAAATCATTGATGTTTTCATATAAGCCAATGGATAAAATTGTTTTCTTAATGCATCAGTAAATTAAATCCATGAAAAAATGATTTTACCATGTTGAATAAGATCATTCTGTGTCCAACTCTCCCACGATATCAAAGTTGTGTCGCTCAGGAAAAGAGTAGCCAATTGTATCCTTGAAGTGTCTTGTATGAGTTTTTGT
The DNA here is from genome assembly GCA_009831015.1 of Picea engelmannii. Classification (NCBI taxonomy): domain Eukaryota; kingdom Viridiplantae; phylum Streptophyta; class Pinopsida; order Pinales; family Pinaceae; genus Picea; species Picea engelmannii. The sequence continues at coordinate 150,314 of ML783480.1, read as the reverse complement.
ACCCTACAATAAACTTCAAACAGTTTGATACAATTATCCAATTTATTTGCATTCAACTCTCCATCATAAGTAGGAAAATCAAAATTTACATATAGCTTTAACAAAGGCAGATCATGAGAATGAGAAAAGTTCTTAGAATTCTTTTTCCTCTTATGAGAAGAATGTTCACTTCCAACAAAAGATGATGATGATGATGATGATGATGATGATGATTATGATGGGGATGAAGGATACCATGGAGGTTTTTCACCTTCTCCTTCTTCTTCATCTTTTACCATTGTTTCAATTGGACCACCTTCACTTTGATGAGGAGTTTCTCTCCTTCTTTCTGGGTCTTCTGAAATTCCTTAACCATATTTTTCATCTCAAGGAACATCCTTCGAAATTCCTTATCATTCTCAAAAAGAACATATTCATGCTCCATTTTTTTCCTTCAAAATACTGGTTCAATCTCAAGATTAAAAACTTCAAGCACACCTTCACCTTTCTTGGATTTGGACCTTGTAAGCATTCACTTGAAAATAAATTTCAAAACCATATATAATACCAACTTGATACAAAAATCATTATATGTAAAAATAACTCTCAAATACACATAAACATCCCACCAAAATCGGTAAATGAAGATCGCTTTACTATTTGTAAAAATACATGTGAATATGCTTATTTTTCCATAAAATTCATTAATATCGATGAACAACTTGAATAATAATGAGATAGCATAGTAGAAAATAACATAAATCAAATTATATATATATTGTTGACATATATTACTTCATATTGAAAGTCCCTTTAGATAACATGTTTTTTCTCCATCATCTCAAAATAGCAAATTACATTACAATGTGAGCTTGCAAAAAGCCAATTTAATGGACTCTCTTTAATTCCATTACTCAAAACAAGAAAACAAGTTCACCATTGAAATCCTTGTGAAATTCTGAGAAATTTTACTATAAAGTTGACCAAATTACGAACGGGTGCCAAAAAAAACCTTTTTACACATATGACGAGACTATGGGTCTCATACATAATAAACTGAGATAAGACTTTTACAAAATACCTATGATCACAAAACATAATTCAAATTCATGATCCTTGCGGAAAAACGAATCCAATGAGTATAAACTTACCTAGGTGTAGAAAATATACCTTATGGCGTGCTTTTTTCCATGCAACACGTAAACTTATGCAAACTCGACACACACTTCAAAACATATAAATGCACTCTGCATTGAAATTAGTGCACCCAGGCATGTGTTCCCACATTGGAATGTGTGTCAAGAATTGGGATCCATGCCCATATATAGTGCGTGGGCCCCTAACCATACCCAAGTTTTACGCTAACATAGGCATATTCATTAAATACATATGGTTCGTTTGTTATAACAAACCACCCCTTGTGGCTTAATGGTAAGCGCTTTATGTTGAAAACGTTGGAATATACTAAGGAGGTTATATATATAGTACATATGGTTGTTTTTGTTGTAACATATGGTATATAACCATATGTTATATGGTTACAATTCGTTATCCCCTCTCACAAATATAGGTGATGGTTTCATTGAGCATCAATAAACCATGGGTCGAGGGATTAGGCCCTCAACCCTTTTGGTGCCAACCATACATTTTTCACAAATTTAAATATATTTTGTAATATATATGGTTAAGTACTACTTGTGTAGTGCATCAGAAATGGAGATTGGTATAAATATTTGGGAGGTCACGAGTTCGACCCCTATCGACTCCATAATTTTACACAACTCTAACCATTAATGGTCAATGGGAGGCTACCATGTGGAATCCTCTCATTGGTCTCCTTATGCCACACGTCAAAAATTTATTGATCCACCTAGAATTGTATGATCTACACATTCACCTACCAACCGGTAATGCCATGTCACTTGTACGATCATATGGTCATGTGTCATGTGTCACCCTTGCAGTGGTGACATGTGTCACCCTTTTACCCCTTTTACCCCTAGGACCTTTGTGAGCATTCTAGATCCTCCTAGACCTCTATGAGTGTTCATTAGATTCTCCTGGATCACTGGTATGGTCCTAAGGATAAAACTTGAAAGCGCAAAGATGTTATGCGGGCAGAGTATCCACATATTTTTGAATATTTCTAAAATTTTGTGTGTACATGTGTATATAATGCATTGAGGATGGTTCATAAATAAGGGGAAGGGGAATGTAATGTCCCTAATCTGAACCCCATTTGTAATTGTACATATAGTATAGTGATCTGTTGGTATCAATTGTAAATGTAAATGTACATATAGGATGGTGAGTCATTGGCACCAAGTTTTGGTTTTGTGTGCTCCTGAGTAGTGTGCGAGGATTGTTATCAAAGAAACGATGCACATATTTCATAGTGTTGTGCACACATGGGTAACTGCACATGGTTTCACATCAAAGGAAGGGTGCGCACATCTCACAGTGTTTCACACACTTGAGTAAGTGCATGGGGATTACCTTGAAGTGTGCATCGAGTTGAGTTATACACACACACACACACACACACACACACACATATATATATATGGATGTATATGTATCTGTGGTTGGAGAGCCTATGTGGTTATGAGGATGGTGAGTTGGGATGAAAATAGGTCAGTGTGTCTATCCTTGTAAAATGTAATCACACTCAAGTTATTAATAATATCACATCATTGCATGCAGACAAATCAGAAGAAAAGATACGAGGGGATAACTCCACTGAAAAGGGAAAAGAAGGGACTTAAGTCTAAGGGAGTCTTTTATTAATATTTTTGGAAAGTGTAATTATGGATATTTATTTATCCTAAGTTCTCAAGGGATGGGAATGAGTCACCATGTGGATAAATCTAAGTATGAAGGTGACAAGTGTGCAATTTAAGGCATGCAATATATATTTTTGGCCTTAGTGTATTTTGTGGGATTCATTCATTTCTCATGTGCAGAAGGGGTTTTTTGTATTGTAACCAACATATTTGTTGTTGAAGAGGCAGGTGGTCAGGCTCGTGATCATTCTCTCTGGGTGAGATATTTTTTGTTGAAGAGGTGGGTTGTTAGGCCCATGAGAATTATGTACATGTCAGAGTTTTGCTAGGAATTGTTGCCTGGTTCATTGGGCATTAGTTACAAGGATCTGAGACTTCCTGTCCGACCTATTGTTGAAACCCTGGAAGGGAAGTGGGGAAACCAAGGGACTTTTGAGAAGAGAAGGGAAAAACTTCCTTGGGTGGGACAAACATGTGGGGAATGAGAGACTGTAGGCTAGTTGCAGCAGTGGCACCTTGGAATGAACAATTATGTTTATTATTAGACCTTATCCTGGTATTAGGAATCATTTTTCCCTAGTGGAGTTTAATCCCATCTTAGTGGTGACCTGTTGCTGAAAGTTATGAGCAATAGAGTCTATGGCCGGGAGGAATGTCTGAGTTTTGTGTGTAGTTGGTGACTTTTCATAAAAGATAAGTGTCCTTTATGTGCTTGTCTCATTTACCATGTGCTCAATTATCTATGTTTAATATTGGTTTAATTCTTGTATGAAGTTGCATATAAGTAATTGTTGTTATTTTGTATAATGATGTTTGCACATGTATGTGTGGTGTTTATATTCAATATTTGTAGTCGTACACAAGAATGATTTTTGGGGCTAAATTTCATCAATGGGATAATTTCCCATGGGTTTTCCCAAAAAATGACTCACTAATTTCCATTTTTTTTAAATAATTCACCCAAATTCCATAGAATAAAATTATTTTACCTTCAAATTCGCCAAACATTTATAGAAACTATACAAAATCCTTATAAATTTGAATATTTTTACAAAAATGTCTCCAAATATTTTACATTTTGCATATTAACGACTAGTAAGATTAGCCTAGGTTTCTACATTTTAATATAAATTTCCATCCTTAAAATTATCTCTGGTGGTATATTCAGAGTGTGATAGTTGTTATTATTTATTCATGTTAAGTTAAACTTATAATGGTCATGAGTCTCCGAGGCGAGGTTAGAATGGTCTCTGAGGAGAGGTTAGAAGCAGTCTGGCCGCATAAGGAGAAAAAAAAAATTGTGTGACGCTAGAATGGTTGCATGTAAAGTAATGATCACATGTTCAATATGGATTACACACACAGTAATGTTGTGTCCTCGGTATGCTTGTGCATGAAGCTATATTGTGTTACTTAAAAATTTTTAAGTTGTGTCAGAAGATGAAAGTTTGTGTGGCACGATCCAGCTTGGGGTCGAGCACATTACTTCAAGTATTTTTGTGCAGACCAATGATATAGAGTAGAATATACACACTAGATTTTAGAGTAGTGTTTCTCAGTAGTAAGTTGGGAACACTACAAATTGGTATCATAGTTAGTACCCATATAGGAGGCTACATACGTGACAAGTTGGTATCAGAAAAGATTGGTAACGAGAATGTTAAAAATTGGTATCAAACTAGTTTGGTAACAGGGATGTTACATAGGATTTGAAGTAGGAATTCCTTATATGACCATAGAGTGAAGGCCAGATCCCATCAAATTCTGGTAAAATCCTAGTACACAATCCTAAATAAAACCTTGAATGGTTAAGTTTCAAGACAAACTCTTGTTGATGATTGAATCCATCAGGAACAAAGCGACAAACTCATGAGAACATTAGTCCCCCTTTGTTTTTAGAGAGGTGGTTCTCCTCTTTGGATAAAATATATATCTTTGAATATCTTAGATTAGGGAGAGTGCTAGGAAGCAAACCCCAAATATTTATTGCTTGGATTTATATGAAAATGGTTCTTCAATAAACCAATACAATCTTTATGTGTAGAAAAACTAGTTTTACAATAAGAAAATATTTAAGGAGTGCTTCAACATCATAATTAAATTATGATCATCATCACACACAATATTCGTAATAATATATAAATGCATCCATATCTTCTTCATGGGAAATAGGAGAGAATGATTTTATCATCTCAAATAATTTTAATAGAGTATTGCAATTAGTAATAAAAGAGAAATTGATAGGTCAACCTCAAATATCTCATACTTAAAACCCAAAGTTACAAGATAAAATTAATATCAACCAAGGAGAAATTCTTTGTGGAGTTTATTCATGAGAAATGTTCTCCATTACCAAAAAATTGATAGCCATGTATGTGGTTGCAAATTATCCATGATCATACAAGAAAATTATGTATAAGAATACAAGAAAAGCACTCAACAACTCAGCCTTGTTCCCAACTTTGAGATTCAAGAATAAAGCTATGAGAAGTGGTGTAGAAGAATAGAAAGAATGGACAAGATGGAGATTTGTTTCTTTTTATCAGAAGCTTGATTTTGTATCCATGTCTATACCTTATTCTTCCTCTGATATTTCGCCTTGTCCCTCTAATAATACTCATTATTGGAACCTTTGATGAAGCCTTTCTTCTCTTTTTAAGAAGATATTTTCTAACTACTTGAGTAGTTAGGGTTTTCTTCCTCTCTTGAAATTCACGTACAAGTTTCTTCTTGGAACATTCCCTTTAATTAATTCCTAATTAATTAATCACTAATGAACTCACATCATTAATATAATTATATTGAAAATGGGTCCCTCTCCTTTTTTAATAAAAGTTTTAATTAAACTTTAATTTTTTTTAAATTTAATTAATTTCCCTTTAAACAAGGTTGACTTTGTTATAATTTTCTAGCAATAATAAAAAAAAAAATTATCCATTGAAAACATTCCAGTTATTATATTTATCATCTTATTTTTCCAACGATATAATTTTTTTCCAAATCCGTCGCTCAGATCTCAAGATATGAGCTCGTGAAGTTGAGTTGTCATGCAGGCCCATTAAAAATGTAGCTGACTAATATTTTAATTTCTGAGAAAAATGTATCAACTTCAGCACTTGAAACCTATACCACCATATTCTACGTCGAAATATATTTCCAACGGTATACATTTTACGTGATTCCGACACCCGGAGCTAAAGTTATGGCCTCTGCAAGATCGTGACTCAGCCATCGTCGATATGATGTCTTGGGGAAATCTTAGTATTTGATTTCAAATTCATTTCTCTCTCTTTGACATTTTAACTTTTTATTCATAAATATTATCCCACATACATTGGGATATTACAAATCTTCATGGTATACAACACTATTAGGGACCTAACCTCCCTAACCCCTCAGGTATGTAGAATAATATAATTCCATGTAATAAATACTAGTATTAATAAGGCCTAGCAATAAGTAAGAATAAGTCAAATGTAAGAAGACCTAAAACAAGCTTCCACTTCTAGAAGGATATTGTTAAGAACCAAACATCAATATAGCATAGAAAAACCTCAGGAAAAGTACTCAACGCCTTGAAAAAGAGATAATTTCAGATAATAAGCCTCTTCGAGGGGGCAACCTCCTTTTACCCCACTTAAATGTTCAAGTACA
>ML783480.1:129132-141185 GCA_009831015.1 Picea engelmannii | reverse complement strand
CCTTAATTGGGGCATATTAGATTAGTAATGTTATTTTATTTATGTCGACTTTAGGCCATTAGTTGTAATTATACCTCCTAGTCTCCTATATATACCAAGGAGACATTTTCATTTTGAATCATCTTGTACTTGAACATTTAATTAGGGTAAAAGGAGGTTGCCCCCTCAGAGAGGCTTATTATCTGAAATTATCTCTTTTTCAAGGCGTTGAGTACTTTTCCTGAGGTTTTTCTATGCTATATTGATGTTTGGTTCTTAACATATCTTCTTCATGGGAAATAGGAGAGGATGATTTTATCATCTCAAATAATTTTAATAGAGTATTGCAATTAGTAATAAAAGAGAAAATGATAGGTCAACCTCAAATATCTCATACTTAAAACCCAAAGTTACAAGATAAAATTAATATCAACCACGGAGAAATTCTTTGTGGAGTTTATTCATGAGAAATGTTCTCCATTACCAAAAAATTGATAGCCATGTATGTGGTTGCAAATGCTCCATGATCATACAAGAAAATTATGTATAAGAATACAAGAAAAACACTCAACAACTCAGCCTTGTTCCCAACTTTGAGATTCAAGAAAAGCTATGAGAAGTGGTGTAGAAGAATAGAAAGAATGGACAAGATGGAGATTTGTTTCTTTTTATCAGAAGCTTGATTTTGTATCCATGTCTATACCTTATTCTTCCTCTGATATTTCGCCCTTCCCCTTTAATAATACTCATTATTGGAACCTTTTATGAAGCCTTTCTTCTCTTTTTAAGAAGATATTTTCTAACTACTTGAGTAGTTAGGGTTTTCTTCCTCTCTTGAAATTCACGTACAAGTTTCTTCTTGGAACATTCCCTTTAATTAATTCCTAATTAATTACTCACTAATGAACTCACATCATTAATATAAGTATATTGAAAATGGGTCCCTCTCCTTTTTTAATAAAATTTTTAATTAAACTTTTATTTTTTTTAAATTTAATTAATTTCCCTTTAAACGAGGTTGACTTTGTTATAATTTTCTAGGAATAATAATAAAAAAATTATCCATTGAAAACATTCCAGTTATTATATTTATCATCTTATTTTTCCAACGATATAATTTTTTCCCAAATCTGTTGCTTAGATCTCAAGATATGAGCTCGTGAAGTTGAGTTGTCATGCAGGCCCATTAAAAATGTAGTTGACTAATATTTTAATTTCTGAGAAAAATGCATCAACTTCAGCACTTGAAACCTATACCACCATATTCTACGTCGAAATATATTTCCAACGGTATACATTTTACGTGATTCTGACACACAGAGCTCAAGTTATGGCCTCTGCAAGATCGTGACTCAGCCATCGTCGATATGATGTCTTGGGGAAATCTTAGCATTTGATTTCAAATTCATTTCTCCCTCTTTGACATTTTAACTTTTTATTCATAAATATTATCCCACATACATTGGGATATTACAAATCTTCATGGTATACAACACTATTAGGGACCTAACCTCCCTAATCCCTCAGGTAGGTAGAATAATATAATTCCATGTAATAAATACCAATATTAATAAGGCCTAGCAATAAGTAAGAATAAGTCAAATGTAAGAAGACCTAAAACAAGATTCCACTTCTAGAAGGATATTCCTCTAGATTTTTATTTTGGATAGATATATTTAGTATAAATAGGAATAGAGGATATGAGAAATCTTGTCTTGGAGTGTAATGACCCTTTTTATTACTATGAATAATTTCATAAATAAACCTAAACATTGGCTAATTATAATTAATATATAAATTGATTATAAGTTATTAATTAATTATTTTGATTATACTTAGCTGAAGTCTGATTAACTCCTTGATTAAGGGTTAATGAAGGAGTAATTATTAAATGAGACATTAAATGATTTAGTATTAGACTAATGGTTAGTGACTAATTAATTATTAAATAAAGTAATTGATTAACTATGTAATAAACCAAAGGGGGAAAATAAAATAAAAACATAAATAAGGTTAAAGGGGTTACGTATCCCATGAGGGATAACGTAACCCATAAGTTAAAGGGAATAATTAAAAGAGGATAAGACCATTAATAAAGAACTAAATGAAGGGATAAGGTTTTAATGTATGGATAAGGGGTTTGGTGAGGAGTAATGGAAGGGGCGAGGGCGGTGAAAGGAGGATAAGGGAAGGAGAAGGACGGGGGGAAGGGCATTATTCATTTTGGTCGGGATTTCATTCATGAGGGGAGGAAGGGAGATTTTGGGGCAGCATTGGGAGAGAGTGAATTAATAGTGGTGACAGTGGGATTTACCATGCACACCGTGGCTGAGGGGTTTTGGGCTCGGAGGGCTAGGACATCCATAGATGTCCTAGGGCCAGGCGTACTGGTCGGTAAGGTGGCCGGTTTTGGGGTGTTCAAGCGAAGGTTCAAGCTGAAGGTTCAAGCTGCTGCAAGCGAAGGTTCAAGCGAAGATTCAAGCTTAGCATCAGTGACAGGTATTTTCAAAATTGTGAAGTGTTTACTTAAATTTAACTTGTATGCAAATTGTTATGTAGATTTAAATTGTTATGCAAATTGTTTTGGAAAATGTTATTTTATTTATCAAAATCTGGGAATGAATATGCGTGAGTAAGCAAATTTTTAGTAAGTTTCAAAATTTCCGCTCTGTTTTAATTTATGGTAGCTTAAATGAAATATTAGTCACTACATGGAGATTATTGTAATAGAGCTTTGCTCTACTAGAGGTTTCCCCCTCGCAGAGGAAAGTGAACATTGCTATCATTAATCAAGGTTCTCTTTCTAGTGTTATTCATCTAATATTCTAGTATTGTTCTAGTTATATCATTGTTTCTCTGTCATTTCTATGCTAAAATATTTGTGTTCTACATACTATGTTATATTTGGAATAGTACAAGTCGTATCAGAGAAATTTCCTCGACAGAAAATTATGGGTTAAATTTTTTTTTAGGGTAGATACGTATTTCAACATCTTGAAGCTACAAATATCTATCATTCAACACATAAATCCATGGTCAGGGAATCATACACGCAGGAACTATGAGTGGTTTTTAAGCACCCATCTGTTGGCCACCCTTGTAACCCCTGTTGGTACTCCTTCAAGTGGTAATACATCAAAAAACACATGTATACATATCAACCTAGATATCTTGAAGCCCTCCATAGATAAATTGATCGATCACTTGACTCCTATAGTTCCACCGAGAATGTAACATCCCTCTCTGGCGCACTGAGAAAACTTATTCTTTGAGGACACTTGCTCGCAAGTGATCTAGACTTTTATGATGTTAAACCATTTATACTTGATTATGATGCGATTGACAGACGACATGATGTTTTACTATTTGATGTAGAAGGGTGCTATTGACTCAGTTTTATTGAGTGTGCAGGGTTTTTGACCTTGAGGATGCAGAGGCATCGATGGAACACCTTGGACTCCGGATTGAGTCAGGGAGTGTTCTATTTGGGTTGATTTATTTACTTTGATATTTCATTGATTTGATGATTTGACGTTGACATGTTATGAAACAATTGTCGATGATGCAGGTTGACAATAGCTTGCCGACCAGACTCACATATGGAGTAAAGGGGCCACACATGATTTCCAAAGAGGTTGAGGGAGAGGAGTGGACAATAGCCCTGCCACCGCCTACTAGCACTCTCGTCGTGGCTCAAACTGTAGGTTAACGATTACCTAGTTCGAGAGGATCCACGATGTCATGAGGGAAGACTATGGCAATCGCTCACAATGATTCTAAGGGGTGCGCAATAATGCGAGGACCTTATTCCTTAGAACCCTTAGTCTCCCACAAGTTCACCTGGTGGAGTGTTGACTCCAGGGGTTATAGATGTCTACCAATAAGTTCAGTTGGCAAGTGGCACCCTTGGAGCACATGGTGCATCCTGAAGGGCACGTCACACAAAAGAAACACAAGAAGCAAGTGGAACCCTTGGAGCACGTGGTGCATCCTGAAGGGCATGTCGCGCAAAGGAAATGAACGAGGCGAGTGGCACCCTTGGAGCATGTGGTGCGTCTTGAAGGCAACGTCACATTGATGTGGATGAAGGAAACAAACCTAAATAGCCCTAAGTCAATAACTCCTTAATAAAGTCTTAAAATGACACCCCTAAACAAATAGTCATCCAGTTCAAAATCTAAACCTATGTAAAAAAAAAAAACTTCTCTAAGATAAAAATTTCATTTAACCTTAAGGAAAAAGGCCCTAACTCTAACTCTAAAAAGAGCCTAAACCTAATTCTAAATGAAATAGCTCCTATGAATCTTGACCTAATCCTATACCCAAATATCATTAGTAATAGCAATTAACCCTAATAACCATTAAAATAATTAAGCAAAACATCATTATGATATTTTAGGCTAGAGTTCACACCTCAATGCAGTGCAAAGAGAATGCAATTTTTAGAACGTACCTGAGCGCTAGTTCTTGGATTTATTAGCGTTAACTTCATCTAAATACAACCAATATATCAACGGATACATTTTAGTTAACTCAGACAATAAATTTCATTGAAGGCCTCTCCTTCTTTAAACATGTTAGCACTCTGTAATTTGCCTAAGGATGTTGAGGCAATTACAGAGGTAACCTCGAACCGCTTCGAGTCTTGGATCTAGCCCTCGAAGACTCAGAGAGGGATCTCTCTTTTAGATTTAACTTTGTTTGTAATAGGACTGATGTTAGGCTAGCTATAAAAGCAAGGAAAATATAGAGTTTTTTATTTTGATATGGTTACTTTGGGATAGCAAGGAGGGCCATTGGGAAAATGGGGTCTGCGATTAAAAAGTGATTAACATATCATATCTGGACAAGAATTTTACACAGGGAAAGGTAGCAGAAACCTTGGATCGATTTAAGTTTTAATGGCATGGATTAGAGGAAGAGATAGGTGAGGAATAAACCAGGCACAGGAGCAACTAAGAATTCCTGAACTAAGATTTTAGGAGATAAACATAAAGATTACCACAAGCTGAGAGGCAGAGTATCTGCTGACAAATTATGCCTCTATTACTTTCCTTCTGGTAATAAGAACTGAAAACAAATTGAAAGATAACATGAAAAACATTAAACAGAGGGAAAACACCACCAATATTTCCACACAGGAATCCTGTAGAAAAACCAGTCCATCACTAATCATTCATTAAAAAAAATACAGAGACATTCTATGGCTAAAACACAGCCCTCAGCTCCAACAAATAAAAAAAATAAAATCTATAGATTAAGACCTCTCACACAGGTCGAGCCTCTCCTATTCAGCCCAGTTGAACACCCTCTCTGCCTTTTACAGCTCTATAAATAATAAAAAATCCCACCCAACCCTCAAAGATTTGGGCCTTAAATCTGCTTTCAAGAATAGAAAAACAGTTACAATAGTTGACACCTGTAACAGATGGTCTCCCATAACAATCAAGACAACAAATTAACTGGAAACTAAATTTGGCATCTGGCTTGGTTGTACCGAATTGCTGAAGGTTTTTGATGTTGTGTAGGCAGTTGGATAAACGGTGCTCCAACCATTTCCTGAAGTATAGGACGCATCTTCCACCTCTATCTAACTGCTGCCTGGAAAAAAGGAAACCTCTGCCACCTATGTTTAAACATACTCTGTCACCTGTGACTTCATCATGAAATTGATTAGATCGACCCCTGTGGAGAAACCTGATATCTTTCTCACTGCCAAATATTTTGTGTATAATCATAGAAAGACTTTGTATTTACAACTACCAGGATATTATTGATGCAAATATCACAGGAAATTTCCATGTGCAAGGACCGCCCGTATCCTGATCTCATCCTTTCCAACTCCATTTGAATAGAAGTCGAAGAACCTTGTTGCTGCAACTCTTTGATTTGTTGTGTCATGGAAAAAGAGTATTGAGACATGTACCATCTACAGAGTCGACTTTGTGTGAAGGGAGAATTACTGATGGGCCATTAGAAGTGGCGCAACCAGGATCCCCTGCCCTTGGTTCTCTATATTTCTTTAATGGTGATGGTATTATTGGGACACTTAATGACCACAACTAGGCAATCACAGCATTAGCATTCAGCATGGATGGGCTTCTGTTAGTTTATGGGTCTGAAGACTGTATTGTTCGTGTTTGGGATACTGTAAGCTGCCAGGTTCTTCATATTTTCAAGCATGCCAAAGGGCCAATAAGCAGTCTCATTATGATGCCACTTGCTTATGACGGCCTGATAACATTTCCAGTAAGACAACTCCATATCTGTACACGTCACTTTTGGTTGTCAGATGACCTGTTGCTACATACTCAGGAGCAGCATAACCATGAGTTCCCATGATCCTTGTAGAGACATTTGTTTTATCACCATTTGATCGATCCTTGGCAAGGCCAAAGTTAGAAAGTTTGGCATTGAAGTGTGAAACAAGAAGGATGTTTGATGTCTTGAAATCACGATATATTACTTGCTTTTCTTTCCTGTGTAGAAAGGCAAGCCCTTTGGCAGCTCCAATGGATACTTTCATTTTTATGGCCCAAGAAAGGGGTTGATAGGTAGAACCTCTTCTAAAGAGTTGATTCTCCAAACTCCCCTTCGACAGAAACTCATAGACCAACAAGCGATGATCATCTTCAGTGCGGTATCCCATGAGCTTCACAAAATTTGGATGTTGAAGTTGACCCAGATAATTCACCTCTACCAACCATTCATTATGACCTTGCAAACTATCTTGGTTTAGTTTCTTTACAGAAATGACGAGACTTGTTAAAGGCCCATTTCTTGTTTCATTGAAGCCTTGTTCGAAACAGGCATTTCTGGCAAAATCAATCAAAGCATTTGAACTAGCTTAGGAACTGAAAGAAACTGTTGATCTACGACTTCTCTTGCAATTGTTGAATGGTTAGCTATTTAGTCTTCAACGCAACATCTACCTCGGACAATAATTTTGGTGACTGGCTATTTTCTAAGTAAACCTACAGGCAAGACACATGTTTCTCCACTGCACATAGCGTATCAGAATCTGGACTTGCGCACGTCGACTATAATCAGTTAGCCCTCACTTGACACATAAACTATGCTTGACACCTGGGCGCATATGGCGACTGGGTGTTTTTTATTTTTAAAAGTTTTGGGGACTAATCCCACATGCATGCGGTAGACTGACCATTTGGCATTTATATAAGCCAACAGTTACACATTGCATCGATGAAGTGAGCCCGAGGTTTGGGCTTTGGGGTTTGGTGTTGGCGCTGCTTTTTGTGTTTGTTGTTGGTGTATTGAACAGTGCTTATCCCTTGGTGTTGAGCATAGGAGGATGGCCCTAGGCCAATAATAAAAATTTTTGGCAAAAAATATTAGTCAATTTTTCATAAAACTCTGCATAGAAGCAAAGGCCGAGGGGCCAAATTGTTCTTTTTTTTTTACGAAAATTCACCAAACATAGATAATAAACCCAACTTAGGCATAATAAACTCAATATTTACATTTGACCCACAAGAGTAAAAAGATTTTTCCATTCAAACCAATCCACAATTTGTTGGCCAAAAATGCATCAAAACTCGCTTGGAAGCTTGCGCGCAAGCACTCATTTTATACTTGGTCATTGTTGGGCGTTTTCCGTTGCCTTCGCCATGCGTCATGAGCGAACACATATGCCTGAAAAAGATAAAAATCCTTCAGAACACTGATTCCCTATTATATAGGGTTCTAACATAGGCTCCACCTGGGTAAGATAGCTCCGAAGGAGGTGTCTAGAATCCATGATCTCTGAATTTTGCCGACCAACTGATCATTGGGCTGCCCCCAAACTGTAAACTGAAAATAAATCCATGACAAGACGAAAAATAAAAGATCCTCATTCTGATGAGCTTATTGGCACATTCCTACCTACCCTAATCTAACATTTACTGCTTCAATCAGGTAATGAAAAAGTGCCAATGAAGCCAACTCAGCAGTTGATCCCATGATTGGGCTTCCTCATCATGCTTGACGAAAATCAAGGCTGCAATATGTACTGGAAGCTGGTGATAGCTCGGGTTCTTGCAGAAAAAACATGTTTGAATAGTTACACTGAAAAAGAACTCCATATAATTTGCAACCAGGTCAAAAAATATATGATCTATTTGTTGATTCTCGGGGTATTCCTTCAACATTTTAACATGGATAAGTTTCCTATCTGTGTCCTCAATATCAGACCATGACTGCAACTGTTCAACATCAGACTTATGCTTGCCAACAAAAGATTCATCAATCAGAAAATCGGAAGATGATACACTATCTTTTGGTTTTGGAGACGTGAGTTTCTCTTCAAATTGCTTCTGAGTATTCAAAAGCTCAATATCTTTTTCAAGTTTTTCAGCAACTACCTCGAGAAAACAAGTTTTACCTTTCGGAGAGAGTTTACTTGAGTCCAGAATACGAAATATAATTTTTAAAAAGTCTTCGTCAATGTGAAGTTATGCTAACTCATTTCTTAATTTTTCTATGGCAAAAGGAGATATAGGATTTACCTCATACCCCGTCATCTTGAAGCTTCATCAAGGCTCTGAAATCTGGATTCTTCAGCAGTGAAGTCGCTTGATATCTTTGAAGCTCAAGATCTTCAAAAATGGAGTCGCCAGGTGAATGGTACAGCCTTCCTGTGTTTGTCTTCTGTTCACCATCATAAGTCAAAACTGAACTTGAAGTGAATCTCTGGGGAAAGTTCCCTAGTGGAGTTGCCAAAAATGTTAGCACTCTGTAATTTGCCTAAGGCTGCTGAGGAAATTACAGAGGTAACCTCGAACCGCTTCGAGTCTTGTATCTAGCCCTCCAAGACTCAGAGAGGGATCTCTCTTTTAGATTTAACTTTATTTGTAATAGGACTGATGTTAGGCTAGCTATAAAAGCAAGGAAAATATAGAGTTTTTGATTTTGAGATGGTTACTTTGGGATAGCAAGGAGGGCCATTGGGCAAATGGGGTCTGCGATTAAAAAGTGATTAACATATCAGATCTGGACAAGAGTTTTACACAGGGCAAGGTAGCAGAAACCTTGGATCGATTTAAGTTATAATGGCATGGATTAGAGGAAGAGATAGGTGAGGAATAAACCAGGCACAGGAGAAGCTAAGAATTCCTGAACTAAGATTTTAGGAGATAAACATAAAGATTACCACAAGCTGAGAGGCAGAGTATCTGCTGACAAATTTTGTCTCTATTACTTTCTTTCTGGTAATAAGAACTGAAAACAAATTGAAAGACAAGAGGAAAAACATTAAACAGAGGGAAAACACCACCAATATTTCCACACAGGAATCTTGTAGAAAAACTAGTCCATCATTGATCATTCATTAAAAAAAATACAAAGACATTCTATGGCTAAAACACAACCCTCGGCTCCAGCAAATAAAAAACATAAAAGCTACAGATTAAGACCTCTCACACAGGTCGAGCCTCTCCTATTCAGCCCAGTCGAACCCCCTCTCTGCCTTTTACAGCTCTATAAATAATAAAAAATCCCACCCAGCCCTCAAAGATTCGGTCCTTAACTCTGCTTTCAAGAATAGAAAAACAGTTACAATAGTTGACACCTGTAACAGATGGTCTCCCATAACACTCAAGACAACAAATTAACTGGAAACTAAATTTGGCATCTGGCTTGGTTGTACTGAATTACTGAAGGTTGTTGATGCTGTGTAGGCAGTTGGATAAACGGTGCTCCAACACTTTCCTGAAGTATAGGATGTATCTGCCACCTCAGTCTAACTGTTGCCTGGAAAAAAGGAAACCTCTGCCACCTCTGTTTAAACATACTCTACCACTTGTGACTGCATCATGAAATTGATTAGATTGACCCCTGCGGAGAAACCTGATATCTTTCTCACTGCCAAATATTTTGTGTATAATCATAGAAAGACTTTTTATTTACAACTGCCAGTATATTATTGATGCAAATATCACAGGAAATTTCCATGTGCAAGGACCGCCTGTATCCTAATCTCAGCCT
Organism: Picea engelmannii; assembly: GCA_009831015.1. Lineage (NCBI taxonomy): Eukaryota > Viridiplantae > Streptophyta > Pinopsida > Pinales > Pinaceae > Picea > Picea engelmannii. The sequence continues at coordinate 131,219 of ML783480.1, read as the reverse complement.
TTCCAACTCCATTTGAATAGAAGTCGAAGAACCTTGTTGCTGCAACTCTTTGATTTGTTGTGTCATGGAAAAAGAGTATTGAGACATCCACCATCTACAGAGTCGACTTTGTGTGAAGTGAGAATTACTGATGGGCCATTAGAAGTGGCGCAACCAGGATCCCCTGCCCTTGGTTCTCTATATTTCTTTAATGGTGATGGTATTATTGGGACACTTAATGACCACAACCAGGCAATCACAGCATTAGCATTCAGCATGGATGGGGTTCTGTTAGTTTCTGGGTCTGAAGATTGTATTGTTCATGTTTGGGATACTGTAAGCTGCCAAGTTCTTCAGATTTTCAAGCATGCCAAAGGGCCAATAAGCAGTCTCATTATGGTGCCACTTCCTTACGACGGCCTAATAACATTTCCAGTAAGACAACTCCATAGTTGTACATGTCACTTTTGGTTGTCAGATGACCTGTTGCTACATACTCAGGAGCAGCATAACCATGAGTTCCCATGATCCTTGTAGAGACGTGTGTTTTATCACCAGTTGATCCATCCTTGGCAAGGCCAAATTCAGAAATTTTGGCATTGAAGTGTGAAACAAGAAGGATGTTTGATGTCTTGAAATCACAATATATTACTTGCTTTTCTTTCCTGTGTAGAAAGGCAATCCCTTTGGCAGCTCCAATGGCTACTTTCATTTTTATGGCCCAAGAGAGGGGTTGATAGGTAGAACCTCTTCTAAAGAGTTGATTCTCCAAACTCCCCTTCGACAGAAACTCATAGACCAACAAGCGATGATCATCTTCAGTGCGGTATCCCATGAGCTTCACAAAATTTGGATGGTGAAGTTGACCCAGATAATTCACCTCAGCCAACCATTCATTATGACCTTGCAAACTATCTTGGTTTAGTTTCTTTACAGAAATGACGAAACCTATTAAAGGCCCATTTCTTGTTTCATTGAAGCCTTGTTCTAAACAGGCATTTCTGGCAAAATCAATCAAAGCATTTGAACTAGCTTACGAACTGAAAGAAACTGTTGATCTGCGAATGCTCTTGCAATTGTTGAATGGTTAGCTATTTAGTCTTCAACGCAGCATCTACCTCGGACAATACTTTTGGTGACTGACTATTTTATGAGTAAACGTACAGGCAAGACACATGTTTCTCCACTGCACATAGCGTATCAGAATCTGGACTTGCACACGTCGACTATCATCAGTTAGCCCTCACTTGACACATAAACTATGCTTGACACCTGGGCGCATATGGCGACTAGGTGTTTTTTATTTTTAAAATTTTTGGGGACTAATCCCACATGCATGCGGTAGACTGACCATTTGGCATTTATATAAGCCAGCAGTTACACATTGCATCGATGAAGTGAGCTTGAGGTTTGGGCTTTGGGGTTTGGTGTTGGCACTGCTTTGTGTGTTTGTTGTTGGTGTATTGAACGGTGCTTATCCCTTGGTGTCGAGCATAGGAGGATGGCCCTAGGCCAATAATAATTTTTTTTGGCAAAAAATATTAGTCAATTTTTCATAAAACTCTGCATAGAAGCAAAGGTCGAGGGGCCAAATTGTTCTTTTTTTTTTACGAAAATTCACCAAACATAGATAATAAACCCAACTTAGGCATAATAAACTCAATCTTTACATTTGACCCACAAGAGTAAAAAGATTTTTCCATTCAAACCAATCCACAATTTGTTGGCTAAAAATCATCGGAACTCGCTTGGAAGCTTGCGCGCAAGCACTCATTTTATACTTGGTCATTGTTGGGCATTTCGCCATGCGTCATGAGCGAACACATATGCCTGAAAAAGATAAAAATCCTTCAGAACATTGATTCCCTATTATATAGGGTTCTAACAAAATGCAACCTGCAATGAGAGTTCATTAACTTATTAAAAGCATAACTCCCTTATGAACGCATTAGTTTTTCAAAAATTAAACTAATTCATAAATAAACGAATACCAAAAGCCATAGTTTTGATTGACAGAACGCATAACCATCAGTGAATAAATTGAATTCTTAAGGGACTAAACTATATTCCTTAAAACTCATACATAAACTCAGATTGAACCAATAGTA
>ML783480.1:110810-128820 GCA_009831015.1 Picea engelmannii | reverse complement strand
TTTTGAGAAACGTGGGGGATGAGTGACACTTGTAAGACATAGAATTTTTAGAGGGTTTTTCTTTAAAACTTAAAATAAAAGTGATTTAGGTAAAAACTCAATAAAAAGAAAGGGGCATGGGGGGAAAAGAGGGGGAGCTATTAGGTATTTTTATGCTGCCGAAATTGAGAAGGGGATTGATTTATTGTGAGGAGTTGGGACTTTCTCAGCTGGGATTAGAGTGGTAGCTCAGTCGTGGAGGCAAGCTGGGAAGCTAGGTATACTATCTGGACTGTGTGTGGCCCCTTTGCAGCTTGGGGGGCTAAGGGGGAAGCAGAGTACCCCTAGCATTTGGCTGGGAGGTACCGGTGTAGTCTCTACGGTCGGCTAGTGGGAGCGGCACGGAGCAGGAGAAAAGCGGAGTGCACGGACGTCATCAAGTGGGCGATAAGGCAAGGTACGCTCCTCTATTTTGTAGGGTAGAATGGTTATGGTATAAACTTTTAGTTTCAAGGGTTATTGTATAACTTAGTTTATAAACTGCAGTTTCATTGGTTGTTGTATAAACTATAGTTCCAATGGTTATGGTATAAACTTGTAGTTTCCATGGTTACTGTAAAAACTTACTTTATAAACTTAGTTTCAATGGTTATCGTTGTTCTGGCAATCGTTGTTGTAGTTTCAATGGTTATCATGGTTCTGGAAAATTCATTTTATATGGATATAGTGACGGTTTTCTGAACGAAAATAATCTGTGGGGTAAATCTGGTTCTGGCAGTTTGTTTTTACCCTTGCCGTGGGTTCACTCGCTGTCGGCTCTACGTGTTCAACACCGTTCAATTTCTTTTATTTTCCCTACAGTTAGAAGCTAGATTTCGTTGACCTTGAGGAATACCTTGTCGACGCATCCTAGTATTGCTCGAGCCATTGTCCGTTGTGGGACTACGGATGAAACCCCTTTCTTTTTATAAATTAAAACAGACAGACTTTTTCCCCCTTTTGCGTTAAACCATGATGTGTTTTGAACTCAAGGGAGCACTCTAGAATTTCATTTTGCGGTGTTTGATATCGCTTGACATTCTGGAATCCGACTATGGCGTTGATTTCGTTTTGGGCTTTTCGCTTGAATGCTTCTATCCCTTGAATGTTGATTTCATTTTGGCTTTTCATCTTTGAATGCCTTCGTTCTGAATGCTTTTCGTTTGAGTGCTTCTGGGGTGTTGATTTCGTTTGGCCTTTCGGTGAATGCTTGACTTTCTGGCCGCCCCCTGTTATCTCTGGCCGCACTGTCTAAAGGAGGCATTGAACAGAGAGTAAAACGTGTCCTCCCAGCTGCATGGTGGTCCCTCCATTTCCGTATGAAACCACCCTTGTCTACGAGCACGCGCTTTTTGCCCATGCGTCTTTCTGGGGCACGTCCCTTCTGGCAGTATTTCCATTACTTACCTCTGTTACATTCTCCGCGTGTCGAGGTTGCCATCTCTCAGTCGCAGGCAAATCCAATCCTGGCGAATACTTTATTATCATTTTAATTCTTGGTTTTAATATGTTGTTTTAAATTTTTGTTCTAATTATGTTGTTTCATTATAAATATGGTTCTACTATCGTTTTAATTCTTGGTTTTAATATGCTGTTTTAAATTCCGGTTTTAATAATGTTGTTTCATTATAAATATGGTTCTACTATTGTTTTAATTCTTGGTTTTAATATGTTGTTTAAATTCCAGTTTTAATAATGTCGTTTCATTATAAATATGGATCTACTATCGTTTTAATTCTTGGTTTTAATGTGTTGTTTAAAATTCTAGTTTTAATAATGCAGTTTTATTACAAGTAGGGTTCTATTATCGTTTTAGTCTTGGTTTAATATATTGTTCTAATTACTCTAGTTTTATTATTTCCGTTTTAATATATGGTTCTATGATCGTTATAATATTGGATTTAATATTATCGTTGTAAGATTATGATTTAATATTGTGGTTTAATACTATGGTTTAATATTAAGTGGTTTAATATGATGGTTTAATATTAAGTGGTTTAATATTAAGTGGGTCAATATTGTGGTTTAACATTGTGGTTTAATATTGTGGTATAATATTTTGGTTTTAATATTATTGTTTAATATTAGGGTTTTAATATTGTTGTGTTAATATTTTGGTTTTTAATATTGTCATTTTAATATTATGGTTCTATTATAATTGTCGTTTATGGTAATGACATTATGATTCCATTGTCGATGGTAACAATTTAAGTGGAAGTTATTAACATTTTAATTGCAATGTTATGGTATTCTAGAAAGCAAGGATATGGTAGTGTTATGGTGAATTCATGGTAATCGCAATATGATGGATGGCCCATAAAATGTAGGGTCCGTGAATCGAAGTCAAATCAATTATTATAATTCAGTAAACGGGGATTGCAGTTAACTAATTGTACATTATTTAGGGTTGGATAACTCGTCGATTAATAAATTTTAAATGGAGCAATTGGTCTTTAATTTGTCAGTGAGTCTTATTCATGGATGGTCAATGTCGAAGTCCTTCTTACTTGCGCCTTCCTGGCGGACGCTTTGTTCATATAATTTATGTTGCACGAGGTCGTAATCATCTTATTGCTTGGTTAGTCTTTGCCGGGCGGGATGTAGACACCCGAGGTAGCCTTAGGACGTATGTTTGCATGTGTGATTATTTCGTGTAAAGAATCCAGTGCCGTATCAAGAGTCTCGGGCCCTTTAAAGGGATGGTTTCCACTCTTGCGACACACCTGACGGAGATTACTAGTTTCTACCTGAGCAGTTAGCCAAGAGCCTATCTAACCTTCTCTCTCTCCGGAGCAGCGAACTAAGATTAAACGCCCTGCTTTCCTGTGCAGAAATAGTAAGATATACTACTATGGATTCTTCCCTCTGTGTTCGTACTGTGCATAACCCAGTATGTCGTTATATGTTTGCGTTGTGTGCCTTATGTCTATGGTCGTATATTGCTTGCAAGTACTCGTTGTGTGCCTTCAGTATTCTTGTGATGAACTTCGTGGTTACGTCTTGCTGGTTGTCGAGTGGCGATGTAGAGTCAAGTGTGTCTGTTACTTGTACATGTGTGCACACACCTTAAATAAATAAAAATTGCACCTGTTATCAGAGTTGTTGTCGTAACGAGGAGGTTGTTACATATGGTATCAGAGCCGGTTCGACTCGCGACTTGGGATTTGCTACGGCTTTTGTTGACATGATTAGATTGATTATACTATTGTTGATCGAGTTGATTGTGTGCGTGCAGGTAATCATGGTTAGAGGACGCCGCGGAGGTAGACAACGGGGTGCTAGGGGAGGAGGCGTGACGCCTCCAGTAGCATCCACGCCTGAGGGGTCTAACCCCCAGGGAGGCGAGCAGGTTCTCGGATAGGAGCAGATAGTAGTTGGCGATGTTGTTGAGATGATGAGATCTTTTCAGCACATGTCTGAGGCACTGATCAGCAGATTAGACCGAGACGAGGCCAGGGCACCGGCACCCCCTGAGGTTCCACCGCGCGCACTGGCTGTTACAGGTAGCATTCACTGTGAACTCAAGAAGGTAAAATTTCCCGAGTTCTTTGGTGCCCCGCACGGTGCAGCCGCCGAGGCATGGTTGGAGAATATGGCGATGTGCTTCGCACTTCGCGATTATACCTCCAACATGAAGGTCTGCATGGCGGTCTTTCAACTGAAGGGGAGCGCTCTTTTATGGTGGAAGACGCTCCTGCCGCAGCTGAACATGGTCGTTGAAGACGTGTCATGGGAACTGTTTGAGGAACGGTTCTGAGAGAGGTACCTTTCAGAGGAATTCATTGAGCGTCAACTCAATGAGTTCAACGTGTTACGACAGGGAGGTCGTACGGTGCTCGAGTACGAGGCATGTTTTATGGAGCTGCTCCAGTATGCTCTGCACCTTAACACTAAGAAGCTCAAAGTCAACAGGTTTGTGTTTGGCCTTAACAGCAGCCTGCATGCAAAGGTTAGGATCTTGATGCCTCAAACCTTGCACGACACTGTCCAAAAGGCCCTCATAGCAGAGGAGGAGCTTATCAGTGGGGGTCAGACTAGGACTCCAATGAGACCAGTCGGGCAGGGTTCATCTGGTACACTGCAGCATCAGACACCAGCGAGACAAACACCAGGATATCGTGGCTTCCAGAGGGGACCCACTATTGCTACACCCCGACGATTGCCGCCTTAGCAGCGGACACCTTATCGAGGACCACAGCACCAAGAGCAGCATCGCCCGCAACAACAACAATTTAGGCCTGTTCAGCAGACCAAACCTAGTTTCCAGGCCGGTGGGTTGTCCTCTTCTACTTCGGGCACCAGGCCTACTGGGCCAAAGAAGGGGTGTTGGATGTGTGTGGAGCGACACTACCAGCGCGACTGTCTTGCGGAGAGGGCCAGAGTGTCCGGATTAGCTGGACCTGCTACTGTGGGAGATATGGGCAAGGCCCATCGGATTCATGTAGCAGTGAATAACCATCAGGCAGAGCACCAGTCGACGATGCTCGAGACGACAGGTACTGTCACTGACCAGACCCTTAGTATTTTGATAGACCCAGGAGCTACTGAGAGTTTCATTTCTGGTGCAACACTAAAAAGGATTAAGGTAAAGGCAGTCAAACAGGATGAGTTTAGCTTCGTGGAGATGGCTTCGGGAGCCAAACAGAAGGTTGGAGGAAAGGTTATGGGCTGTGCCCTTAACCTAGGAGAGTTTGTCACGAGGGTCAACTTGTATGTCACGATCTTAGGATCTTATGACGTCGTGATCAGTATGGATTGGTTGGAAACGCATGAGGCTATACTCAACTGTAAGACAAAACAATTGAGCTTGGTTCATGATGAAGGAAAGAGATGTGTGATTGTAGGACAGAACCAGGGAGTTTCCCTGCGGTTCATCTCTTCCTTACAGTTACGGAAGAGTATGCGCAAGGGGTGCAAAATTTATGCGATCCTCGCGCTAAACGAGAAGGGAGTAGCAGAAGGTCTAGAACACCTTCCAGTGGTGAAGGAGTTTGTGGATGTATTTCCAGAGGATTTTCCTGGGATGCCACCAGAAAGGGAACTGGAGTTTACCATAGACCTGAAACCGGGGACCGAACCGATAGCAAGAACGCCTTATCGGATGTCGACCCCGGAGTTGCAAGAGTTGAAAATGCAATTGAAGGAGTTGTTGGACCTGGGACTGATACGTCCTAGTGTGTCACCGTGGGGTGCACCAGTTATTTTCATATGAAAGAAGGAAGGTTCATGGAGGCTTTTCATTGACTATCGTCAACTGAACAAGGCTACGATCAAGAATCAGTATCCCTTACCAAGAATTGATGATCTGTTCGATCAAATGAAGGGTGCAACAGTGTTCTCCAAGATTGATTTGCGATCAGGGTATCACCAGTTGCAGATCAAGGAGGATGACGTCCCTAAGACGGCCTTTAAGACGAGATTTGGACATTATGAATTTATTGTTTTACCGTTTGGGCTGACAAACGCCCCAGGGGCATTCATGAGTTTGATGAACGGGGTGTTTTGCAAGTACTTGGAAAACTTCGTCCAAGTATTGATTAACGATATTTTGATCTACTCTCAGACGATGGAGGAGCATGACGATCACTTGCGCTTGGTACTACAATGTTTACGAGAACACAAATTATATGGGAAGTTGTCCAAATGCTCTTTTTATCAATCGAGGATTCACTACTTAGGGCATGTCATCTCCAGCGAAGGTATCGCCGTGGATCCAGCCAAGGTTGAGGCTATTATGGAATGGCCTGCGCCAATGAATGTCAGAGAAGTGCGTAGTTTTATGGGTTTAGCAGGATACTATCGACGGTTTGTCGAGGGATTTTCAAAGATAGCAAATCCGATCATGGAATTGCAGAAGAAAAACAAGAAGTTTGTTTGGATAGAGAAATGCACGGAAGCTTTTCGGAGGCTTAAGGAGTTGTTGACAACTGCGCCAATACTAAAGGTCCCTAACATGGACGCGGAATTCTTGGTATGCACTAACGCATCCAAGGAAGGATTAGGCAGAGTCTTGATGCAAGACGGACGAGTGATTGCTTACATTTCGAGGAAGCTGAGAAGACATGAGGAAAACTATGTGACGCATGACTTGGAGTTATTAGCCATCGTTTATGCCTTGAAGGTTTGGAGACACTACCTTGTTGGACGGAAATTTGAATTAAATATTGATCATTGTGGGCTTCAACACATTTTCACACAAAGCAACCTGAATGCGTGACAACGGCGTTGGTCGGAATTGCTTAGCGAGTACGACTATAAGATTACTTACATAAAGGGAACAGTGAATCGAGTGGCAAATGCTTTGAGTCGGAGGCCACGCATCTTTTCGGTGTTGCCTCTTCAAACAAATCTACGTGAGAATATTCTCACTTTACAGTGTGACGATGACTGGTACAAAGAAGTCGAGGATTTTATCGGACAAAACACAATGATGGTACCACGATATGAGGGATTTTCTTTTGATAGCAATGGGTTATTGAGGTTTATAGGTTGCATTTACATACCGCCAAACGACGAGTTGAGGATATTGATTCTGAGCGAGGCTCATAGAGCAGTTTACATGGCTCACCCGGGGGTTACAAAGATGAGGGAAGACCTTAAACCATTATTCTTTTGGAAAGGAATGAAGGCCGACATAGTCCACTTTGTGGCTAGATGTCTAGAGTTTCAGCAGGTAAAGACTGAACATAGACACCCGGCAAGATTACTTCAACCACATGCCATTCCGGAATCGAAATGGGAAGTTATTTCGATGGATTTTATTGTTGGATTTCCACTGACGGCAAGGAGACACGACTCGATTTTTGTGGTAGTAGACACCTTGACGAAGAGTGCTCACTTTATTCCTGTGCGTACGATGTATCAAGCTCCTGACTTAGTGAGAGTTTTCATCAGTGAGATTGTGAGGCTGCACGACGTGCCTAAGAAGATTATATCCGATTGAGGATCGATGTTTACTAGACGATTTTGGACGAGTTTCCAAGAGGCCTTGGGAACTGAACTTAACTTTAGCACTGCGTATCACCTAGAGACTGACAGATAGACCGAACAAACGAACCAAACCTTGGAAGACATGTTGCGCATGTATGTGATGGACCAACAAAAGCATTGGGAGGAATTCTTGCCTCTAGTAGAGTTCACTTACAACAATAAGTACTAAAGAACCATTAATATGGCGCCTTTCGAGTTTCTTTATGGGCGACCATGTCGGACGCCCTTGAAATGGGATCGGCTTGAGGATAGGGTCCTGGTGGGACCAGAAGCGATCCAAGAAATGGAAGAGAAAATGCAAACCATAAGACAAAGGATAAAAGAAGCACAGGATCGACAGAAGAGTTATGTCGATGCGCACCGAGTCGACCGTAGTTATGAGGTCGGCGACCGAGTCTTCTTGCGGGTTAAACCGCATAAGAGTTCAATCAAGTTTGGAAAGGGAGCTAAACTCCTCCTAGGTTCATGGGACCTTTCGATATTGTGGAGAGAAAGGGGCCCATGGCCTATCGACTAGCCTTGCCTGATTCTTTGAGGTGTATGCACGATGTTGTTCATGTATCTGTTTTGAGAAATTATATTAGTGATCCTACACACGTGATTGACCTGAGTTCCTTGCAGGTATCAGATGAGGGAGCGCTCACGACTGAGTTGGTCCACATCTTAGATCATTGCATTAGACAGTTACGAAATCGAATGGTAGATCAAGTCAAGGCCCAGTGGGATAGTTATAGTCCGCACTCGACGACCTGGGAGGATGCATATGATATGCACCAGCAGTTTCCATTTTTGTTTGATAGATAGAATTATGATACTGTGGTACTTATGATACTGTGGTGCTTTTATTTCGGCATTTATACTGAGAAACTTCAGGACGAAGTTTAGACCAAGAGGGGGTGTATGTAACATCCCGCTCTGGCGCACTGAGAAAACTTATTCTTTGAGGACACTTGCTCGCAAGTGATTTGGACTTTTATGATGTTAAACCATTTATACTTGATTATGATGCGATTAAAAGACGACATGATGTTTTACTATTTGATGTAGACAGGTGCTATTGACTCAGTTTTATTGAGTGTGTAGGGTTTTTGACCTTGAGGATGTAGAGGCATCGATGGAACACCTTGGACTTTGGATTGAGTCAGGGAGTGTGCTATTTGGGTTGATTTATTTACTGTGATATTTCATTGATTTGATGATTTGACTTTGACACGTTCTGACACGATTGTCGATGATGCAGGCTGACGATAGCTTGTCGACCAGACTCACATATGGAGTAAAGGGGCCACACACAATTTCTAGAGAGGTTGAGGGAGAGGGGTGGACAGCAGCCCTGCCACCACCTACTAGCACTCCTGTCGTGGCTCGAACTATAGGTTAACGATTACCTAGTTCGAGAGGATCCACGATGCCGTGAGGGAAGACTGTGACAGTCGCTCACGATGATTCTAAGGGGTGCACAATAAGTCAGGGGCCTTATTGCTTAGAACCCTTAGTCTCCCACAAGTTCACCTGGTGGAGTGTTGACTCCAGGGGTTATAGATGTCTACCAATCAGTCCAGTTGGTGAGTGGCACCCTTGGAGCACATGGTGCATCCTGAAGGGCACGTCGCACAAAAGAAACACAAGAAGCGAGTGGCACCCTTGGAGCACGTGGTGCACCCTAAAGGGCACATCGTGCAAAGGAAATGAACGAGGCGAGTGGCACCCTTGGAGCACGTGGTGCATCTTGAAGGGCACATCACATTGATGTGGATGAAGGAAACAAACCTAAATAGCCCTAAGACAATAACGCCTTAATAAATTCTTAAAATGACACCCCTAAACAAATAGTCATCCAGTTCAAAATCTAAACCTAAGTCAAAAAAAAAAAACTTCTCTAAGATAAAAATTTCGTTTAACCTTAAGGAAAAAGGCCCTAACTCTAACTCTAAAAAGAGCCTAACCCTAATTCTAAATGAAATAGCTCCTATGAATCTTGACCAAATCCTATTCCCAAATATCATTAGTAATAGCAATTAACCCTAATAACCATTAAAATAATTAAGCAAAACATCATTATGAGATTTTAGGCTAGAGTTCGCACCTCAATGCAGTGCAAGGAGAATGCAATTTTTAGAACGTACCTGAGATCTAGTTCTTGGATTTATTAGTGTTAACTTCATCCAACTACAACCAATATATCAATGGATACATTTTAGTTAACTCAGACAATAAATTTCATTGAAGGCCTCTCCTTCTTTAAACGCAACCTACAATGAGAGTTCATTAACTTATTGAAAGCATAACTCCCTTATGAATGCATTAGTTTTTCAAAAATTAAACTAATTCATAAATAAACGAATACCAAAAGACATAGTTTTGATTGACAGAACGCATAACCATCAGTGAATAAATTGAATGCTTAAGGGACTAAACTATATTCCTTAAAACTCATACATAAACTCAGATTGAACCAATAGTAATAAAATTATTTGACGAGCTGGAGTATAAAAAAAATATATATGTGAATTTAAAAATAAAATGAAAAGATGTTTAGCGCATTTACCTTTTTGGGTTTTTTTTTTTTTTTTTTTTAAAAAAAGGAAAATANACGTGGGGGATGAGTGACACTTGTAAGACATAGAATTTTTAGAGGGTTTTTCTTTAAAAATTAAAATAAAATTGATTTAGGTAAAAACTCGATAAAAATAAAGGGGCATGGGGGGAAAATAGGAGGAGCTATTAGGTATTGTTATGCTGCCGAAATTGAGAAGGGGACGGATTGCTTGTGAGGAGTTGGGACTTTCTCAGCTGGGATTAGAGTGGTATATTAGTCGTGGAGGTGAGTTGGGAAGCTAGGTATACTATCTGGACTGTGTGTGGCCCCTTTGCGGCTCGAGGGGATGAGGGGGAAGCAGATTACCCCTAGTGTTTGGTTGGGAGGTACCGGTGTAGTCTCTACAGTCGGCTAGCGGGAGCGGCACGGAGAAGGAGCAAAGCAAAGCGCACAGACGTCATCAAGCGGGCGATAAGGCAAGGTACGCTCCTCTATTTTGTAGGGTAGAATGGTTATGGTTTAAACTTGTAGTTTCAAGGGTTATTGTATAACTTAGTTTATAAACTGCAGTTTCATTGGTTGTTGTATAAACTGTAGTTCCAATGGTTATGGTATAAACTTGTAGTTTCCATGGTTACTGTAAAAACTTACTTTATAAACTTAGTTTCAATGGTTATCATTGTTCTAGCAATCGTTGTTGTAGTTTCAATGGTTATCGTGGTTTTGGAAAATTCGTTTTATATGGATATAGTGACGGGTTGCTGAACGAAAATAATCTGTGGGGTAAATCTGGTTCTGGCAGTTTGTTTTTACCCTTGTCGTGGGTTCACTGGTTGTCGGCTTTTTGTGTTCAACACCATTCAATTGCTTTTGTTTTCCCTAGAGTTAGAAGCTAGATTTCGTTGACCTTAAGGAAGACCTTGCCGACGCATCCTGGTATTGCTCGAGCCATTGTCCGTTGTGGGCCTGCAGATGAAACCCCTTTCTTTTTATAACTTAAAACAGATAGACTTTTTCCCCCTTCTGCGTTAAACCATGATGTTTTTTGAACTTAAGGGCACACTCTAGAATTTCTTTTTGCGATGTATATCGCTTGACATTTTGGAATCTGACTGTGGCATTGATTTCATTTTGGGATTTTCACTTGAATGCTTCTGTCCCTTGAATGTTGATTTCATTTTGGCTTTTCATCTTTGAATGCCTTCGTTCTGAATTCTTTTCATTTGAGTGCTTCTGGGGTGTTGATTTCGTTTGTCCTTTCGGTGAATGCTTGACATTCTGGTCGCCCCTTGTTATCTCTGGCCACACTGTCTAAAGGAGGCGTTGAACAGAGAGGAAAACGTGTCCTCCCAGCTGTATGGCAGTCCCTCCATTGTCGTATGAAACCACCCTTGTCTGCGAGCATGCGCTTTTTGCCCGCACGTCTTCCTGGGGCACGTCCCTTCTGGCAGTATTGCCATTACTTACCTCTGTTACATTCGCCGCATGGCGAGGTTGCCATCTCTCAGTCGCAGGAAAATCCAATCCTAGCTTTCCAATCCTAGCGAATACTTTATTATCATTTTAATTCTTGGTTTTAATATGTTGTTTTAAATTCCAGTTCTAATAATGTTGTTTCATTATAAATATGGTTCTACTATCGTTTTAATTCTTGCTTTTAATATGTTGTTTTAAATTCTGGTTTTAATAATGTTGTTTCATTATAAATATGGTTCTACTATCGTTTTAATTCTTGGTTTTAATATGTTGTTTAAATTCTGGTTTTAATAATGTTGTTTCATTATAAATATGGATCTACTATCGTTTTAATTCTTGGTTTTAATGTGCTGTTTAAAATTATGTTTTTAATAATGCGGTTTTATTACAATTATGGTTCTATTATCGTTTTAGTCTTGGTTTAATATACTATTCTAATTACTCTGGTTTTATTATTGTCGTTTTAATATATGGTTCTATGATCATTATAATATTGGTTTTAATATTATCATTGTAAGATTATGATTTAATATTGTGGTTTAATACTATGGTTTAATATGATGGTTTAATATTAAGTGGTTTAATATTAAGTGGGTCAAAATTGTGGTTTAACATTGTGGTTTAATATTGTGGTATAATATTTTGGTTTTAATATTATCGTTTAATATTAGGGTTTTAATATTGTTGTGTTAATATTTTGGTTTTTAATATTGTCGTTTTAATATTATGGTTCTATTATAATTGTTGTTTATGGTAATGACATTATGATTCCATTGTCGATGGTAACAATTTAAGTGGAAGTTATTAGCATTTTAATTGCAATGTTATGGTATTCTAGAAAGCAAGGATATGGTAGTGTTATGGTGAATTCATGGTAATCACAATATGATGGATGACCCATAAAATGTAGGGTCTGTGAATCGAAGTGAAATCAATTATTATAATTCAGTAAACAGGGATTGCAGTCAACTAATTGTACATTATTTAAGGTTGGTTAACTCATCGATTAATAAATTTTAAATGGAGCAATTGGTCTGTAATTTGTCAGTGAGTCTTATTCATGGATGGTCAATGTCGGAGTCCTTCTTACTTGCGCCTTGCTGGCGGACGCTTTGTTCATATAATTTATGTTGCACGAGGTCGTAATCATCTTATTGCTTGGTCAGTCTTTGTCAGGCGGGATGTAGACACCCCCAGGTAGCCTTAGGAGGTATGTCTGCATGTGTGATTATTTCGTGTAAAGAATCCAGTGCCGTATAAAGAGTCTTGGGCCCTTTAAAGGCAAGGTTTCCACTCTTACGACACACCTGACGAAGATTACTAGTTTCTGCCTAAGCAGTCGGCCAGGAGCCTATCTGACCTTCTCTCTCTCCAGAGCAGTGAACTAAGATTAAACGCCGTGCTTTCCTGTGCAGAAATAGTAAGATCTACTACTATGGATTCTTCCCTCTGTGTTCATACTGTGCATAACCTAGTATGTCGTTATATGTTTGCGTTGTGCGCCTTATGTCTATGGTCGTATATTGCTTGCAAGTACTCGTTGTGTGCCTTCAGTATTCTTGTGATGAACTTCGTGGTTGCGTCTTGTTGGTTGTCGAGTGGCGACGTAGAGTCAAGTGTGTCTGTTACTTCTACACGTGTGCACACACCTTAAATAAAAAAAAATTGCACCTGTTATCATAATTGTTGTCGTAACGAGGAGGTTGTTATAGAGAACAACAATCGGGAAGATACTCTCTAGTACCTGGGTAGTTAGGTAGTATGTCTAAGGGCATGGTTTAGCCTCCTTAGTTGGTTCCCTGAGATATTGAGTTGAGTACTATTGTTGGACCCTACATGTATATTAGAGAGCTATAGCATAGGGAAAACCCTTGTAAGTAGAAACTCGAAATATCCTACCCCTGGGGATGGAAACAAAGAAAAGAACGGAAATGATCTATTTTTGTGCAACTGTGCCTTCTGCATTTTGGTTGTGAAATTACTACACATTTCTTCATGTTAATCATTTGGAAATTTTGTCACTACAGTGTTATTCAAGTCGGAGTATAACTCCGTCAGCACAGTTATTTGGGACCTATCCCACTAGGTTCTTCTCTTTGCCCCGATTCCAGTGATACCTATCATTTTTAACACATTTTTTTGTGGACCCGACCCTTCTTTGGCACCCCTATTTGGCCCCTGTCCCATTGGATCCCCCTTTTCACCTTGATCACAGTGGTACATATCATTTGACACCCTTCTTATAAGTGGTCCCACCCACTCCTCCAGACCCCTTTTGTCTCTCGTATACCATTTTCCTTCCTATTTTTCCAAATGGCTACCACACAAGCCAAATAACTCAATACCTTGATTGTTGACACCCACTAGAACTAGGAAGACATCAAGAATATCAATTCCAACCTTAGCTCAATCAATTTGATTATTCAAGTCCTCTAGGAACAATATTCCTACGTCAAAGACCTCAAAGACCTCAGAGCCACCTTTAAACACTTCATGGGTTGTTCCCATAACCCTTCCTCTTATGAACAACCATCTTATCAGGATGATCATGAATCTTCCCATTACCAAGGTCCTCATGCTACCCACTTTTATCGATACCTCCACCCTACCAGAATTGAGGTGAACAAATTTGATGGATAATATCCCACAGGATGAGTCACCCAAATGGAACATTATTTCTCTTTGCATGGAATTAATGATGATTTAGAAAATCTTCGTTATGGTTTCCTACATCTGGATCCAGAACGATGCCAATGGTGGCAATGGAGAAAAAATACACACCAAGGGTATTTTTGATGCTTAAAATTGCAACGATGAATACTACTCGCAAATGATTGCCAAGCTCTATTATTTATCTATAATAATAATAAACTAGTAGGTGGGACCATCTTATATACTAGTGGCACTATGATGGATGTGTTGCACTTATATTTTTGTTTGTTGTTATAATGATGCCAGCACATTCTTCTACAGTTGATGATTCAATTCATGGTTTTAATCGTTATGGTGACATAAGATGGTTGGTTTATTGTTGCATGGCTAGATGGTTTTGATGGTCACTCGCAAATTATGGTTGTACTATGAATAAAAGGATCATTATCGGTTTGGTTTGACATTGCAATTAAACATGTGATAATTGTTTTATTTATAAGTCAACATGGGTTAATTTTTTTATTATGATCATGATAAAGGATGATATGGGAGTTTTTTCAAATAAAATAACTATACTCAAGCCCCAAGGTTATATGTAATTGTGAAAAAAAAGGGTGTGTAGACCCTTGCTGCTAGACTTATGCACTTTTATTAAAAGTTATGTGTGAGGAATATGTAGTAACGTTATAGCACATGGTTGTTTTTAAAATAATTTGGGTGGCGCACTATGCAAATGGTATATGGCTATGGAATATATGGTTGATTTAATGGTTAGTGTTATGGTGAGTTGGTTGGATTGTACGTTGAATTGAATGAGGCTGGGGAAGGAAGCGATGTGCATTTATTGCACATCACTCAAACAACCCTCGAGTCGTCACCCTAGCCATACTTGCATTTGGTTTTTCGGCTCTAGTGGTTGTTGATGCTCCGCGATTTTTGGTTGTGAAAGAATGAAACAGTCTAATTGTTGTAGGAAAATCTCCCTACGGATAGGTAGATCTCCTCTTGAGAGCTAGACCCTTAACTCTAAGACAGAAGGTGCTTAACATGGACACTGACTTCCTTTTAGATCTAATCAAGCTGATAAACAAAAGAGAAGGAGGAAGGTGTGTACCTTATGAACATAGTTTGTCCCTGCAAGGTCCAGGATGAGCTTTGATCCTGAGCTCCTTGGTAGGTTCTGCAAGACAAACAAAAGTAAAAAAGACTTCCTACTCTACTGAGATTAGCTAAAACATGGATCCATCTACTACAGACAAACTTATATGAAACAAGTACAAGTTTGAAAGAAACAAGACAAGCATTGATTTCATTAATGAGAAAAAAAATGAAGAAAAATTAGAACCATAGATGTGAGTGCAGCAGCTTCATCAAGCTCTCCTTGTCCAACCCTTGCTCAAAAGCTCCACAATCAGAATGACAATACTTTTACTGATTATTCTCCTCCACTTCTCATGAGATCATAAGTTTGGTATCTCTAAACTCCTCTCCCTCCCTCCTCCATGGAAACCCCTCATTATATAGGATTTGGAGACTTAACCACCATGGAGAGGATCTCTCATCAGATCCACTAAGAAAGGGATCTCTAAGATATTTAGGGAGAAAATATCTCTTAAGGATTTTGGGGAGAAAATATCTCTCAAGGATTTTAAGGAGGAAATATTTCAACCATCCATGAGATCCTCCACCTTCACTAAAAAATAGGAAACCAAATGTGAGATGGATTCTCACACTTAATTACTTTCTTTTCATGAATATTAGTAATAATTCATGTGCACTTGATTCTCACACTTAATCAATTTATTTTCCATGAGTATTAATAATAATTCATGTGTACTTGGTATTTTGCCTTCATGTAATATATCCCTCCTCCACATTGACTAGGGATTGTGATATAGGTTATTCCATGGTGTCAAGGTGTATGAGACACTTATATGACATTTTACAACACTTGTGAGGTACCTGGGTGTGCAAATTCCATGTGTAACACTAATCCTTCCCCTTGAGCAAGATTTCCAAGTATGGTTCCTTATTTTTCCATCCATGATGGTTTCTTTGTGTTATGAATCAATTTTTGGCTCAGAATGGCTTGAGGTGTGTGTTTATCTTAAGTTTATTGGAATGTGTATTGGTGTTTTCCATGGGTTCTTCTATGAATATTATAGATTGTTGGATTTTTAAAGAAGAGGAATGGATATTCTTGCTATGTGTAATTTGTGCATGTGTATATTGGTTAAATCATAGAAAAGAATGTTTGGTTAGCTTGGGGTTTTTGGTCTGGTTCTCTGTGGAAACTTATGATTATAGTGTAGCAAGCTCTGAGCTTTGCGTATGGTTTTTGCATCCAGTAATGGTGTTAAGTTTTTACACTCCTTCTCATCTTTTTGGTTGATATGTTTCATTTCACTGGGTTGTAATGTGAACTGTTAAATATTTGGAGTGTTTCTTTCCATTTCTTAGCCAAGACGAGTTGTTATGTATCATGGCGTTGCCCTCATTATCATTTTTGTTGGGAAGTATTGCACAGTCGGGTTTTAGCATCACCCAAAACTTTAAGTGGAAGCTTTGTATATGTTTTGGTTGGCCACGGGTTGTGCTTGGGAATTCTCTTCATAGTGCTTTTAAGAGTTTGTTTCATCTCGTTCTCTATTGAGGGTGGTTGACTATTATTTTTTGGTAACCCTCACTATCAAGAATTTTGGTTAAAGGTTATGTGTTTGTGGTGAGTTTAAAAAGGGCACGAGTTGCCTTTGCCTTCAAAGACTATCCCTTGATTGAGTCATTTGTTGTTACTTCTCTGTGATAATTTTTTAAAAAGGGCACAAGCTATTTGCTTCCCTGAGGACTTCTCATTTGGTCGAGCTATTTGTTCTTACTTCCATTTGTTGTGTTAAACCCTAAACACAATCTTGGTCTCGTTTCAATCTTGTCAAGAGTAAAAGAGACACATGTGTGTGCTTGGTCTATTGGGCACTATTTGGTTCTATTTTCTCTATGGGCACGATTTGGATCTGTCTCTCGTTGGGAATTTCTTTTAAAATAAGTTTGTATATGTTTAATTTAAGAGAATCTTTGGCTCAGAGTTGCATGTTATTGGTTGAATGTTATTTTGAATCAACACTTGTGTTGATTATATTGGATGAATACATGTATGTGATTTAATTGGGGCCCGATTATGAGTTTTGATGCCCAGTGGTTTGTGTTGAATAGTGTTTGGAAAGTCAACAGATGGTGGTTAATACTGGGCCTATTCTTATTTGAGTTTAAGGAATAAATATTGGAAGTGGATGGTTGGAATCACTGTGTATATTTCTATTTCATTTTAAAAGGAAATGGATTTAACATTGGAATATTAATGACTTTGGCTCAGCGAATTATTATGTTATCATAAAAATGGCAATGTTGTTATCATGACTACTATATAGATATTATATATGTTAGGATATTTAGACACTTAGGAGTTAGTTAAGATCTACTTGGTCTAATATGTCGTTAGGTAAAAGTGTGTTTCTTTAGTATGCATTAGTATGCATTTGTAGTTAGGCAATACGACGGTCACGATATGTTCCCGACATAGAGTGATCCAACGGTTCATACTCTCCTCGATCTTAACGGCCATTGATCCGTGGCTTAACACCCGATTGGTCCATGCTCTCTATTTAAAGAGCATGGAAGGTCATTTGTCGATGATCGATTGTGAGAAACTCTCTTGTAAAATATCTTTGTAATCTTTTTCTTTGCATTAATAAACTGCTCCAAGTGGCCACGTTGGTTGGGGTCGTGGATGTTTCCCCGTAGGGATTTTACCACGTGAAAACATCAGTGTGTTGATCTTTGATCTATTTATGTGAGTGGTTACTGAAGGTTCTCTTCCTCTGTTGGAATACCTGTGTTGTCGAACATGGTATCAGACCTTGTTTGAAGACCCGCTCCTGTTGTAGATCGAGATCGTGAAGCCGAGTTGCCTCATCTCCATTTTCTAGAATTTTTGTACATTTATCGGATGAAAGGATTGTTCCATTGCGTCTGAAGCATGCTTTTCATTCAGGAACACTTTTCATTTCACTCTAAAAGGTTTTCGTTTACCCAAGATACGGCCATTACAGTCAGAATCCGAAGCGAAATTTTTTTCTTGTGTGAAAAGAGTTTTTTTGGAGCATGCTCTCCAAGGCCGTCTTCCACAACAACAACAAAAACAACAACAACACCCCCAATCCTCCTTCTGAACATTACAATATGTTTTGCTAGACCAGTTGGTTAAAACTTTCCTTATTAAGTAAGAGGTCTTGAGTTCAAGTCTCTCTTTTGTTACTTTTTTTGAAAAAGTTCATGCTA
>ML783480.1:85380-102676 GCA_009831015.1 Picea engelmannii | reverse complement strand
GTGGTATTTGGTTATTGATATTTTGTATATACTTTTGTTTTAATTTCTAAATCATAGAGTTAACATATTACTCATTTCATCATGTTATCTAGATTTATCATTGAGCAAATGTAGAAGAATTGTGTAAATGAAAATCAATGAAATTATGCTAAAACAAAGTTGTTATTGTGTATGTATTTAATGAAATATTGATTGATTAACAACCTGGATGGGTGTTACAATGATTTTTCCCATGTTATTAGTGAGATACAACCTCAAGGTTCGAATCAACCAAAGGCTACTTCCAGGAATTCCAAAGGGGACATCAATGATAGAAGAAATATTGCCTCTCAAAGTGGCAAGTATGGATTTTAATTTATGTGTTTTATGATTGAGTTGTTGAAAACAGTGGTCTGCAAAAAGTTTTGGACAACAAGATACTTTTTGGATAATGTGGATATTTACATATTTTTGGATATGATTTGAATTATTTCTGATATTTAAATATTCAAATTTTGAAAGTATTTAAGGGAGCTACAAGGCGACATGTGTTTAAATGATTATTCAATTGTGTTTTGTTTTTGTAAATAATAGAAGAAGGGAGTCACAAGGGGTCCCACCTACTTAGTTATTATTAAATAACGACCCTTAATTATTATTATTATTATTATTTGTCCTAAACTAAAATTAGTTAATTTTAACTAACTTAACTAAAGAAACTAGTTGAACTACTTCAACTGATTTGGAATGCATAAAATCCAAATGAGAAGAAAGAACAAGGGGAGAATAGTAGGAGAAATAAATACTAAGGTTTTCTCTTTTGTTTTCATGAGATAGTTCAGTTTTAATTCATTCTTGAGTTATTCAAAGCCTAATTCTCTTTTTGACAACAGGGTCCTATTGTAGACAGCAAGGTTCAGAATTGAACCAAATCATTTAGATGCTTGTTTTAGAGGTGTTGATCTATCTTTGATATTTTTTGTATACTTGTATGTTTATGGATTAAGTTTCATAGCTGATAAAGGATATTGTGCAGAGTCAAATAAGCAACAATCTGTGGCAATCTGACCCAGATTATAAAGTTCATTTTTTACTTCTTCTCAGAGTCCTTTTGTATGGTTTTCATCAGGGATCTCTAAATTAGACTTTGGTCCATGCCCTCACAGGGGTTTTGTAAAGAGAAAAATACTTTTGATATCTTGGAATAAAATAAATCAGATTGTTATTCTGTCTCATTTGTATGTATTTATGACTTGGTCACTTTTGCTTTTCGATCTCCATATTTACTTTCTATAATGTGTATATGTTTTAGAAACTAAACTAAAATATTATTTTATTTTTGAAACATTCTTTTAATTAATAAATCATCCTAATCCTGGGTAATTAATACTTGGGGCTTGGGAAATTATTTTTGAGTCTATAAAGCATAGGGTGTTATTCCTGACTATCTGGTCCTAGCCAAGAAAGATTCAAAAATGTTTGAGTAAGATAATTCATATATTTTCCTCAACAAGTATGTTTCTTGGACATAGTTTGTGGTGGAACTTTATGACCACTTTGGCTCTAACACCCATCATTTAGGTCATTTGACCAAGTTAAAGCAATCTGGGACAGTGGAAGACTTTATTGATGCATTTGAGCACTTTGATTTCATAATAGAGGGCATGTCAAATGATTTATTTAGGGAATGCTTTCTCAGTGTCATCAAAGATGAAATATGTTCCCATCTTCTCATGGCATGCCCCCAAACTTGATTGGAAGCTACTCAATGATCCAAGGAAGAACAATAGATTTTATCCTCCCAGACATGCAAAACCTCCTTTCATCCTCTCCCTAAACCCACCAATTATTCCCCTCTTGCAATTTCCCTCAAGATCCATAAATTGACTAGGGCTGAAATGGATGAATGTCAACTCAAGGGTCTTTGTTATAATTGTGATGACAAATATTTTCTCAGGCACAAGTGTAAGGAACAAAATATTTTTATGGTTGTGACTGAGGATATTTCTAAAGAAGATGTTGTTGTTCTTCCTGTGGAGGAACTACCATCGCCATATGATTTGACCTCACCCTATGATCCACTAGGAGTTGACCTGGTGATTTCACTTAATGCCCTCATTGGTGTCTCTACTCCCCAGACTCTCAAATTAATTGGTTACATAAAAAATAGGAAATTCATCATCCTTGTGGACAGTGGTAGCACCCATAATTTTATTCATCGCCACATTACCCAGGAAGTCAATTGTTACATCTGTGTCATCAATAATTTTTAAATCATGATTTCCAATGGAGGTTCCATGAAATGTGGGGGATGATGTGATAATGTGAAACTCCAAATTGGTTAGTATGACCTGAAATCCCATATGTTTTCTATATACATGGGTGGTTGTGACATTGTTCTTGATGTCGAATGTTTACACACTCTAGGCACCATTCTCATGGATTTTAAGGACTTAACCATGCAATTCCAATAGGAGGGACAATATTATAAGTTCCAAGGCATCATAGCAGGCTCCCTTGAGATCACTACTTCCCATCACATGGAAAATATCCTCAAAAAAGTTCATTCGATCATTATATCCCAACTCTACTCCATTCATGATGTTGATACACCTTTTGTGCATCCCTACCTCCAATCTATCCTCTCCCACAACCAAGTTGTTTTTACTACTCCCAAAGAACTTCCCCCTTCCTATGAAGTCCATGATCATTCCATCCATCTCATCCCAGGCATTATCCCTCCCAATGTTCATCATTATTATCATCCCTTTGTCCAGAAGAATTAAATTGAGAAAAATGTTCATGAATTTCTAGAAGCGGGTGTTATCCGTCCTAGTAATAGCCCCTATTCTTCTCCTGTGGTCATGGTACTCAAGAAATAAGGTACTTGGAACATGTGTCTTGATTTCCACACCCTAAACAAACTCACAATCAAAGACAAATTCCCCATTCATGTCATTGATGACCTCTTAGATGAATTGAGTGGTTCTTAATACTTCACTAAACTGGATCTTCATTAAGGCTACAACCATGTTTGTATGAAAGAAGAAGACATTCCCAAGACTCCATTTCTCACTCATGAGGGTCATTATGAATTCTTGGTAATTCCCTTTGGATTATGTAATTCTCCTTCTAGTTTCCAAAGTCTTATGAATCATGTCTTTCATCCTTTTTCTCTGTCATTTTTCCTTAGTTTTATTTGATGATATTATCCTCTATAGTAAAACTTATCGATCCCATCTCTCCCATGTTAATCAAGTTCTCCATATACTCTCTAAGCACCAAATTTTCCTTAAACAATCTAAATGTGCCTTTGGCGCCTCAGAAGTGGAACACCTGGGTCATATTGTCGGCAAGGATGGTGTCTGAGTGGATCCTAATAAAATTGTATCTATGCAGGATTGGCCTCACCCTAAAACTCTTAAGAGATTTCATGGTTTTCTAGGTTTAACAGGATATTATAGGAAGTTTGTTCAGAATTATGGAAAAATTCCAGTTCCTCTCACTTCTCTCCTCAAAAAGAATGCTTTCACTTGGACTTTAGTTGTGGATCATGCCTTCCAAGCCTTGAAATATGCTATGTGTTCGACCCATGTACTAACACTTCCATAATTCACAAAGACATTTGTATTGGAATGTGATTCTTCCGAGAAAGGAATTGGATATCTCCTCATGCAAGATGGTAGGCCTTTGACATTCACTATCAAACATATTTTAGAGCGACATTTGGGCCAATCCATTTGTGAAAAGGAAATGTTATCTATTCTAGATGTTGTGGATCTTTGACATCCTTATTTATTGGGTCAGCGATTCCAAATCAAAATTGATCATCAGAGTCTCAAGTATTTCTTGGAAAAATGAATTTCATCCTCTTTATAGAAAAAGTGGGTGACCAAGCTATTTGGCTATGATTATGAGATCATTTACAAGAAGGTGTTGAGATCAATTCTTGCTTCCGAAATTTCCTTCCCCTTTCTATTTTCCCAACTTTTTTTTCCATTTCTTTTTCCTATTCTATACTTTCCTTTGTTTCCCTTTTTCTTTCTTCCCTTCTTCTATCCCTTTCTAGTTACCATACTTAGTCTCATTTCAAAATTTGGCTCATTCATGAGTAGGAGGATTCATGGGTCTTCATCCTCATCCATTTTCCTATACCACAAGTTCATTCGACCTTCTTGTTATATTATACTTGGCCTATTTTTTCAACATCACGGGTTCACGAGGTCGAACTTTAATTCTCCAAGTTCTGTAATCTCCACTTTGCAACCAAAATTACATGATCCTCATTTCAACCATCATACTTTTTGTGGGTCTTGATTCCCTAAACACATTTTATTTCTCCTACAGGCAAGTCTGATCGCCCATTGTTCTACACTTGACTTATTTGTTATCATCCACAATCGTGGGTTGGCGGTTTCCTAGGTTGGTGGGTCCTTGGGTTGGCAGGTTCATAAAAAAATTCATATTCAAAACTACTCTCATATGTCCCCACCATTCTTGTGCTTTTTCCAATATGCATTGAATGTTGTTTAATGCTAACAAATAATTATGCAGGCTTCAAAAATATTTTCATTAATGGAAAAAGACTCGAGGAGATTATTCATTAAATTACATTAATTTTCCATTTGACAAAGGATTATATTATTTTCATCTCTCCAAAAGGGTTTATTTCAAGTTATTATTCAGCTGAAGAATACTCTTGTCAACCTAAATGGCACCAGTAGCTAGACAAAAAAATTGTGGAGATACTTTGAATACTTTTGGTTGTGAAGACCAAAAATTTCAATGGTCCAGAGAATATTCATATTACTCATCTCCTCTTGCATGAAAAGACATAATTTGGACATTTGGAATTTCTCATGCAGGGTGTGTTCTTGAGGTATTTGACTGCAAAGAAATTGTTGCATGGTGCATTGATAAGTATGTGTCGATCCATAGAATTATACACCCCTATTTCCCTTTCACCGTAAGTTTTTTTCAATATGTTGAAGCTCCCAGGGCCAATGCTTACCTTCAAAGGAGAAGACTACAAATATTTTCTGAAGAAATATAAAAATGGCATGGATCTCCTACCTAAATATTTGGAGAATCCCGCGACTATTCCAGAGGACATAACCAAAATTCAAATCGATTCTTTTAAAAAACCCTTTCGAAATATTATGTGTATGTTCACCAGGTTGACAGGTCAAGAAAGAAATTCTACCATTTCTCGCATGATTCTTTGTATTTTACATTTTATAGTAAAATAACAGGCTATCTTTGACTGGGGAAAATTGATTTCCATCAAAATATCATCCTAGTTATCACATTACAAAAGGGACAAAAAAGTATTTATGGCTTCCTATTTGGTATTTTCTATAGTGTATTTTTGTCAATTTCCAAACATGACTATAAGTAAGAGGTTGAATTGTGAAATAGATCCAATTACCTTTTGGTATTAGGCATTGTGGAGACACAAGATTTCTCTATATTTTTACGAAGTTTACAATTATTTTGTCTCAGTCTTCAAAGGATTGTTGTTTGGTAAAAATACCCTAAGGATATCTGAACATGCTAGCAAATTCTTGGAGAAAAAGGGAACGATAGAACAGATGGAAAATCAGAGTGTCATTGGGATATTATGTTCCAAAGAAAATCCCTCTTGTATTCCATACCATGTCTCTCACAAATTGTTTATTACTGAAGTGGAAAGGCAATACAACTTATGGTTACATTTTTTTCCATGAAAAAAGGAAAAAAAATTCCATCCCCTTGCCATGGAATATTGGATATTTCATTTTCAGGAACATAAATAAAATTGATGTGTTCGCATGCCATTTCAATAACGTAAGCTTAAAATATGTTGAAAATATCAATGGCTTTGACCCTAACAATATTTTTTTGGAACACATGCTTTCAGTAGGATTCAATAACTCGTTTATTTAGAATACTTTGAATGAAGAAGAAGAAGGTAACAACTAAAGTACCCCTGTACATGTGGTTGGTGACCTAGAAACAATACTAAGCACTAATTATTTATATAATCAAAAAGGAAAAGGTCTCAGTGAAAGGAGCACCCATTATCTAGTTGTTACTCCCAAAACTACCGCATCCTGAAGGAATTATCCAACGGCTCACCCAATTATAAAGATTGCCAACAGTAGTTCAAGACGTGGAGGAGAGAAGATTCCCCCCTTCAAGAAAATTGAGAATTCGCATAAGTTTCCTGTAAGAAAGAAAAGAAAAAATTTGATACAAGAAGAAGAGGCCAACCTCATATAAAATGACATCCAAATATTTTATCTAGATGACATGGAGCTCGAGGCGAATATGGAGAAAATATTTCCTAGGATGGAACAACTAGAAATTGTAAATCAACAAAATGTTTTATTGGAAGTTGTTGCAAATGATATTTTTAGTCAAGAGGAATCCTTCACTTTTCAAAGTGCCATTTTTGAAAAGGAGTCTAAAAACTTGATAGTGGAAAGAGGTGATCATAAAAATAAAAAAGGAAATCCTCGCTCAGACCTCGACCTAAAAGACATGCGGTCATCCCAAATATCTAAAATTTACAAAGCAACTGGTGATTCTCTTGATGATTCCATTGATGGGTTGGAGGCCAAAAATGCCTAGCTAAAATAAAGGATCATAGAATTGGAGGATGCCTTAATGCCTCCTCCAATCCTGACTAGACCTTTTTCAATGGTAAAACTAACCACACCCGCTATTAAGTTGAAAGGATATTCAATCCTACTCACAACAGTTAGGAGTTATGTATAAACAAATATTAGGAAAATGATGTCGCTAATAACAGAGGCATGGGTGGTTTAGAAAAATATCATATCCTCTGTCTCAAGGGCACATTCCTTCCACGAATATCTACAAGTTGATCTAAAGAATGAAGAATGTTTATACATTGATGTCGTATTACCATTTGGAATCAAAGTCTCTAACATGATGTAACTGAGAAGAAGAGAGGAGGATTTTTCTTCCCCAAGTCGAATAAAATAGTTATGATGGGTGTTCTATATGCACTAAAAACACACCAAAAACCCTCAATTAAATTGTTAACCTGGGGTAAGTAAACTTAGAGTTGTAGAAAAATATATGCCAAAGGTAGAAGGGCTGGTAGGAGTATAGTCTAACTAGGGAGGTATATATCTAAGGATAATATACTCAAGAAAACCTATCTAATGAGAAAACCCTACTAAGAAACTTTAAACTAGGTAACCTAAGTACTTTTGGGCCAAGGATCGATGGATAGTCCTAAGAAAACATGTAAAAACCCTACTTGAAGCAAACTAAATCAACAGTAAGCAATAAGCAAAAGAAACTATTAAGACTAACAATAATCAAATGAAAAAATCAAACTACTTTAACTTGCCAACCTATATTCAATGAGTAACTACCTTATGAAAGCAAGTAAATAAACAAGCAAGCAAAGACAACTAACCTATTAAAGCAAATAAACAAACAAGCAACGACAACTAACTAACCTATTAAAGAAAATAGACAACTAAGAAAAACAAGTAGCTAACCTATTAAAGCAAATAGACAACTAACTACTCTAACGCAACTTCTACTGCAAATTATCAAATGAAAACTTCTCATTGAACAACTATCTAGCCTAAGAGGCAAGTGGACTAGATTCTTAATTCAAAACTATTTCTAATTCATCAAAAGGAAATATATTTAACTGAAAGAAAGAAAAACTAACAACTAGTCTTGAACCTATAATAAGCAAGCTACTATCTAATTTATCAAAGCAAAGACTATCTACCCTACACCAGCAATAAAACTATCTCCTAAGCTATGAAAGCAAGAAAGATATATTCTACTCTATGAAAGAAAGAAACTGTTTTCTAATCTATGAAATTCAAATGCATTCTATACTAATATAAGCAAACTTATACTATACTAAATTCAATCATTAACTACAACTTGAAATTGCAACCTAAATCTAAGCAAGAAATTGCATAACATAAACTAAACTAGCTCCATCTTAACAATTCAAAATGTGGTAAGGAAAATGCTTAAAACAGAAATTAAAGCATGACGTATAAAAAGTAAACTAACAAATACATTAACTAACAACTAGTTAAGAAAGATCTATGTAAAAATGGAATAAGTAATCTATAATTAAAAACTGAAACTAATCCTATCCATCCATCAAATCCTTGTTAAAGAAGACATGCAATAAAACTTTGTTCTACTCTGTTTTAACTTATATTTTAAATTTGATTTTAAAAGCATAAATAAAATTCAATCTAACATCTAATCGGACACGGGGTTAGTGTATGAGTTCGCAAACTCGTTCCTAATTATAAAATCAATGCATATTAACAAAAATCCTCCATACTAACCTGCAAAAGAGAATTAAAATAGTTAAACTACAACAACAAATTAGATAACAAAGAAATAAAGGAGCAGTTCATGTACAGGAAATAAAAAAGACATATAAGCTATGAAATGCATAAATGACACATAGAACAGTTACCAGACTACTGGTGGCCCCCCCATCAAGTCATGGTCACTTCTCAAGCGCACACCACGAGCTCAGCAAAATGATTTCACCATTAAAACTTTAAAAACGCAGTCTTATACAATTCTGGCAATTGAAAAATGAAAAAACAGAGCCAAAATCGTTTTTGGCTCTAACACACGACTTCCTCTATTGCTTAACAATTATCTAACCACCACGTTGGTATTTATAATGTTTACAGACCTAGTGGTCGACCACAGGAGGGTCGAACCACTTCTAAAATTGACAAATTTCATTAATGGTGCCCTAACTGTCGAAACAGAGAGAGCCAATAATCACCCACCATAACAACCCAAAATCGAGTTGTCAAGAGTTCGATAGCTGGAGGGGATAAGAACGAGAGAAACCCATGTCTCTTATTCTCCCACCACTGGCCGCAAATACCATAACTACCAAATCACCCACCGTTTTTGTGCAGGATGAGGTGTTGGATGGAGTATTGGACTGGGTACCAGATCGAGTGTTGGGAGTGATGTATCGAGTGTCGGAAGTAGAAACGTGGTTCTTTTTTGCCCTGTAACACCATAAAAAGGTGAATTAGACCTTTGGAATCATAAAATGTGATGAATTATACTCAATATTGACATCAAACATGAATCATACATACTTGGTGTAGATCATATCGTTTTAACAAAAAATTCTTCAAAAAGCTTCTCCAAAATATGAAAAACACATTAGTACATTCTGAAAAAGTGCCTAATAACTATCATAAAATTGATCATATCTTGGGCCCAACATTACCCCCACACCTAAGATTTTGCAGGTCCCACTGCAAACAAAAATAAATTTCCCTTTATGACTAACTTGCGAAGGAGGGGGTGGATTAGCTTGAGAAGCTTCTCCCTCTTGCCTGAGGGATTTTGACTTAGGATTTTTGTGTTGTTTTAATTTCATCTAGAGACTATTATTTGTGGCAGTAATATCATCAACCTAACACTGTAGAGAATTCATCTTGGCTTGTAGGACAACGTTATCATGGCATAAATGACAACTCAGTGTTTCATGCTCTCTAAGTTTGAACTCGAGGTTTGGGAGTTTTTGGAGGTTTTTGATGACATGTGAGGGAGCCTTGAGATGTATATTATACCCTTGATCCTTTAAACCATGAAAAACAACAATTTTAACTCTACAAAATTAGTTCATAAGCACAACAATTCTGACCTGGCGAACTTGTGAAAAATAGGTATCAAAGTGACACATGTAACTACAAGACAGTAAAACATGTGTAAAAAATGAGAGAGGTTTTTTTTTTTTAATATGTTCTTGTTAAAAACCTCTCTTGGGATTCAAAAATTCACTTTCAGTTGTTAGGAAAATACGCCAAGAAAACATGGCTAAAACAGGAAAAACAAAGTGTTTTATTTCCTGAAAAACTAGGCCGCTAAGAGAATTGAATATATCCAAAACCATAACGTATAGTTAGAAATTGAGAGAGGTTATTGTTTTTTAATATATCCTTGATAAAAAAACTCTCTTTTTTTTCAAAAATTCCTTCCCTATTGTTAGGAAAACAAAAAAATAAAATATGACTAAAACAGGAAAAAAACAGAGTGTTTTATTTTCTAAAAGCATAAGCCTCCAAGATGATAGAATATATCCCAAACCATAAAGTATATTCAAACACTATGAGAGGTTATTGTGTTTTGGTATGTTATGAACAAAAACCACCTCCCAGTTTCAAAATTACTTTAACATTTGTTCATAATCCCAACTTGAAGTTGGTTACTCAAAATTTGTAGAAGCACAACGTGCTCTTAGCAGAAGCGCAACGTGTTTTTTGATAGGTATTTTGGAGTCCTTCCCGGAGTATTTTTGGGATGAAAGTGGTATGGGTGTAAATTTTATGATGTCTTCTACACAATGAAACCATCAATCATTGCAAATTCCTTCTCCAACCCTATGAAAAATTGACTTGAAGTCAAACTATCCAAATGTGCAGAAACCCTCCTATAGTGACTGTATTTGGGGGATTTCTCTCAAACAATAACACCTGTGCATAAAACGAAGGAGTTTTTTGTTTATTGGTCTATTATTAACAAACAACTCTTTCACTTTTATCCAATTCATCTTCCTTAATTCAGAAACTAGTTTTTAAGTAGAACTTTGACCAAGACAATCATTTGAAAATTTATGACAAGGAATGATGACATGACCATGATGAAAATTTATGACCTTGGATGAGTGGAGGGAGTAGTAATGACACCTAGACACACCAATGGAAATTTTACAACCAGGATATGTCAAATTTTATTTGATAAGTTTATTTTGAAAATATAACAATTTGAGCTAATAACCCTATCAATCACATGAAAGAGTAAATTTGATCACTGGTGACTAACAAAAATGACAAATAATAACAAAAGGATTGGTTTGTACTGGTAGGAATTGTGAACAGGAGAATTTTATTGCCTGTCATCAATATTTAACAATTCAAGCAACTAATCCTCTTTTCATAAGCTTGGAATATAGATGACAGTAAGTATTTAGCAGTTGTAATCTCTCTTTATCTGTCACAAAGAGTACTTAAGTATAAGAAATCTTTTATAGCATAAACATAAAAAATCACAGGAGCTTATAACACACGCAATGATGTCAGTAGTATATAATTTAGCATACCAATACAAACAACTGTTGATATAATATCCCAAGACTTTGTAAAAAAACAGTATGACAAAATTTTGACAGAAATCCTACTTCCTCTTCTCATGGGTTTGCTATACAAATGGGCAATGATTAGCATTTTTAGCTCAGGAAACTCCCCCTAGACTGAATAAATGGCACATCCTTGTGCTATGAATTAGCAATAGTCTTCATGGTCTTTACTATTTTTAGAGGGGGGTTATCAATAGGCTTCTTGGTCTTCTTGCTCGATGAGGCTGCAAGGGTATGAACAAGTTTCTTGGAATTTGGTCCAGTAAAGGAATAGCTTGAGCATGAGGGTTTGGGTGTAGTAATAGTCACTAGATCAAGAGTCTTCATTCTAGTCTTGATTGTAAGATGAGGGTTTGAAAATTGGTAAATGAACTCATCCCACGTTTTCTCCTATTTTTCCAACTCAGCTAAGACAAGTAGTTTGATAAGGCCGTGGTGAAATAGGTTGTTATGGATATTGGCTACATCCTTCCTCACTTGAGAAGACATCTTCTCAAGACTCTTTAAGAAGTAAAATGGAAAGTTACAATGGCTTATTGAGATGAAAGTGAGCTAATAATCGAAATTGATAGGCTTTAAAGATGGAATATCTACCTTCACATGTAATCAATCTGGTGATGACTATGAGAGGGTTTGATTATATCATCTTTTATACACTCCTTGGAGTATCCCTTATCTCTAGAGATGTTTTGAAATTTGGTTTTGAAAACCTTGTTATAGCTTGCACTTGGCAACTAGTGGTGTTTAAATCAGTGGTCTCCAACTCTTGGGAGATTTGTGGCCAAGGCAATTGATTCCTCAGAGGCCACGAACATAGTGAATAGGAGTTGAGGTTGGCTAAGAGTGTTCCATTATTTCTCACTCAATCCACTTGCATAGAACATGTAATGTCAAACCTACAATGAAAAACCTGTAACAAAAATAAATGAACAGAGTGGTATGTTAAGGACATATACAACAATTTATAGCACACAGGAGTTTAGCACTTCAAAATAAAATGATTGTTGATGTAATAACCTATATCATGAAAAATAATACAAAATTTTACAAAGATTTGCTTCTTTAGGCAATGATGATTTGTCAACTCATGAACCCCTCCCCCACACCTAAGTATTGTGACACCTCACAATCAAAAGTATAAGAAACCAGTGATTTCTCCCGATAGCCAAAGATTTACAGTTTGTAAAGTGTAAAGATAAATTTCACAAATTGGTCTGACGAGATGGTTAGAAGATGGCCCCACCTATAGGATAAGAGATCCTATATATAGATAAGAAGAGGTAGGCAATAGAGTTTCAAGATATTCTCAGAGTTAGTTCCCAATGGAAAGTTTATGGAGTTCATTAAACTTAGATTAACCATACATACTTCATGTCACCTTTATCTACAAGTAATGTCGTACATCAGGACAAGTTTAAATTTATTATTTATTTTTTGTTAGATTATCATCCTCTCTAGGTAGAATGCCTCGTTGCCAGTAAGATTGTTTGGTACTTCGACGGGTTTACCCAGTGATACCATAGGCCAATACCTGCTTCCATCAGACCTGTTCGGTATCCCGATGGGTTAGCCTCTTACACCCTTAGAGACTAGCCCTCCATCTTTTAAGATTTTATTATAAGATTTATTTATGCAAGAAGATGGGGGGGACAACTTTGAAAACAAATTTTTCTTTCTTTCTATTGGGATGGTATTTATGTTAGAGGATGATTTTTTGTTATATATATTCCTTAGTGATTGTCCTGATGTAAGGGGTACTTAAGGGGACATGGCCTATCTAAAGATATGATATAATCAAGCTATTTAGTGTGTAGTGGATGGTACCATTGAGAAAGAATAGAAAGGTATCTCTAGGCTCAACTCACTTTCTTCTTGTAATGACCCTCTGGGTTAGGAAAACAACTCTGATACAGGTGCAATTTTTATTTTTTATTTTTTTTGTGTTTTAAAAGTGTGTGCGCGCATGTAGGAGGGTAATCAGACACACTGGACTCTATGTCGCCACCTGAAGACTAAAACGACGCAACCACGACGACCACAACAAGAAGACACAAGCCACCCAACAAGTAACTACAAGAAAAAACTACCCATGACAAAGGCGCCCCACAATATCCTCAACAATAAACGACCTACTGGGTTAGGTACCATACGAACATAGAAGGAAGAATCTGTAGTAGTAGGTATTACTATTTCTGCACAGGAAAGAAGGGTGTTTAATATTAGTTATCTGCTCCGAAGAGAGAGAAGGTCGGATAGGCTCCTGGCCTACTGCTCAGGCAGAAACTAGCAATCCCCACAGATGTGTCGCAAGAGTGGAAACCCTACCTTTAAAGGGCCCGAGACTCTTGATACGGCACTGGATTCTTTACACAGGAATTTAAGCACACACATAGACTTATCTACAAGGCTATAATGAGGTGTCTACATCCCACCCGATACAAGCAGACCGAGCAAAGCAAGCCAACCCAGTACAACAATTCAACGGACAGTCCGACCTCTATGGAAGACGCAAGTCCAAGTATACTAACAAAACCGACCATTAGTTACGACTCATCTTAACCTACGACTCCACTGGACACAAGTATAGACCATTCACTTTGTTTAAAGCCGTTAGTCGACAAGTCATCCACCCAGCCATAAAGGTGAGTACGCATGTTAAAACTCTAAATCTAACACATAATGATTTTTACTCTTAGTTTAAGGACCTTACCGTTTTAGGCTGAAAAATTGGAACATCCTTACAATATAAAGATCTTTCACATTCACTAACTAATTTCCAATAAAATTATAATGACCTTTCCACAGCGCTAGCAATTATTATATCGTAATATCAAGACCTTGCCATTTCGCCAACTGAGTTCATAATAAAAATTTAAATATCACATTTACAATAAGAAGACCTTGCAAGTCCACTAACATATTCCAAATAAACTGATAATGACATCCCTACCATAAATGATGTCATCTAATTTCGCCAACTAATTTCATATTAAAATTTAACTATTACATGTGCAATAAAATGACCTTGCCAATCCACTAATTAAGTTCCAAATAAAATGATAAAGTCATCCATACCATAAATGATGTCATCTAGTTTCGCCAACTAATTTCATAATAAATTTAACTATTACATTTGCAAATAAATGACCTTGCCAATCCACTAATTACGTTCCAAATAAAATGATAAAGTCATCCATACCATAATGATGTCATCTAATTTCGCCAACTAATTTCATAATAAAATTTAACTATTACATTTGCAAATAACTGACCTTGCCAATCCACTAATTAATTTCCAAATAAAATGATAAAGACATCCATACCATAAATGATGTCAACTAATTTAGCCAACTAATTTCATAATAAAATTTAACTATTACATTTGCAAATAACTGACCTTGCCAATCCACTAATTAATTTCCAAATAAAATGATAAAGACATCCATACCATAAATGATGTCAAGTAATTTTGCCAACTAATTTCATAATAAAATTTGATTAGTACATTGACAATAATTGACCTTGCATATCCACTAACTAGTTTCCAAATAAAATGATAATGACATCCTTACCATAGATGAGGTCAACTAATTTCTCCAACCAATTCCATAATAAATTTAATTATTATCTTTGCAAGTAAATGACCCTGCAATCCACTAACTAATTTCCAAATAAAATGAAAATGACATTCCTCACATTTAATTCATGCATTCCATCCTAAGACGATTCATCATATTAGCATTACCTTACCTTCATTATACTATGATGTAGGGGCATTGCAATAGCTGGTATAAATAACCTTACAATACATCATCTTTAATATGATTACCCTAACATAATGTAAAAGTGTAATAATGTAGTAACTCTGAATCTGGCGGGTACATTGGGCAGTGCTTACTCTGGAGGTTACCTAATTCTAGTAAGGCAGTAATAATGTTAAGGCAGTGGGAATTAAATACAAATGTCAAATATAACAGATATCAATTTCACTACAATAAGAAAGGTAACAATCTGAAAGTAATGCTCCTCATAATTCTTTTTATGGACAGAGTTCGATTGTTTACCCACAATGACGATAGATGATAATAAGAATAAAACAATTCTGGACGTAAGGGTTCTGATATTTCTTTTCAATGCCAGCTGGAATTACATTTTAGATTTAAAGGGATTCATAAATGGTTATGCATCCTGAACAACTTGGAAGTATAATGGTGGACTCCAATAACATTGCCATAACCTTATCTTTAATACCCTTACCCTAACGTAATGTAAAAATGTAAAAAGGTAATAATCTTTGAATCTGGGCAGTGTTTCTTGGTAGTGTCTAGACTCTATATGCAGCTGAAAAATCATTTTTGTGGATGTGTTTTATTTCTTTTTTATTATTATTTGTTTGAATTGTTATGTTGAAGGCCATCCCTTTAAAAGTTCAGTCAATGTTTTCATACTTGCAACAGTTTTCCTTTTATGATGTAATTTTGTGGGTAGAAGATGAAGTCATTTGTTTGTTCCTATGGAATCAGACAGATTGGACTGGCAACAAAAGAAGAATTAAGAAAACTGCTAAAGAGGACTGTACACCTCATAATCCAAGTGAGGGTGAAGATGTGAGAATATTAATGGAGAAAGGTGAGAATACTAATGAAGAAGTGAGAACATTAAGTGAGAATATTTATTGTGAAGTGAAAAGGTGAAACCCCAAAGCACTATGAGGAGAGACCACAAGGATCCAATGTTGTCCACTACAAGTCACGAATGCAAACACCCAGACCATGAATGGGGACGCCCAGCCATAGACTAAAACACGGGCCACGTATGGGGATGCCCAGCAATAGATTAAACGCCCTGGGTGTAAAAAGAGAACCCACAGAAGAAAAAGGACACCCCCTATGTATAAAAATGCCCAAGTAACAGTAGAAAACCCATGGAGAAAAACAAAAAACCCAATACAAATAAAAAACGCCCAGGGTATAAAGAGAAACCCACTTCAGAAAGAAGATGCCCTTGTGTGTATAAAAACGCCCAAGTAACAGTAGGAAACCCACGGAGAAAAACAAAATGCCCAATATAAATACACACGCCCAGGGCATAAAGAGAAACCACTGCAGAAAGAAAACGCCCGATATAACTATAACGCCCAACGTATAAAGAGAAAACCCTACTGTCGAAAAATGGCCAATATAAACATAAACGCCTAGGTGCATATAAAATCGCCTAAGGTAAAAAGAGCAAGTCTACGACAAAGAAAACACGCCCAGGTGCATATAAAATCGCCCAAGGTAAAAAGAGAAAGTCTACTGCAAAGAAAACACGCCGAGGTACATATAAAATAGCCCAAGGTAAAAAAAGGGGCAAATCTACTGCAAGAAAACGCGCCCAGGTGTATGTAAAATGCAACGCATATGGAAGACAATGCAAAACGAATAGCTGGACCATATACCATGAGAACGAAATAGCCATAACCCCAACCATTTACCAACCCCAAACTGAACTAATTATACAAACTAGAATATTTAGAGTTTAAAGGACGAGGAAAATACATTACATCCATCCAAGCATAGACACAACAGTGAATAACTAAGCACTCTACTCTACTAAGTACATGAACATACCTTTGCCTTGTTGCTTGCCGCAATGAACTTCTGTGCTCCTCGTTGCTCCGTTGCCTTGTTGCTTGTCGACCGTAGAGGACTCACCGGTACCTCCCAGCCAAACGATAGGGATACTCTACTTCCCCCTCAGTCCCCCGAGCCGCAAAGGGGCCACACACACTCCAGATAGTAACCTAGCTTCTCAGCTCGCCTCCAAGGCTGAGCTACCACTCAAGTCAACTGAGAAAATCCCCAACTCCTACAAGCAATCAGTCCAGTCTCTAGTCTAGCAGCATAACAATACCTAATAGCCAAAGAGTCCCTCTTTCTCCCCCTCTCATGTCTTTTATCCTCCTCTTGACCTAATCCCCTTAGGTTTTTCCCCAAAAACCCTAAATCCCATTTCTTTTAAGTTTTTTAATCAAACCCTAAAAATTCCCCTCTTTTTCAAGCGTCAAGCATCCCTACCTTTTCCATAAATTATTTTCTTTTTTTTAAAGCTCATTTCCCCATTTTTTTCCTTTTTAAAAAACCTAAAAGGTAATGCACTAAA
>ML783480.1:55703-84873 GCA_009831015.1 Picea engelmannii | reverse complement strand
TTTTTTTTTTTTTTTTTTAAGTAAAGACAAAAGATGTATAATGTCTCATAAAGAAAGAATAGAAGAGTAATTAATCCCTATTTTTATTAATCCGCCCCTGTTTATTTATTTAATGTCTTGTGTCCTTTCACACATTAGGAATCAATTTCTTCCTTGCAAATTTTTTTAAA
This sequence comes from Picea engelmannii, assembly GCA_009831015.1. Lineage (NCBI taxonomy): Eukaryota > Viridiplantae > Streptophyta > Pinopsida > Pinales > Pinaceae > Picea > Picea engelmannii. The sequence continues at coordinate 84,703 of ML783480.1, read as the reverse complement.
TCCCTGAGTTTATTTAGATCCTTACTCTCTCTAGTTACCCCAAAAGTTTTATGAAAACCCCACCAGTACTTAAGTGGGTTGTTGTGTGAATTTTTATTTTATGCTAGGGCCTTGTTTTTTTTTTTTGTTAAGGTCACACTAAATTTTTTTATTTTTTTTACCCTAGAAAAGTCTTAGGCTTAGGGCTTAGATTCTGAGCTAGGCAACGATTGGTTAGGGGAATTGCTTAAGGGTTTATTCAGGTGTTGATGACTTAGGGATATTTAGGCTGACTCCTTCCTCCACATTATTGTGACGTGCCCTTCAGGACGCACCAAGTGCTCCAAGGGTGCCACTCGCCCCTTGAATTTCTTTTGTGCGACGTGCCCTTCAGGATGCACCACGTGCTCCAAGGGTGCCACTCGCCAACTGGACTGATTGGTAGACATATATAACCCCTGGAGTCAACACTCCGCCAGGTGAACTTGTAGAAAACTAAGGGTTCTAAGGAATAATGCCCCCCCCTTATTGCGCGCCCCTTAGAATTATCGTGAGCGACTGTCGCAGTCTACCCTCACGGCATCGTGGATCCTCTCGAACTAGGTAATCGTTAACCTACAGTTCGAGCCACGGAGGGAGTTCTAGTAGGCGGTGGTAGGTCTGTTGTCCACCCCTCTCCCTCAACCTCTCTGGAATCGTGTGTGGCCCCTTTACTCCATATGTGAGTCTGTTCGGCAAGCTATCATCAGCCTGCATCATCAACAATCATGTCAGACATTTCATCATAAAATCATCAAATCAATGAAACATCACAATAAATATATCAACCCCAAAAGCACATTCCCTGACTCAGTCCAGAGTCCAAGGGGGTTCTACCGATGCCTCTGCATCCTCAAGGTTAAGAACCCTGCACACTCAATAAAACAGAGTCAGCAACACCTGTGTCAATCAAAACTAGTAAAACATCATGTCATTTGTCAATCGCATCATAATCAAGTATAAATGGTTTAACATCACAAAAGGTCGAGATCACTTGCAAGCAAGTGTCCTCAAATAATAAGTTTCTCAGTGCGCCAGAGCGGGATGTTATACTTATTTTGTAAGTTATTGTGATGTTTCCATGACTAACCGCTAATCATACCTCCTTGTTACTCTTTAATAAATATACTTTACTCACTTATTCAGGTTTCTTGGAGAAACTGTACGAGAGACCTCTAAGCTTGATGGTTACGGTGTCACTTCCTTATATAGTGGTGAAGGTTCAAGAGAAACTTCTATTTAAGATGCCTTGAGAAAAAGAAGATGAAAGTCTTTGCAAAAACATGGCTAATTACAACAACTCATTATTCATTTGATGCTTAGAAGACAACAAGGTTCAAGTATAGCAATGTTTCGAAGACGAATCCTTATTTTATATTTCCTTGAAACTGTCTACTCCTCGTGAAAAAAATACCTACAAAAGTCTCTAGAAAAAAAAACACACTCTAAAATATCAAAGACTAATGAGATTAAGTCACTGGAACATGTATCTCATAGTTGTTTTATTAAAAGAAAATGTAAAATGAGGTTGCATTAGACTCTAATCTAAACTAACAACATGCATCTTTTATTTACTATCCTACCCTACCTAAAAAGAAAGGGAAAATCTTTATTCAAGTGTAAGAACTCTTCCAATGTAGCCATGTGCGGAGAAAGATAAGAAACATACTCATATCCATATATGAAAAAGTTACCGCAATGATTACCTAGATATGAAGAACCAACCAACCTACTTGTTTTGGCATCAGAAGGTGTTGAAGAAGAGAATAGTATTGTGGCCCGATGACCTCTTGAAACCAAATTTCAATGTAATCTTGATGTTCATCAACAATAATTTATATGCTCTCCTTCATCATTCTATGTAGATCCTCTTCTTATCGATGATTGATTTCTGAAGTACATAAAGGATCTGTTGAGATGGATGTTGAGAACTCCTCAATCTTAGGTCTTAATTATTTCTCTCCATTGGATGTAGTCCATAATTTTTCATTTTCCTTCACATTTTGGCAAGGAAAATCATTTTGTATCTCATAGGACCTTGATTCTTCTAATATTTCTAGAGAGGTAGACAAGTTCTTGGCCACTGCCAAAATATGTTCTTCTTGAAAAGAAGAAATCCTGGTTGCTGCTAGGATTTGAGAAAGTTCCCTCAAGCTAATGGTTGCTTCTGAGTTCATCTTCCCATTTGATAAAACTTGGCTCACACAAAGATGATGTCCAAAAATTTAGGATCTCCTGATGGTGGTAAGAAAACAAAGGTTGTATTATTTGGCTCTGCGGAAGGCTCGGGTGGTCTTGCCTCATGTCCCACTATTACTGATGCTTCAATTTCTTGTTCTATAGTTCTCTCTGTTTTATTCTCTTTAGAGACTGATTTAGCTCTTTGGGTTGAGCTAACTCCTATTTTTTGGTATCAGTCTATGGATTTTATGAGTGGAACGTTCCTCCCCCCAAAAATGTTGGAAGGAACCTTGGTTGAAATTTTTAGATTTAATATTTCTACCTTTTGGGTCCCTAGGTCTATTCATGAAAGTAAACAAAAAGAAAAAGAAAAACTACCATTGGGTTTGGGGGAACCTGCAATAGCAAATGCGTAGGTTCTTACCTCTCGTCTTAAAGTTCCCCCTCCACCAATATAATGCTAAGGTCTAGAAATGATCTATTTCCTAACTATCTCCTACCTTGATACAACTCCCTGGAAATGGCACCAAAAATGATGGGTGTTCTATATGCACTAAAAACACACTAAAAACCCCCAATTAAATTGTCAACCTGGGGTAAGTAAACTTAGAGTTCTAGAAAAATATATGTCAAAGGTACAAGGACTAGTAGGAGTACAATCTAACTAGGGAGGTAGCTATCTAAGGCTAATCTACTCAAGAAAACCTATCTAATGAGAAAACCCTACTAAGAAAATTTAAACTAGGTAACCTAAGTACTTTTGGTCCAAGGATCAATGGATAGTCCTAATAAAACAAGTAAAAACCCTACTTGAAGCAAACTAGTTCAACAGTAAGCAATACACAAAAGAAACTATTAAGCCTAACAATAAGCAAATGACAAAAGAAAACTACTTTAACTTTCCAACCTATATTCATTGAGTAACTACCCTATGAAACCAAGTAAATAAACAAACAAGAAAAGACAACTAACTAACCTATTAAAGAAAATAAACAAACAAGCAAAGACAACTAACTAACCTATTAAAGTAAATAGAAAACTAAGAAAAACAACTAGCTAACCTATTAAAGCAAATAGATGATACAGGAGCATCTCTCCACGTCAGCCAGCCAACCAGCCAGCCATGTCAGCGAATTCAAATCGCGTGTTGAAGAGAGGTGCAGCCTCATTTGAAATATGAACTTAATGTAATTAAATGTCTAAGCTGGTGAGTTGTAGAGTTGTGCCTTTGTGCAGGCTGTAGATAAGATCGGCCTTTAATGTTTGTAAGGCAGAGATCTAGATCCGATAGCGGACTAGACAACCCATTCAATGTAATTGAATAGGGTAGGTAGATTGGAGGGAAGAGAGATCAAAGAGCCCCCTCAGGTAAAAGAAACTTAGGATCTCATTTTGTAAGCACAAAAAGTTGAGGAAGTCAAGTAAGTTGAGAGCCGAGAAGAAGTTGAGTTGTAGAGCCAGAGAGAGCTCGAGAACACATTGTAAATACATGCATTTTCCATATTTAATACAAAGAGCAATTTTTCCTGCATTATTCTGTGTTGAATGAATGTCTGTGAGTGTTCTTTTATGCCGTAGATGTATACTGTAGCTGTGCATTTGTAGGAGTGTGTTCGATTTCAGGTGAAGGTATTTGAGGCTTCACACCAGGAGGGTGTGACAGAATGTTGTGGGTTCTGATAGCCATGCACAGAGGTTGCACTTCTGAAGTCTGTGGGTTCAGACAAAGGCGTGCTGCGGCACAAGAGCTGGAATCAACAACTCGGTGAAGACCTCAAGGTTGTTGAATACCTTGGAGGAAAGGTTGTGTGGGAGAAGACACAGTTGTAGATGGAATCTATGAGGAGTTATGTGAAGCTCTGCTAGGTGGGTATTGAGCCAGTGCAAGGAATGCACAGAGGAGGAACTTTGTTGTGAGTTCAGGAAGAAACAGAATCACTGAGGATTCTGGGAGCTCTGCCAGGTGGGCATTGAGTGGGTGCATAGGTGCACAGGGGGAAAAGAACTGTTGGACATTCTATGAAAAGATACTCTGCCAAGTGGGCATTTGAGACAGTGTGTAGACAGGCACAGGAAGAAGAGAAGTCTTTGAGTTCTATAGTTTGAAGGAAGAATCCACTGAAGGATATTCACAGGGTTGTTGAACACCCTGATAGACTCAGCAAGAAGTTGCTTGAGTGAAGGATAGCCAGGAGGGAATCCAAACATTCTCCATCTACAGGAGAAGAAAGAAAGACAAAATCCCTTAGGGGTCTGAGTGGTTGAGAAGATCAGGAGAGACAGCACCATGTGTGCATAAGACTCTGCAGCAACGCAGAAGTCCAAGAATCCTTCAAGGATTCGGAAGAAGGGATAAGCTCAGGAGGAAGAGTGATTTTATGCACAGAGTCGTAACTGCAAGGAGTGCAGGAGCTTCAGAATCCTTTGACGGGTTCAAAGTACCCAAAGCTCAGGGAGGAACAACGTTTTCATACGCAAGCAAGAACTCAGGTAAAGGATCTCGCAGAGAAGAGAGGACAAAGGTCGAGGCCTTTGGGCTGATTGGAAATTCTCCCAAGGTTGGGAAGAAAGTGTGCAAGCTCAGTAGGGAGGACAGTAGCCGTCAGATCGACTGAAGAAGAAGATCTAGACCATTGGTTTCTATGTCCAGGAGGAGCTTAGGAGAAGCCTACAAAAGGGAGAGATCGAGAGTCGTTGGAACTCATTCAGAAATCTTGTCAGCCGTCAGATCGGACAGGAGGTGCACGAGATTTAACCCTTCTCACGCTAGGCAGAAGTCCCGACAGTCATCAGGATATCGACATTCGGGAAATCGGGAGTCACGAGGACAAGAAATCAGGGATTTCTATAGTAAAATTCCCGGAAGCGATCTGAGCCGTTCATTTGTGGATACACATGGTGGAGATCGAGGCATTGGGAGTTGGGATATCGACATTATTGTGGATAGGAGATTGGGTATGTCCACCTTGTAAACCCCGACACAAATCTGGGCCATCCATCTGAGAGAGGACGTGTGTCACGTGATTTTCCATTCCGGAGATCTGGGCACTAGACATCGGGATATCGGCACTCGGGAAATTGGAGTTCTCGAGGTCAAGAAAGTCGGGACACTTCAGGTCTAGAAATCCTGAGATTGAATCTGAGTCGTTCGTTTGTGGAGACATGTGGCGGAGATCGAGTGCCCGTCGGTACTTTGGCGCATCAGAGTTTGGCATTTCGTGAGTCCTAGGGACGAAGCGTCCAGGACATCAGAAGTCGTGAAATCCCGAGAGTTAATCAGAACCATCCATCAGAGGAGGACGCGTGGCAGTAATCGGATCCATCAGGGAAAGGCCCGACAGGAAGTCGTCTATCAACATTTTGGTCATCGGCATATCGGGAATCCTGGTGACAAGGTGTTTATGCAATTTGGAATCGCGAAGCTTGAAACCCCGATAAGGAGAAAAGTGCCATTGTGGGCCAGCTGTCAGTGTATCGAATAAGGAGGAAAGCGCCATTGTGGGAGCCATCTTTCAGCATAGCGGAGAATCGGGATTCGATGGATCGGGAATCCCGTGAGGCAATGCATTGTGGCATTGAAAATCTCGAAACCCCGACGAGAAGTAAGACTGTGGTCATGGGGATAACGGACATATGGGATAGGAGCCTAGCCAGGAGAGCTAGTGCATAAAGAGCGCATCGAGATTTGAGGGATCGCGAATCCTGAGGACGATTGCATCTTGACATTGAAAATTCTGAAACCTCGATGAGGAGGTATGGTTGTCGTCATACAGGGGGAGGTCACGTGGACCTCTAGCTTGGCCTGGAGGGCTAATGGAAGTTGGAGCACATCGGGATTTTAAAGCCCAAAACCCTGAAAGAAGGAATATAAGGTTGTGGTCTTATGGAAAGTGGTCACATGGACCGAGGCATAGCCAGGAGGGGCTAAGGCCAAAAGGAGCCCATCGGCAATCGGAGTTCAAGAGATCTTGGGAATAGGAACTCTCGACATCAGAAAGGAAGAAACTCCAAAACCCGAACTGAGTCGGGGAAGATCACGGTTGAGTGAAGAAGGTCGTGCGAGTGAAGAAAAGGACCTGTGGATCGGGTTTTTCACAGATATTCCACTGAGGAATCGAAAGATCCGCTTCGGCTCAGGCAGATAGTTGAATGATCCTTAAGACCGGGAGGTTAGGCGCAGAGACCCTGCAGGGTATGTAGGGGCATCTTCGTATGCCATCAATAGAAAACCTAGAAAAAGACAACTAACTACTCTAAGGAAACTTCTACTGCAAATAATCAAATGAAAACTTCTCATTGAACAACTATCTAGCCTAAGAGGCAAGTGGACTAGATTCTTAACTCAAAACTATTTTTAATTCATCAAAAGGAAATCTATTTAACTAAAAACAAGAAAAACTAACAACTAGTCTTGAACCTATAATAAGAAAGCCACTATCTAACTTATCAAAGAAAAGACTATCTACCCTACAAAAACAATAAACTATCTCCTAAGCTACGAAAGCAAGAAATCTATCTTCTACTCTATGAAAGAAAGAAATTGTTTTCTAATCTATGAAATTCAAATGCATTATATACTAATATAAGCAAACTTATACTATACTAAATTCAATCATTAACTACAACCTTGAATTGCAACCTAAATCTAATCAAGAAATTACATAACATAAACTAAACTAGCTCTATCTTAACAATTCAAAATGTAATAAGGAAAATGCTTAAAACATAAATTAAAGCATGACGTATAAAATGCAAACTAACGACTACATTAACTAAACAACTAGTTAAGAAAGATCTATGTAAAAATGGAATAAGAAATCTATAATTAAAAACTAAAACTAATCCTATCCATCTGTCAAATCCTTGTTAAAGAAGACATGCAATAAAACTTTGTTCTACTTTGTTTTAACTTCTATTTTAAATTTGATTTTAAAAGCATAAATACAATTCAATCTAACATCTAATTGCACATGGGGTTAGTGTATGAGTTTGCAAACTCATTCCTAATTATAAAATCAATGCATATTAACAAAAAGCCTCCATACTAACCTGCAAAAGAGAATTAAAATAGATAAACTACAACAACAAATTAGATAACAAATAAATAAAGGTATAGTTCATGTACAGGAAATAAAAAAGACATCTAAGCTATGAAATGCATAAATAACACATAGAACAGTTACCAAATTGTTGGTGGGCCCCCCATCAACTCATGATCACTTCTCAAACACACACCACGAGATCAGCAAAACGATTTCACCATTAAAACTTGAAAAACACAGTCTTATACAATTATGGCAATTGAAAAATGCAAAAACAGAGCCAAAATCATTTTTGTCTCTAACACACGACTTCTTCTACTTCTTAGCAATTATCTGACCACCACAGTGGTATTTATAATGTTTACAGACCAGGTGGTCAACCATAGGAGGGTCGAACCACTTCTAAAATTGGCAAATTTCATTAATGGTGCCCTAACTGCCAAAATAGAGAGAGCCAATAATCACCCACCATAACAACCCAAAATTGAGTTGTCAAGAGTTCAGTAGTTGTAGGGGATAAGCACGAGAAAAACTCATGTCTTTGATTCATCCACCATTGGTCGCCAATACCATAACCACCAAATCGCCCACCTTTTTTGTGCAGTATGAGGTGCTGGATGGAGTGTCATACCGAGTACCGGATCAAGTGCTGGAAGGAGCGTCGGACTGAGTGTCAGAAGTAGAAACATGGTGCATTTTTCCCTGTAACACCAGAAAAACGTGAATTATACCCTTGGAATCATAAAACGTGATGAATTATACTCAATATTGGCATCAAACATGAATCATGCATACCTGGTGTAGATCATACCATTTTAACACAAAATTCTTCAAAAAGCTTCTCCAAAACATGAAAAACACATATGTACATTCAACAAAATAACTATCATAAAAGTGATCATATCTCGGGCCCAATAAGTTAAATGCTTGCTGGAAAGAAAAGATTAAAAATTTGAATAACATTGTTCAAGCATGCAGTGAAGCCATACTGAAAAGAGAAGAATTGTTCAAGAGACTCACAGAGATAGATCTAGTACGAGGTACTAATGAAACACAGGACCCTAAATTAATTCTCAACTCAATGTTTCTAACAAAGCAACAATTTGACGAACAAGTTGAGATATTTAAAGGGTTATTAGTAAAAAAACATTATGGCATACTGAAATATAATGAAGATGAAATAGAAATTGGCTATTTGATTATTTCATGAAAAATCATGATATTGAGGAATAATTACATGGTATTTCTCTTGACTTAATATACTTGGAAGGTGAATTATTCAACATTAAAATCTGACATGAAATAAACATCTCACCAATGAAAAGTTATATTGAATATTGATTCAACAAGGCAATCGACAAATTAACCAAATAAGGGCAAGAAACAGTTGAGACCGTTCCTGTAACCGTCAATGAATACAATAAAAGGATAGCAGCAAGAAAGTGAAGACATGAGAGACCATCATAGTAAGTTCATGTTGATCACATTTTGCTTTCTTTATCAGTTTTTCATCTGGTTACTCTGCTTCTTTGACTAGAAATGTTTAACCAAAATCTGATAACTTCTCCCTGTCTTCTTTCCATGACTTGCTACTCTACACCACCTTCCATTCTTCTTCTACAGCTTAATTCTTGTTCATATTTTATTTATGGTCTACAGGAGCCCCATTCCCAGTCCTAAGGACAAATGCATTTAAATTTCAAACCTTTGTAAAAGACTATATATTTTTTCAAAAACCCCAAGAGAACTATTTTGAGATCAGTTTTCATTGTACTTTGTAACTCTAAGTTTTGAGTATAAAATATTTGATATTGATCTATCATTATATTTATTTGAGATCCCCCTATTTTACTCTATTAAAGTTCTCTTATTTCTGCAGACCATCTTCTTTTATTTTATGTGATCAAAAATATTTAGTTTAACTATGATGGATGCGAGGAAACTTTGTCTATCTCTTTCAAATGTATGAAGTGTATGGTTCCTAGTCATTTCTTAGGAACTCTTTAAAAAATTTAAAAAAAAAAACATTTTCTTTCTTGTTATTTTTTCTTGCAATCTTTATATTTCTTTGATTATCATGATGGACTTCTGCAAAGTCTCATATTCTAAAAATATAGAGTCCCAAGAAAATATTAAAATAAAGAGGAGTACCACCTCTATAAAAATGCAGCGGGTTTTGTATCCCCATGAGGTTATCATTTTGGTCCTAACGAGTTCAAGCATCAATATTTTTGGCGACCATATTGGGGAATGAATTGAAATTTGAAATCTAGTTTAACATTTTTTGAAAATACATGACCTTTCCCTAGGTTGATTAGCCCCACCTAGAAATTGGATTGAATAATCAACTAAGCATCTTACATCAGCTATATAATTGGGTAATAATGACAGTTGATACTTAAGAATAATTGGAAAGGTCTTGGCAGACATTGTTCTAAGAATAAGAAAGAGAGATACCCCGAAGACAAAGGATAGACGAGTGACAAGACCGAAGGAACGAAAGGCCAGCTAGAGTTGCATGAAGACAAGGTCATGATTGAATATGGATGAATACAAGGGACCCACTACCATAAGTAAAAGCAAGCAACTTTATATCCTAAGAAGTGGAAAACATATTCTTGAAACATCTCTGAACATGGTCGAAACAAATGAACAACCTTGAGAAGAACCATGAAGAGAACCTCATGAGGAGAGGCAAGGAGGTGGTGGAAGAAATCAATAAAACCTAAGATTTTAAAATCAAAGAAGATTAAGAGATTCCCCTTTAAATATTCGACGCGAGCAACATGAACTCTTCATTCTCCCTAAGGGTACCCTGAAGGAATTTTTTGGAAATGGAATAATTGACGCCAAAAGACACCTTAACTTATTTATTAATGTTTGTGATTTTCATCGTGTTGAATATGATGATTTGATTGTAAGGTTATTTCTTCAAACCTTATTAGGAAGAGCTTATGAATAGTATAAGAAATTACCCAATAGGTCCATTGGCTTGTTTAATGACCTCGAAGCCATGGTATTGACTATTTTTTCCCCTCCAGTTGCATATCATACCCTTCTCACTGATTTCACCCATATTGTTTTGAGGAATAATGAGAGAATACGAAATTTTAATCTCATGTCAATAGTAATATTCCAGAAGATAAAATATCTAATGGCCCATTCTTACTCATTTGGTATAAGAAATTGATTCCCCCAAATGTGAAATATAATATTAGAACATCCCATATGGATACCTTGGAGGAAGCAATGATTAAATCCACTGATATGGAATAAATTATGATTGAGACAGGTGTCAACCCTGACATTATCCTGGGAAAAGTACAAAGGCAGTTGGGAGTCTTAAGTATTGATAATAAAATAGCCTCTAGCTCAAGAAAGAACGAGGAACCGAAGCCACGACTGTCCCAATCAAGTGGAGGAGGATTTTTCAAGAGGACCATACCAGCTGTGAAGGTAGACCCTATTGCAGCATAAGAAACCAAGAAGAGAATTGAAATTGCACAAATGAATAGAACCATTAGGAAAATGCAGAATGAGATAACTATATTAAAAAGGGGGGACAATTATGTAGCAAATCCGAGAATTTTGTTCCAAGAGAAAAGAAGGAATCCTCCCCAAGAAAATAGAGTGAGGTTTGAAATACTAATAATCTACAAAGGCCAAGGGTTCCCAGGAAACCAATCCCCAATGCAGTTGTTCTGGATGATGTATATGATGAAAAAATGGTTGATCAAGAGAACTATTATTTACCTAATGAAAGTTTTGAAACTGTACAGATGGATGGATTCGATATGTCCATGTATATATTTGAAGAAGGTGACAAGGACCCTGACTCACAAGAAAATGTCTCCCAGATAAAAGAATTTGTAAATAAATACCAGAACAAAAATGATTCTAAAAAAGAAAATGAAAAAGATAAATAAAAAATAAATGAGAAAAATGTAAATGAGAAGATGAAGGATAACGTTGGAAGTAAGAAGAAACACCTGATGTCAAACCCCACCTAGATGAAATACAATGTTGTAGAGGACTTGAGTAAACTAAGGATTTGAAAATAATGTAATCTTAAAATATGTTGAAAATATCAAGGGATTTGACCCTAACAATATTTTTGTGGAACACATGATTTCAACTTGAATGAAGAAGAAGAAGAAGGTAACAACCAAAGTACCCCTATACATGAGGTTGCTAACTTAGAAAAAATACTAATCACTAATGAGTTTTATAAGCAAAAAGGAAAAGTTCGCAATGAAAGGAGCGCTCAGTCTCCAATTGTTACTCCCAATACTACCACATCCCGGAGAAATGCTCCAACGACTCACCCAATTAGAAATATTTCCAATAGTATTTCAAGCGGTGGAGGAGAGAAGAATCCCCCCTCTGGAAAAATTGAGAATTTGCATAAGTTTCTTGTAAGAAAGAAGAGAAAAAATCTGATACAAGAAGAAGAGGACATTAACCTCATTGAAAATGACATCCAAATATTTTCTCTGGATGACATGGAGGTGGAGGTGGATATTGAGAAAGTATTTCTCGTAATGGAATAGCCAGAAATTGTAACTCAACAAAAAAAATTATTGGAAGTTGTTGCAAATGATATTTTTAGTGAAGAGGAATCCTTCACTTTTCAAATTGTTATTTTTTATACGTTGTCTAAAAAATTGAATGTGGAAATAGGTGATCAGAAAAATAAAAATGGAAAATATCGCTTAGAGGTCGACCTGAAAGACATGCAACCATCCCAAATATCTAAAATTCACCAAGAAACTGGTGATGTTATTGATGATTCCATTGATGGGTTGGAGGCCTAAAATGCCCAGCTAAAAGAAAGGATCAAAGAACTAGGAGATGCCTTAATGCCTCTTCTAATCATGGCCAGTCTTTTGTCAATCGTCAAACCAACCACACTTTATATTAAGTTGAAAGGATATTCAATCCTACTCATAGCAGTCAGGAGTTATGTAGAAAAAAATATTTAGAAGAGAAAGTCACTAATAACAGAGGCATGGGAGGTTTTAAAAAATATTGTTTCTTTTGGCTCAAGGGCACATGCCTTCAATGAATATCTGCAAGTTGATCTAAAGAATGAAGAAGGTTTCTACATTGATGTCATATTACCATTTGGAATCAAAGTCTCTAACATGATGGAACTAAGAAGAAGAGAGGAGGAGATGCCTTCCCCAAGTCGAATAAAACAACTAAATGCTTGTTGGAAGGAATAGATTAAAAAATTGAATAAAATTGTTCAAGCATGCAGCGAAGCCATATTAAAAAAAGAAGATTTTTTCAAGAGACTCACGGAGATAGACCTAGAAGGAGGTACTAACAAAGTATAGTACCCTAAAATAACTATCAAATCAATGTTTCTAACAAAGAAACAACTTGACAAACAATTTGAGATATTTAAAGGGTTATCAATTGAAAAATTTTATGGCATACTTGAATATAATGAAGATGAAATAGAAAATTGGCTAGCTGATTATTTCGTAAAAAATCAAGATATTGAGGAAGTAGTACATTGTACTTCTCTTGACTTAAGAGACTTGTAAGGTGAGTTATTCAACATTAAAATATGGCATGAAATAAATGTCGCAACAATGAAAATTTATATTGAAGATTGGTTTAGCAAGGAAATTGACAAATTAACCAAAGAAGGGCAAGAAACAGTTGAGACGGTTCTTGTAGCCATCAATGAAGACAATAAAAGGACATCATAAAGCAAGTGAATACACGAGAGACCATCATAGTAAGTTCACGTTGATCACATTTTTCTTTATTTATCATTTTTTCATCCAGTTACTCCGCTTCTTTGACTAGAAAGGTTTAACCAAAATCTAATAACTTCTCCATGTCTTCTTTCCAGGTCCTGCTACTCTGCATCGCCAACCATTCTCCTTATAAAACTTACTTCTTGTTCATATTTTCCTTATGGTCCATGGTATCCCCAATCCCATTCCTAAGGACAATTGCATTTAAATTTCAAAGCTTTGTAACAAACTATATATATTTTTTATAAATCCCAAGAAAACTATTTCAAGATTAGTTTTGACTGTACTTTGTAATTCTGAGTTTTGAGTATAAAGTATGTGAGATTGATCTATCATTATTTTTATTTGAGCTCCTATTTTTTTACTCTATTAAAGTTCGGTTATGCATGCAGACCATCTTCTTTTATTTTACATGATCATAAATATTTATTTTAACTATTATGGATGTGACGAAACTTTGTATATCTATTTCAAATGTATGAAGTGTGTGGTTCCTGATCATTTCTCAGGAACTCTCTAAAAACAAAAGAAAACATTTTGTTTCTTGTATTTTTTTCTTGCAATATTTATATTTCTTTTATTATCATGACGGACTTCTACAAAGTCCCATATTCTAAAAATCTAGAGTCCCAAGAAAATATTAAAATAAAGAGGAGTACCACCTCTATAAACACACAGGGGGATTTCCATCCCCGTGAGGTTGTCATTTTGATCCTAACAGATTCAAGCATCAACAGAAGGGAAAGGAAAATGTAGTGGTTGATTCTCTATCCTAGAAATATGAACACGACGAGTCCCTTTTCTCCCTATCCTTCATTGTACCATATTGGATCCAAGATGTTCATCAGGAATGGTTGCAAGACCCCAAAATTTCTAGCATGTTCCACCAATTGCAACAAAATTGTTCAGTTTCTCTAGGGTACTCTTGGCACAATGCAAATATTTTCTAAAAAGGTCATTTGTACTTATGCAAGAAATCACAACTTAAATTCACAGTACTTTCTGAACTTCATGCCTCACCCACAGCCAGGCATTCAAGGTTTACCAAATCCTATTAATGGGTCAAATGTTCTTTTTTCTGGGATGGTATGAAATAGGAAATCCACACCTTTTTGGTTGAATGTGAGGTCTGTCAACTCAAAAAGTGAGAAACTGTCAAAGCTCCAGGAACACTCTAATCGCTTATGATTCCCCCTATTGTTTGGTGATATATTTCTATGGATTTCATTGTGTTCTTACCTAAATCGGGCAATAAGTCAGTCATCATGGTGGTCTTAGATCGTCTCTCCAAATATGCTCATTTTTTTGCTATTCAACACCCATTCACAACTGCCACAGTGGCTCAAATATTCATGGATAATATCTTCATGCTTCATGGCATGCCTAATTCTATTGTCTCTGACAGAGACCCCACTTTCACCAACAATTTTTAAAAAGAATTGTTCAAGATACAAGACACCCAATTGCATCTCAACACTTCCTATCACCCCCAGATGAATGGCCAGACTGAAGTTTTCAACAAGTGTTTGGAAACATATTTGAGGTGATTTCATCTGACAGGAAAAATCTATGGGCTCAATGGTTACCCCTAGTTGAATGGTGGCACAACACATCTTACCATAGAACTACTCACATGACTCCTTTTTAAGCAGTCTATGGCCAAAATCCCCCATCGGTTCTCTCATATATGCCAAGGATATCGAAGGTTCAGGGGGTTGACAAAAATCTTATAATCCAAGAGGTTATTCTTCATTCCCTCAAAGACAATCCGTTCATGGATCAAAATTTCATGAAGCAACAAGTAGATCAAGATCGTTCTGAACGACATTTTGTTGAAGAGGACCAGGTGTTTCTTTGACTACAACCTTATAAGTAGACTTCACTCAAACATGAAAATTGTGAGAAAATTGCACCCAAATTTGATTGTCCTTATACAGTGCTCAAACGTGTGGGATATGTGGCCTATTAGTTAGCTCTACCCAGTCAATCGAAGCTCCATTTGGTTTTTCATGTTTCCTTCTTAAAGAAGGTGATGGGAACTAAGTTCCAAACACAAACTAGTCTCCATGATTTGTATGAATAAGGTTCCATATGGTTGCAACCACAAGCATTCTTGCCCAACGAGAGCATCATATCCCTCAGCGGAACATTAAGAAAGTGTTATTCCAATGGAAAGATACAACTCCAAAAGATGCCACCTCGGAGTTAGCCACCATTCTACAACAATTTCCTCATCTTAAGCATTAAGGACAAGGTTGTCCTTCAAGGGGGAGGGAATGTTAGGGACCTACCCTCCCTAACCACTCATGTAGGTATAAAAATATAATTCCATCTAATAAAGGCCAATATTAATAAGGCCTAGCAATAAGGAAGAATAAGTCAAATGCAAGAAGACCTAATAGAAGCTTTTGTGTTTAGAAGGATCTTCTTCTAGATTGTTCTTTTGGATAGATATATTTAGTATAAATAGTAATATAGGGTATGTGAAATATTTTCTTGGAGATTATTGTAATATATATCTTCTCTATTAGAGGTTCCCCCCTCGAAGAGGCAGGTGAACATTGCTATCATTAATAAAGGTGTTCTTTATTGTGTTATTCTGGTATTATTCTGGTATTATTCTGGTATTGTTCTGGTTATATCATTGTTTCTCTTCCATTTTTATGCTAAAATATTTATGATTTTCATACCATGTTATATATGGAATACTACAAATACTAAGTGTTTCATACACTTAGAAAGAAACAAAGAAGAGAAGAAATTATGGAGCTTGGAGGATTCGGCCCTTGGAAAATTGTTGAATAAATAATAATGTTTTGGAACCTCATCATCGTCCACCTCATGCCCAATCAACACTACCTCATCACTAAGCCATTTTTAAGTCATAGAACACGTGTAAAAAACTCATTAGATGCCAAATATAACCAATAATATGCTCCATATGTCGCAAATTTTATGTTTTTATGTGTCTCCAATGTTGATTTTCCATGTGTCATGACCTCATTCATTACCATGTGTCATATTCCCATTCTCTAGTTTTCATGCCTTGGAATAGATTTGAGAATTTGGCTACATATGGGAGATGGGACAAGAGCGGAGGAGGGGAAATTGTGGGTAGTGGAAGTCAAGGGGTATTTTGTAGGTTGCAGGGAAAGGTTGAGGGTTGAGGAGTGAGGTGAGTAAGGAAGTGAGGGATGACTAGTGTCCACCCACCCATGAGCTATATTACTTTAAAAAAAATTAAGTAGGGAGAGGGTAAGAAGATGAGAGGGGGGGGGGATAAGGGTGATGTAAGGAGGAAGGTAAAGTGTAGACAGCGTAGGTATGATGATGGTGGGTTCATGTGTATGGGAAGGTGAGGGAAGTGAGGATAAAAGTCTGCCAACCCGATGAGGAGATGAGTATTTATGGGGAAAGGGGAGAAGTGTAGACGACAAAAGTAAGGGAGGAGAAATGTAGATAGTGGGAGAGGGGGTGAGGAAGGTGAGGGGGAAGAGTGAAGGAGTGTGATGGGTTTCTTCCCCCCACCATATATTGAAATATGGATAATTATGGGAGAATAAGGGATAAGGGAGTGGAGAGGGTGGAGAGATAAGGAGAAAAATGGTTAAGTGTTGAGATGGATAGAGATGAAAGGTGAGAGAAATAATTGATGAGAATACTTAGCCAAACTTTGAAAAAGGATAGAATAACATAATACTTAGAAAGATTCTTCAAAATTGTATCTCTAGACCAGATCTTGAATAGCTTAGGCATACGGAAACAAATTTTTGATCCAAAAAATATGTGGCGAATCTATGACTGAGGGTGGAAGAATGGACTTATAAAAGTTCAAAAATGTCTTATTTTGATATCAAGGATTTTATTAATCCAAGGAGAGGTAAAATATAGATGACCAAATTTTGGTCAACAACTGGCTCCAATTGTAGGACAGTGACTCCCTGTGGGTTACTAAGAACACCAAAATCTCACGACCAATTACCTTCTCCATTGGTCTATGGATTCATCTTCAAAACACATTTTTGCAATTTTTCTTCTTTCATGGAGTTATCTTAAAATTTCAACATCCACTTAGCAATTTCTTTATTGCGAAAAACTTTGACTGAAGAAATAAAGTATGTACAAACATGATCTACCTACCCTAACTTAATTGAAAGAAAGGGGAAACTTAGGTATAACAAGATTTCCAATGGAGCCATTCAAGAATCCAATTGACTTGTGAAATGGGCTCCAACAGTAAGAAAAAGATTAGGGTTTCTACCAATAAAACAAGAGCATGAAAATCAGGAGCATGCCCAAAATGTACCACAATGGGATCGAGTAATGTGTGCAGAAGACTTGTTTTCATTGGTGGGCTAACAATACTTTTGAACCAATATTCAATATAATATACCCTTGGATGCCCAAGAGTGTTGTTATCTTCAATCAAATGAGAAATTTATTTCTTGGAAACATTCTCTTTTTCTTCTTTTTCCACATTCAAGATTCTTGTTTCATTGGTGATGTCTAGGAAATGTTCTTCTTCTATGCAATGGCTATCATATTTGTTCTCAAATTTTTTTCTTCCACCAATTCTTATTTATTTTTCTGAATTATTCTTGCATATTTGGTGGAGACTCTTTAATTTATTCCTCATATATAGTATATGAGATGATGATATCCTTTTCTTGGTATTTGGAATTCTTTCCTTCATTCTCAGCAACAAGATTTGATTCAGAAAAGTCTTGCAGTGTTTCATGATATTCTTCTTCTGAATCATTCATTTCATATTTTTGTGTCCATGTGGGAGAGGGTGTGTGGGAAGCAGCATATGGAAATAATTCTTCAATAAACAAAGTTTCTAGTACAATCCAACTTGTAATGGTTCCAGGCATAAATGAACTATACCATTCAAGAGCATTCCCACTTAGAGTTTTCAAGAATAATCTACATGTAACATTATATTTAGTGAGATTGAAAATTTCACATGCACATTGTAATCTAAACAAATATTGCTCTACATCCTCCAAATCATTCCCAAAGAATGTAGAAACTTTTCCCATAGAAATATTGGGCATCTGAAAATTTTATTCTGGTAGATTTAAAGGGCCTCTATGTAGTCACCTTCTTCTTTGGGAACTTCTTCTCTTTGTTTCATCTTGTAAAGCCATTGATGGGATTGATAAAGAATATAAAGTAGCATTATGAAATGAATGAAATCCTTAATTTTGAGTTTCTCCAATGGAGTTTCCAGGGAGTTCATTCTCATGAATCTTTGGTGATTCTCGTTTCTTTTTGGAATTACAAAAAATGCGAGCCATGCTTAAAATAAGAAGCAATTTTCTTGAATATTATTTTTGAAACATTGATCCATGGAGATTTTTGGTTCTCCAATCTGATCTGAAGTAGGGCCTCAAATGTCTTGAAAATAAATCGGTCCCCAGTATGGTCGCCAAAAATGTTGACGCTTGAATCCATCAGGATTGAAATGACAACCTCATGAGGACATTAGACCCCCTTTGTTTTTAGAGAGGTGGTTCTCCTTTTTATCTAAAAGATATATCTTTGAATATCTTTGATTAGGGAGAGTGCTAGGCAACAAACCCAAATATTTTTGCTTCGATTTATATGAAAATGGTTCTTCAATAACCCAATATGATATTTATGTGCATCAAAAGTATTTTACAATAAGAAAATATTGGAGGGCTTCAACATTAGAATTAAATTATGATCAGCATCACACACAATATTATTAATAATATATAAACACATCCATATCTTCTTCATGAGAAATAGGAGAGAATAATTTGATCATCTCAAAAAAATTTAATAGAGTATTGCAGTTAGTAATAAAAGATAAATTCATAGGTCAATCTCAAATATCTCATACATAAAACTCAAAGTTACAAGATACAATTAAGATCAACCCCTAAGCAATTATTTTTGGAGTTTATTCATGAAAAATGTTCTCCATTATCAAAAATTTGATAGCCATGTATGTGGCTACAAATACTCCATGATTATTCAAGAAATTTCTATAGAAGAATACAAGAAAAACACCCAACAACTCAGCCTTGTGCCCAACTCTGAGATTCAAGCATAAAGCTATGAGAAGTGGTGTAGAAGAATAGAAAGAATGGAGAAGATGTAAATTTCTTTCTTTTGATCAGAATCTTGATTGTGTATCCATGGTTGTACCTTATTTATCCTCTGATCTTGTGCCCTTCTCCTCTAACAATACTCATTATTTGAACCTTTGATGAAGCCCTTCTTCTCTTTTTAAGAAGATATTTTCTAACTACTTGAGTAGTTATGGTTTTCTTCCTCTCTTGAAATTTTGGTACAATTTTATTCTTGGAACATTCCCTTTAATTAATTCCTAATTAATTCCTCATTAATTAACTCACATCATGAAAATGGGTCCCTCTCCCTTTTTAATAAAATTTTTAATTAAACTTCTATTTTTTTTTTAAATTTAATTAATTTCTCTTTAAACAAGGATGATTGTGTTTTACTTTTATGGGAATGATAATAAAAAATTTATCCATTCAAATCATTTCAAATTTTACAATTATCATCTTATATTTCCAACGATATAAAATTTTCTCAAATCCGTCTCCTAGATCTCAATATATGAGCTCGTGAAGTTGATTTGTCACGTAGACCCATTAAAAATGCAACTGACTAATATTTTGATTTATAATAAAAATATATCAACTTTCAACACTTGAAACCTATACCACCATCTTCTACGTCGCAATACCTTTCCAAAGGTATAAATTTTGTGTGATTCCGACACTCGGATCTCAATTTATGGCCTCTGCAAGATCGTGACTCAACCATCGTCGATCAGATGTCTTGGGGCAATCTCAGCCTTTGATTTCAAATTCATTTCTCCCTCTTTGAAATTTTGAATTTTTATTCATATATATTATCCCACATTCATTGGGATATTACAAATATTCATGGTATACAATACTAAGTGTTTCATACACTTAGCAAGAAACAAAGAAGAGAAGAAATTATGGAGCTTGGAGGATTCGACCCTTGGAAAATTGTTTAATAAAATAATATTTTTTTGGAACCCTGTCATCGTCCACCTCATGCCCAGCCACGACTGACTCATTACTGATTCATTTCAAAGTCATATCCCATGTGTCAAAAACTCATTAGATGCCAAATATAACCAATAATATGCCGCCATATGTCGCAAATTGTATGTTTCCACATGTATCCAATGTTGATTTTCCATGTGTCATGAACTCACTCATTGCCATGTTTCATATTCTCATTTGTTGTTTTTCATGCCTTGGAATAGCTTTGAGATGGGATGAGAGGGGAGGAGGGAAAATCATGGGTATCATAATTCAAGGGGGTAGTTTGTACGTTGCAGGGACGAGTTGGTGGGTTGGTGAGTGAGGTGAGTAAGGAAGTGAGGGATGAATAGTGTTCACCCACTCGCGAGCTATATTACTTTAAAAAAAAATAAGTAGGGAGAGGGTAAGGATATGATAGGGGGTGGGGGTAATTTTGTGTGGTGGAGGGATAAGGGTGACATAGGGTGATGTAAGGGGGGAGGGAAATTGTAGGGAGTGGAATTAGGAGGATGGCAAGTTCATGGGGATGGGAAGGTGAGGGAAGTGAGGAGATGAGTCTGCCAACCTACGAACCCAATGAGGAGATGAGCAGTTAGGGGAAAATGAGATAAATGTATATGATGGAAGTGATGCATTAGAAATGTAGATAGTGAGAGAGGAGGTGAGGAAGGTGAGGGGGACGGGTGAAGGAGTGTGATGGGTGTCTGCCCCCCACCATAGATTGATATATGGATTGAAATATAGCTAAGTATGGGAGTATAATGGATAAGGGAGTGGAGAGGGTGGAGATATAAGGAGAAAAATGCTTAAGTGTTGAGATGGATAGAAGTGAAAGGTGAGAGAAATAAGTGATGAGAGCACTTAGCCAAAATTCGAAAAAGGATAGAAGAACATAATACTTAGAAAGATTATTCAAAATTGGATCTCTCGACCAGATCTTGAATAACTTAGGCATACGAAAAAATATTTATGATCCAAAAAATTTGTGGTGAAGTTGAGACTGAGAGCTGCAAAATGAACTTATAAAAGTTCAAAAATGTCTTTTTATGATATCAAGGCTTTTCTGAATCCAAGGAGTGGGAAAATATAGATGACCACTTTTTTGTCAACAACTCTTACTCTAAAGAAACCCATGTTTTTATCAAGGAGGATCTATAGCCATTGATTGGGTGTAGTGAGAAGATCTTAATCAATAGTTGAAAGGTGAGGCGATCTGAGTGACCAAGTGCAAGGCTGCAAATGGATTCTTATGGGGAATACTTCAATTCAACAAGATTCATTGATCTATTAGAGGGTGAGGAAATAAATTATTAACGGTTGATGTTGGATGTAAAGGTGTAAGTATGGTCATGAGAGATTCCAAGGACCGTAGATCTATCAGAAGGAATGCCAATGGTTTACAACCATTGGATATAGGATGATATGTTCCAATAAGAAAATATAGTTTTCTTCAACTATCAAGTGTTTTTGAGAGACCGAGGGAACTTTGATCGTTGATGGGACATACCAAAGATCATCAGATCCATTGGAGTGTCCCATCAGAGATGTGTTGGTTGGAAGGATTTATTTCACGTGGAGTGGGCATGTTCCATTGAAAAAAGGACTCTGAGAGAACCTGATACATTGATCTATAAGTTGGGCACATATATAATCTTCATCATAGTTTATTCATGGTCCCCACCTACCCACATGACAAATGGGTGAAGGAAGTAACATTAGTCATCGAATAATTAGAGTTGTCGATGTGATCGGGACCATTTCTTTATAATTATGAGGACCGTTGGATCTATCATGATCCATCATAGAGGAACTATTGAGATGGGAACTCATATATTTTGACCTCCTATTCTGATGAGGAAAGGGTCTGATTTTCCGCCTATCATTGATCTGGTGGTGAGAAGTGATTTTTTCCATCTTATTAGGGAAATCTTAATTCCCTAGTCATCATAGTGAAACCTTGGAGCGACTTCATCAAAATTTGATGGTCGAATGAGAAATATTGATCACAGTAAATGCAGTGATGAGAGAAGTTCTCATGTAATATCGTAAAAAACAAGAAACTCAGAGAGTTATATATAATCCCTTAGCATGATATAAGGAGGAAATATTGACATTTCACCAGCATATGGAGTATTTGTAGGTGGTCAGGTGTGTTACATAGCCCCCGTGGCTAGCTAAATCAACCAAGATATACCATGTTTTCTTTTTGGAAAATGAAATATTTCAACAAGATTAGTATTTATGTAACTATGGCTAGCTACAGAGTCAATTAAACTGGCTATGGGATGGTTATCAATCTTACCTTCTACTTCAATCATGGGTAATTGGTATTATGCTTGATGTTTTTCCAAAGTTGCATAAATCTTTAGCATTCTTCTCCCCATTTCCTCAATTGTATCATCCTCCTGAATATTGTGGACATTCCTCATCTTTTATCCTTTTTGACGGAAATCACTATACAAGTGGTATCCCTCGCACCCCTAACATTTTATGAGTTGTTGCCTTGGACTCTTCCCAAAATAATTTACCATCTTGGGATCATTATGGGCTGAATACCCTAGCAAATTATGATGCATTCTCACACTCCTTGAGTGCATTTCATCCATGTGGTCATCCTTTCTACCATGGGATCTAGATGTTGCCACTTTTCTAGCACTAGCTACTTTCTTTGAGCCAGAATCCTTGTTGACTTGTCTATGCAACATAATCATACTATGTAGAAACTCCTATTGAGATTTCATCATCATTTCATTATATTCCCTATAGCTCTGCACTTCTCTCTACAATATTCTCATAGTTTCATCCAACTCCATAGGATCCATCTTGCTTCTTCTTTCATTGTACTCTCTCCCAAAATTTCCCATGTTGACATGTATCCCTATGATATTTTCTTCATGGTTGTAATATCTATGGGAATCCTTCATGACTACAACACTCATACAAGAACCAAACTACACTCTTGTACCTCTAATTATGCAATAAATGTGGATGCAACAAAAAAATTTTGGGATAAAAATATTTACAAATCTAGGGAAAATGCATAAATTTTCTTCTCTTTAAGGCCACCAGTCATCTCCTTCTCAATTGACTACAATTTAATTGCTCAAATCAATTTTTTGGGTGCATGAGTGGATTCCTATCTCCAATATATTTACAACGACTATTCATTTTTTCAAATATGAGCTCTAAGTAGAATATTATTCCTCCCTAAATATATTATACTTCATCCATATGATGACGTCATCATGATACCTAGCACCACGTGGACCTATCTTTACAATTGTCATCCTACATAGCTCAACCAACATGGATCGATTGACATGGCTCCCCTATCCATGTTGGATTAAAGCCTAGTTGCTTCACTACTTTGATGCAGGGCCAGATAGTCAGATTTCTAAAACTCCAGATATCCACCAATCTAGCATTTCCAAAACTCTAGATATCTTCCCATCTGTAATACAAAAAAAATTTAAATTCTTTTATTGAAATATTGGATCTCTGGTATCCAAATATCTTAGTTCCATTCACAAAGTTCCATTGTATCTGTGATTCATACTTTATAATAATTCCAATTATATAGAAACATGGATTTATGGATCCTCGGATAGTCCTCCATTGGACAACGTGGGTCTGGCCTATACCCAACTGCCACCTAGTGATATCTGATTCACCTACCCTTACTAATGTGTACCCAATGATAGGCCTACACCTATCACTCTTCCACTTGATACGGGATGAGTGGGTCCCACCCCCTTTTTCCTTTATACCTCTGACACACAACTTGCACGTTCGTTAGATTGAACAATGGAAAATCGTCGAGATCAATGGTCTAGATCGATGTAGGATTTTATGTTGCATACTGTTTAACAAGGTTATTTGATCCCAAAAAATTGGACAGCTAATATATGCTCCATATAAAAATACATATTAAATAAATATTTAAAGTTGCACAACCAATAACCTCTCCTCTTTTCCTTGACTTCATAGCGAAAGGAATTATAGCCTCTCCATGATTCATCCTCCCCTAACATCTTCATGTCAGTTTCAGGTGCTTGTGTGGTGTGGGTTTTTGGTGTGTGGCATCCATGTCAGGTCGATGTGTCCATCATTTCTATCATCCACCTGCCACTTTAGGGTTTGGTCATTTTTTCGTGCCAAGGTTCCACATTCGGCACCTAGCATGTGACATTTTCCAAAAATACCACTTTAATAAATCATGTATTTGTGGATATATGGATGGTTTGGGTTCCACTGCACCATTCCACCATCCGAAATCCGTATTTTTCAAAAATTCCATTTAAGTGAAACTCCCAACTTTTGAATTTCTAGATGGTCTTAATTCCACCTCTTGGTCCTTCCATCCGGTAATTGCTAATATAAGATCACGGTCATTCGTTTTTCTCCATATCCACTCCATAAGATCCATTGACGATCTGGAAACTCCAAGTGTACCATATTGCTGACATGTCCTCTAAAATGGCATGTCAACGTGGCATGATGACTTGGAAACATGACATGGCACCTCTGACACCTTATGTTGATGTGGAATCTAACTTAGCATGTTGATGTGGCATCAAGGATCTGGCATCTGTAATTTTGCAAAAATCCATTTATCAAAAACTCTAAATTTCAATATTTTTGTATTTTTGGATATCTGGATGATTCCACCATATGGGATTGTCATGGTGAGATCTTGACCATCCATCAACAAAGTCACCCTAACTTACTAACCTTTGTTTTCCTCGAGATTCACATTCTAATCTCACTGATGATCTGGCTAGTGTTGATGCGGTCACTTTCCTAATGTGGAAGGAAACACTTGCACTAATGTGGCATGATGTAGCACTACCGATGTGGAATACTATATCTCGAATTCATCTTTTTCCAAAAACACAATTTTAAGGATTCTTCAAATTTTTGGATTTCCAGATGGGCACAATTCCCTCTTTCAGTTCCACCATCTGAGCTTCAGCCATGACCTGCCATTTTGGCTCCATTTTCGACCTATGTTGACATGGCCTTGACATAGAAGTTGATGTGTCACCTAACATGGCTCATTGATATGGCATCGAAGATCCAACATTTTCCAAAAAATCCCTTTTTGAAAACTTCTAGATTTCTGGATTGTTAAATATCTGGATCTGGAATTCTCAAACATATGGATATCCATCATTTTTCCTTGCACCCTCTACTTACCACTATATCCTAGTAATGAGTCTCTTTCCACTTGAATCCCACCATATAGTATTCCTATCATCATCACATGGACTCCATGTCACCATGATGTCACTTCCCTGCAATATTCCACCGATTTTTGGTTCTATATCTAGATCTGACCTTTTCCCAAAAATCTGATTTCCTGAATTTTCAGGATTTCCAAATACATAGTTCCTCTGCAAGGTTCCTCCCTTTGAACTTCACCCAATAATGTCTTCCTATGTGAATCCTCCATGACCCTTGAGATGGCATCTCCCTTAACATTATGAAAAGTAGTTGTAGGCATTCCCTATAAATTTGTCTCTACGTGATGCCCTTGATCCATACAACCAGGTTGTTGTAACCATTGCTCTGGTACCAATATACAATGTACCAAGCCTCATGCAGAGACCCATTACTAGAAAAATACAAAAAATATTCTCTAATGCAAAACTTGTAGCTCACTCACTACTAAATTGTATGTATTTAATCATTTATGATATCATTACTAAATGCATCTACAACATTCTAAATAAACATGAATGTGTCTAATATACTCAAATACAACATATATTTCATTCAAACATGGAGTTAATGCACAGTAAAATAAACCATCAATGTAAATCAGACACAAGATAAAAACACTTATCTTTTAATAATAGTTGTGCAACCAACTATAGAGGACGGGCATTCCACCCAACCATAGACTTGTTTTTCCTAATATCAACAACAATTCACCCTTGAGATGGGGCTAGGAATCCACAAAAGAGTGTATCTTCCCATTATCCACTCACATCTCAATATTCCCATAACCAAATATTTTTTTCTACAATTATCCCAACTCTTCTTGCTCTCTTCCTCTCAACCTTCCTGACCCAAGGAATGTACCCCCTTATATACAAGAAGTACCTCGAGATGTACCATTCTTTTATTAAGGATTCCAACATAGGTTAGCCAAGAATATATCTGTTGGGGACTCCAGGGATGTCAGCTACCAGGAAAAACTAATAGTGGCAAGCTTGATGCTCCAGTGAAAACTCTCACATGGGGAGTTCACTCTATAGGCCTTATAACCTACCTCTTCTACAAGCATGGAAGCTTGTTTCTTCAACCTTCAACAATTCCCAACAATCATTGAAAATTCCACCATTGTTTCCTCCAAGCTCCAATGCTCTCCTTCTCTATTGTCCCCCAATTCCCATGCATAAAATTGTCTAGAAAAACTTCCCTGTTGTCCCATACAAATTTCCTCTCCTCCTTCCTGCTTACTTGATTCACACTCTTTCGTAAGATGATTGTACTCATCCCTAGCTCTCAATAAATATGGGATGTTACTTCTCACACCCACCTATTACATGTATTCAATGATTTGTCTCTCGTACACTCAAGGGAATAAAAAAAATGTTCACTCAAAACAATAATAAATCATGAAAAAGGTTTGGGATTTAAAACCCATGAATAAGACCCCCTTAGACCCATCCTCTCTTGTGGATAACTCAACCCCCTATAAATTTATATGTCTTTATGAATTACATTCATTATTTTCTAAGAAATATTTTATAGCATAAACATAAAAAATCATAGGAGCTTATAACACAAACAATGATGTCACCAGTATATAATTTAGCATACCAATACAAACAACTGTTGATATAATATCCCAAGACTTTGTAAAAAACCAGTATGACAAAATTTTGACAGAAATCCTACTTCCTCTTCTCATGGGTTTGCTATACAAATGGGCAATGATTAGAATTTTTATCTCAGGAAACTCCCCCCAGACCGAAGATATGGCACATCCTCGTGCTATGAATTAGCAATAGGCTTCATGGTCTTTACTATTTTTAGAGGGGGGTTAGCAATAGGCTTCTTGGTCTTCTTGCCCAATGAGGCTGAAAGGGTATGAACACGTTTCTTGGACTTTGGTCTAGTAAAGGAATAGCTTGAGCATGAGGGTTTGTGTGTAGTAATAGTCCCTAGATCAAGAGTCTTCGTGCTAGTCTTGATTGTAAGATGAGGGTTTGAAAATTGGTAACTGAACTCATCCCATGTTTTCTCCTATTTTTCCAACTCGACTAAGACAAGTAGTTTGATAAGGCTGTGGTGAAATAGGTTGTTATGGCGATTGGTTACATCCTTCCTCACTTGGGAAGACATCTTCTTAAGACTCTTTAAGAAGTAAAATGGAAAGTTACAATGGCTTATTGAGCTGAAAGTGAGCTAATAATCGAAATTGATAGGCTTTAAAGACGGAATATCTACCTTCACATGTAATCAATCTGGTGATGACTATGAGAGGGTTTGATTAGCTCATCTTTTATCCACTCCATGGAGTATCCCTTAGCTCTAGAGCTGTTCTGAAATTCAGTTTTGAAAACCTTGTTATAGCTTGCTCTTGGCAACTGGTGGTGTTTAAATCAATGGTCTCCAACTCTTGGGAGATTTGTGGCTGAGGCAATTGAATCCTCAGAGGCCACGAACATAGTGAATAGGAGTTGAGGCAGGCTAAGAGTGTTCCATTATTTCTCACTCAATCCACTTGCATAGAACATGTAATGTCAAACCTACAATGAACAACCTGTAACAAAAATAAATAAACAGAGTGGTCTGTTAAGGACATATACAACAATTTATAACACACAGGAGTTTAGCACTTCAAAATAAAATGATTTTTGATGTAATAACATGTATCATGAAAAATAATACAAAATTTTACAAAGATTTACTTCTTTAGGCAATGATGATTTGTCAACTCATGAACCCCTCCCCCACACCTAAGTATGGTGACACCTCATGATCAAAAGTATAGGAAACCAGTCAATTCTCCTGATAGCCAAAGATTTATAGTTTGTAAAGTGTAAAGATAAATTTCACATATTGGTCTGACGAGATGGTTAGAAGATGGCCCCACCTATAGGATAAGAGATCCTATATATAGATAATAAGAGGTAGGAAACAATTGTCATTTCCAATAATTATTGGTAATTACATTCATTATTATATGTTGAAAATATCTCCTCCATGTATTCTCCTCTACTTTAGACTGTCCTTCTAGGCCAGCTAATCTTTTTTTTTTATCAATTGTTCCTCCATTGACATATTCCATCACAAGATAGATTTTTGTTTTGTTGGCTATGACTTGGTAGAGTTGTACAATGTTGGGATGATTCAGTGTTCTCATAATGGAGATTTATTTTTTCACCATATCTTCCAAACACTTCCACTTTTCAAGTTTCTTTTTTCTTTTGACAAATGCCCTATTTTCCAAGATTTTGTCTAACGTGAACTTGCCAAAAGAATAGTCTCGTCTTTTTTCTTGGTCATTATTGTAATGGAGTTATGTTGTAATATAGTTTTTCAAATTCTCCGAGTGTTTATAGACAATGTATAAAGTATGCATTGTTGTTCTTCTATCAAGCAATTTGAGCACTAACATGTATAAAGTATAAAGTATGAATTGTTGTTCCTCTAGATGCTAAAGTAAATTTGATTTTTATAAGTTACCAAGTTTCAAAACATGTACTCTATACACTAGCAACAACCACTTTATAAAAGTGTATAAAGTGGTTGATATACACCGATCAACATCATTTTTCATTTTTCACATGCCTTAAGGACGACCATTAATATATTGATACATAATTATTGTATTAATCAATTATTATTTTAATGTAATATATAATAAAAATAATAATGTATAAATGCAATATATATAT
>ML783480.1:40989-55667 GCA_009831015.1 Picea engelmannii | reverse complement strand
ATATATATATTAAAATATTAATTTAAGTTAAACAACATGGAAGACAAGAGGCTACTTAAAATTGCTTCAAAATCGAGTCATAACCACCATCCACTCAAGTGAGGATGGCATAAAGATGCCAAATCTTGGCTAAA
Source organism: Picea engelmannii (assembly GCA_009831015.1). Classification (NCBI taxonomy): domain Eukaryota; kingdom Viridiplantae; phylum Streptophyta; class Pinopsida; order Pinales; family Pinaceae; genus Picea; species Picea engelmannii. Next base: position 55,533 of record ML783480.1, on the reverse strand, counting down.
GTATTGGGGAATCATGGAAGACACCATTTTGCAGAATAAAATTACTATTAAAAAAAAAGTCAAATCAAAATTTAAGGAGAAACATTGGTGTGATAAAAATTTACAGGAAAAAAGAAAATTAAGGTATTATAAGGATGTAATCAACCCTAATCTAGAAGATCAAAATTATCTATATGTTTTTCCAAGTGTAAAGAAAAAAACAAGCATTGCTAAGATAAGAACAAATTCTCACTAACTCCATAGTGAAATGGGCATTAGTCAATTCCTAAAACGCCATGGGATGGAAGAGTGTGTCACCTTTGTGACACTGAGAAGGTTGAAGATGAAAATCACTTTCTCTTAGATTTTCCAACATATATGTAAGGGTCTCTACCCCAGAGCCTTATAAAACACAAGTTAAAATAGAGGATAGATAAATGTTATCCTGTACAATTTAATCATCAACATATAACCATTTAATATTCAGCAGAAATTAAATTTATTAACGGCATGAAAATAAATTACATAACAACCACATAACACAGCATATTCAACAGCTTAATGATAACCACCTAACACAGTGTAATCATGAAAATACATACCTTTGTCTAATTCTATTTCTCCAATATTCGTCTGTCCTCATTGCTGCTCTGCCCAAACTCTGTCCAAAACCGAATCTTTCCTCCCTGCCAGCTAGGAACAGAGCCTATCCGGCTCCCTATCTCCAGGATTCCGTGAGGATTCCTGGCCCCTTAGCCCAAAACTCCTAGCAACTGATTCTCCCTTGTAACATTCCACCCAAACTCCAAACTACAAAAATACAAAACCAAAAAATACAGTCCCTAATCTCCAATAATGCTTCCTTCCCCCAAAATTTCCAAAAGTCCTTCTCCCCAATGCCTTTGCCCCCTCATATCCTCCTCCCATTCACCACCTCCTCCCTTCATTCAATGTCACTCACCTTATCCCTCCATTTAACACCTTATCCCTCCATTCAATACCCTATCCCTCCATTCAATGCCTTATCCCTTCATATGTTAAGTTTTCTAATAAATAAATTAAAAATTATTTATCTTTTAATTCGTTACCCAAACCTTAAATGAGTTAATTAATTAATTAATCAACATATATAAACAATAAATAAATAAATAAATAATATTATTAATAAATAATCATTATTTAACTAATATACATTAGGATGTTTAATTATTTAATTAATTATTCTTGATAAACCTTAAGCAATCATTTAACTAGGGTTGTTACATGCACCCACCCTTCAGGAAATTTTGTCCCGAAGTTAAACTATTTTATGATATAAGGGAAAAGAAACACGGTTCACACATTCATAACAAATAACCGACATTATTAGTAAGTAATCCAAGAAACTCATTCATGCTAGTGTACTGATCAAAATCTGGACCAGGGGTCAAATTTTAGCTCAAAAATCAACATTCTTAGAATTGCCTCAAAATGAACAGGAGCGTAGTCCTCATCTCATGAATCCAATGCAACTCATTTCGTCTCAAACAGACATCGAGAGCGAGAGATATCGTGATCTGTTCGAATCGCCAAATAGGTAAAAAAAATGAGTGTTGACTGTGTAGTACATACGGATGCTGACGTGGCATGACCGTATGTTGATGTGGCATGACCATACGCTGACATGGCATGACCGTACGCTGACATGGCAGAGCTGAGTTGGCATATGCTAACGTGGTAGTTTCAGATTGGCTGACAGTTGGGAAAATGTTGTTTCGACACGTGGCATTATTTTGGAGAATGTTTTGGTGCCACGTGGCCCAGTCATGGGCTATCATGTGGCACCCCTTTATTGGATATGGTTTGTTAATCACAATTTTATGGAGTCCATGGGGGTCGAACCCCAAACCTCCCCTATGGCTCCGCGCTTTGGTAGTGTGTGGGCTACCACTAGCCCACACGGTGGTCCTTGTAAACTATATGAATTTAATTATATTTGAATTGAATTAATGTGTTATATGGGGTGCGTCTAGGCTGGGGATTAGCCCCAACCTCGATCACATGCATATATATATATATATATATATATATATATATATATATATATATATATATATATATATATATGACCACTGGTTTTTACACGGAACACGCGCGCATTTTTTTAAACGGATTCTAGCCTCAGTTTTATGTGTATTACATATGACCATGTCTATTCGCGTGCGCGGGAGTTTGGGATTTGGTTTACACGGTTTCAAACGACCCACCACTTGTCACTATTTTATTCACCAATATAAATTGTTAGCCCTTTTGTTTATGCGCGCGGTCTTATGGAAGACCCATGTGCTCAAGAGCTTGGCGGTTAGGGGCTGGCGCACCCATAACCGTCCTACAGTTTGGACAATTCTTCGGTTATGTGCGTGTGTTGGGTTTAAACACGCGTTTTGGAGCATGTTCTGGGTTCAACGTACAGGATGTGCATTTTGGCGAACCAGAGACAACAAGCTTGAAGGAAGAAAATGGCAGGAGGCCTATCTTCTTCATTTTTTGGCCGAATGAGGTGTCGTAAAAGCTTAGCTAGGCGTTTTTGGATGTTCTGAATCCATTGGCACTGTTTTCATAGCCATTTGAAGACTTATTTTGTAGGTTTTTAACCATTAAAGTTTCAGGAAGCTCTAGGGAGCTTGAAGCCCTCATTGATTGAGGTCATGTTTTGGTGAGTCTATGTTTATTTTCTGTGACTGAATAGTCATTTTTGGCTAATTGTTATGCTCTGAACACATTGGGATAGGTTTCATAGAATTTTGAGTAATTTTACAGGTGTTTTTTACATAGAGAATCTCATGGAAGCTTAAGGCCACATGTAGAAGAGGTCATGCCCGGATGAGCCATGATCCGTTTTCAGAGTTTTATTAGTCATTTTTGGGGTTTTTATGTATTCTGATCCCAATGGTACAAACATATTTTCCATTGGAGTTGAGAAGCAGTTTGTAAAATAATTTTTGACAAATTAATCCCAGAGAGCCAAGTCCATTGATGGAGGCTCAAGGAGATGTAGCCCAGAGAAGGGTGAACTCCTTTATCATGTTGTTATTGTTCTGAGTTTAATGGTTTATTTGCTGCAAGTTATGTTGTTGTGTATTTATTTAAAGCACATATTTAATCATTTAAAAGAACATTTTATCACACATGAACATTTAAAGGAAGAAGCATGAAGTTAACACATAATCTATCTTGCATATTTTAACACATGAAGCAAGGTCCTATAAAGTTTATTTTAATGAAGTAGAGGGTGCTTGCATAGCATAACAAGTCAGCCTTCTATTTTCAGATCAGCTGGTATCAGAGCATATTTTGTTTTGCTCATGTGATTTCCATTGATAGCTTGAGATTTAGCTATTGGTATTTATGCAAGTTTTGTGTTGAAGTTTGACATCTTGCAAGGATGGAGGAAGCTTCAAACATTGGTAGTTATCATACATCTTAAAAATTCAATTTCTTTGACAAAGAGATGTTGAAGGAGATTCTAACCATGAGAGATTTGATGAAAGAGATGTGTGAAGACAAAAATGAGAGAATTGCCTTTGAAGAGCAATTGATGGCCATGAAGAAGGAGAAAGACCAGCTTCTTGAAAAGTTGCATGAGATGGAGAATCAACTTCATGAGGCAAAGGAAACCCTTACCAAGTACATGCATGAATATAAGGTATGCAATGTTAGTTTATCTTCTAATTCCTCTCAAGATGAATGTTTTGGTGTTTTTGAAAATCACACAAGAGGAATAGGGTCCAAGTTATTGTTAAAAATGGTCTATGAAGGTAGAGGTTTAGGAAAGCATGCACAAGGCATTGTTGAGCCTATTGTTGTTGAAGAGAGACCCAAGTATTGTGGTCTTGGATATGAATGAAGAGATGGAGCAAATTCCAAAGTTGAGGAGACAAGGGAAAAAGTTCCAAGCACATATTTTGTTTCAAGTTCACCTCCTCAAGAAGGCTATAAAGGTGAAAGTTCAAGAACTTTTGTTGCAATTTCAACCCCTCTAGTATGCAAAGCTTGTGTTCAAGATGAATGCAAATGTGTGAAACAAAAGAGTTATGACAGCCATGAGGACAAGAACAGATTTGTTGGTCTTCAAAGGAGAGCTTGTAACTCTTCCAATTCACCTCCTCAAAGAGGCGATAAAGGTGAATGTTCAAGGTATAATTCCACTTATCATTTAGTTGCTTTTGATTATGTTAAGAATGATAAATTTGTATGTAAAAATGGAAGAAAGAATCCATGTACATATTGTGGTTTATATAACCATCATATTTCAAAATGTTGGAAAAGATTAACCGCTTTTAGGAAACTTCATAAGAAAAGACAACATGAAAAGAGGATGCAAAAGATTTGCGCTCATTGTCAGAAGAGGGGTCATCTCATTGACCAATGTTGGACATTACATCCAACCACCCATCCACGGCATAAGAAGCAAATGGATAAAGAGATTGGCAAGAATGGAAGAGGAGATTCCATTATCGATGTGAGTCACGATGATTCACAAGAGGACGATTTTCAGAAGAAAAAGTCATTGTTGAGTTGGCTTGGTAAGAAATGGTTGGATTTCTTGAGCAAGTAAGGCTTGCACTTTTTGTTGTAAATGCACTTTTCAGCCTTATGTGTGCATTTATGTTGAGAGTATGACAAGTTGCAGCAGGTTATCATAACTTGTATGATGCAAGTTTGCATGTGAATGCAATTCATTTGAAGGCATTCTTGTTTATTGCACGACTTCGCCAGGAGGATGTAAAAGATGGATATGATGTTCACTTGTTAAAGCCATATATCTTTTTCATATTCAGCTCTTATGTACCCACATGTTTTTGGGTTTATGTACTTATGTTTGTACTAGAAGGAGAGTTGAAAAATCATGCACATCCATTTGTTTTTGTGTATGTGTAAGCAGTGAACCTGGTGATGGTTCATCATGAATGATTCATGATTGTGTATCATGAATGTCAACTTGTCATTTTGGGAAGGTCGATATGTTTCAAATGAGTCTCGACTAGTGTTGATGTTGTCTTGACGACTATGTTGTGTCGATCATGTTTTTTGACTTGTGTTTAGTCGAAGGTCTTTGTTGGCTTGAAAATTGATTTTGAGTACACCAAGATACATGAAAACACCATGTGCTTTGATGAAGTACAAGATGAGACATTTTTCTTGAAGAGCAAAAGACTTTGTTGGCATCATTTCCAGTCTTGTATAAATTTGTTTTCAAGATTGATGGTTTTCCTGGCTTGTGACAAGATGTCGCAGGAAAGGTTTTGCAGCCATTGGAGAGCTGATTGTGTTGACGTCAAAAATTTCACAAGAGGGAATTGATTCTCAGTGGGAAGGTTGGAAGTCTTCCAAGCACAAAGAGAAAAGAGGGTCAGCAGCAGCCAGAGAACAGTGGTTGAAGGACATAGCCAGTTGTAGTGCAAGGCATGTCAAAGTATCCAGGTGATTATCAAAAGACTTTTCAAGTAGAATCAGTTGATAGAAATTGAAAGTAGAAGAGTATTGAAGCTCAGATAGATAATCATAAGATTTTGTGGGTCCAAAATCCTTTCAGTGGGAAGGTGTGATCAAAATCTGGACCAGGGGTCAAATTTTAGCTCAAAAATCAACATTCTCAGAATTTCCTCAAAACAAACAAGACCGTATCCCTCATCGTCACAAATTCAATGCAACTCGTTTTGTCTCAAACGGACGTCGAGAGCGAGAGATATCATGATCTGTTCGAATCGCTAAACAGGTAACAAAAATGAGTGTTGACTGTGCAGTCCGTATGGATGCTGACATGGCATGACCGTACGCTGATGTGGAATGACCATATGCTAATGTGGCATGACCGTACACTGATGTGGCAGAGCTGAGTTGGCATATGTTGACGTGGCAGTTTCGGATTGGCTGACAGTTGGGCGAATGTTGTTTTGACACGTGGCATTATTTTGGCGAATGTTTTGGTGCCACATGGCCCAATCATGGGCTACCATGTGGCACCCCTTTATTGTCTATGGTTTGTTAATAAAAATTTTATGGAGTCCTTGGGGGTCGAACCCCGGACCTCCCCTATGGCTCTGCACTTTGTTAGTGTGTGGGCTACCACTAGCCCACACGGTGGTCCTTGTAAACTATATGAGTTTAATTATATTTGAATTGAATTAATGTGTTATATGGGGCGTGTCTGGGCTGGGGCTTAGCCCCAGCCCCAGTCGCATGCATATATATATATATATATATATATATATATATATATATATATATATATGACCACCAGTTTTTACACGGAACGCGCGTGCATTTTTTTAAATGGATTCTAGCCTCGGTTTTATGTGTATTACATATGACCATGTCTATTTGTGTGCGTGGGAGTTTGGGATTTGGTTTACATGGTTTCAAATGACCCGCCACTTGTCACTGTTTTATTCGCCAATATAAACGGTTATCCCTTTTGTTTATGCGCGAGGTCTTATGGAAGACCCATGTGCTCGAGAGCTTGGCGATTAGGGGCTAGCGTGCCCATAATCGTCCTACAGTTTGGATATTTTTTTGGTTATGTGCATGTTTTGGGTTTAAACATGCATTTTGGAGCGTGTTCTGGGTTCAACGTACAGGAGGTGCATTTTGGCGAACCAGAGACAACAAGCTTGATGGAAGAAAATGGCAGGAGGCCTATCTTCTTCATTTTTTGGTTGAATGGCGTGTCGTAAAAGCCCAGATAGGGGTTTTTGGATGTTCTAAATCCATTGGCACTATTTTCACAACCATTTTAAGACTTATTTTGTAGGTTTTTAACCATTGAAGTTTCAGGAAGCTCCAGGGAGCTTGAAGCCCTCATTGATTGAGGTCATGTTTTGGTGAGTCTAAGTTTATTTTTTGTGACTGAATAGTCATTTTTGGCTAATTGTTATGCTCTAAACACATTGGGACAGGTTTCAGAGGATTTTGAGGACTTTTACAGGTGTTTTTTCCATAGAGAATCTCATGGAAGCTTAAGGCCACATGTAGAAGAGGTCATGCCCGGATGAGCCATGATCCGTTTTTAGAGTTTTATTAGTCATTTTTGGGGTTTTTATGTATTATGATCCCAATGGTACAGACATATTTTCCATTGGATTTGAGCAGCAGTTTTTAAAATAATTTTTGACAAATTAATCCTAGAGAGCCAAGTCCATTGATGGAGGCTCAAGGAGATGTAGCCCGGAGAGGGGTGAACTCCTTTATCATGTTGTTATTGTTATGAGTTTGATGGTTTATTTTCTGCAAGTTATGTTGTTGTGTATTTATTTAAAACACATATTTAATCATTTAAAAGAACATTTTCTCACACATGAACATTTAAAGGAAGAAGCATGAACTTAACACATAATCTATCTTGCATATTTTAACACATGAAGCAAGGTCTTGTAAAGTTTATTTTAATGAAGTAGAGGGTGCTTTCATAGCATAATAAGTCAGCCTTCTATTTTCAGATCATGTACATGTGCAAGAAATGCATGTGTAGCTAGTACATACAAGTCTCGTTCATGTATTAATATCAATAACTATCATCTCTATAGTAATTTCCTTATGCATCCAATCCATTCAACAAGACTATTCATTTTATAAAATACAATAAACCAATCAAATGTTTGTGAAATCCTTTAATTACTATTATCTATCTCAACAATGTTATTTAGACAATTGTAGTTTAGTTACATAATTATGAATATTCATATATATACTCATTTTCTTTTCAGAAGGAAAACAATAAATTCCACCATAAGAAAAATCTCCATACGCTCTCAACTATTTCTACTCATCCTTCCTCCCTAACTTAATTTCATCTTCCATTCATATCCTTCCTCTGTTGGACTATCTTGGAGCATCAACTATATTTACCTAACTCCAAATAGAACCCGTAAGCAGAAGTGTCACTATCTTGACCAAGATTCCCCAACAGGAAACTGACAGTCATCATCACAGGTCTAGGGGAGCATGAGCTAACATTGTCCTCCCATGACTTCAGGTTTCAGAGGATACATGGTGGGAAATTCATCTACCCCTCCTAACAGGACTAGGGTCCACACCCTATTATGGAATATATAGTGGCACCGTGTTGTTGGGAGTTTTGTCATCGTCTATTCAATTTTGGGCAGTCTCGCCACCTGAAATCCTACACTGGTCCACATATCATAGAAATGCATCCAAACCAATATAATTTCACATACAAATATTCATACCATATTGTTTATCGGCGAGTGGTCATGACATCCACTTTCATCATCATTATCCCTTGGCTATTTCATAGCCCATAACCTGTAGATTAGTCTATAACACAAACTCATACATTTCTATGCATTATCATCATGTAATTGCATACAACCATAATTTCAATTCAGTATCCACGTACCAACAACTTTAACATCAAAGTTTTCAAGTTAGAAATAGATCTCATAATATCCCATAATTCAATTAACGACACCTATTCATAAAATTATCATTTACAAAATAGATTGCATCATATCCAACATCATTCTAATAGAATTTAAACCCTCATAAGATTCTCATTCACACAATATATTGCATCATATCCATCATCATCAATAACATTTTAAACATTCATAGAATTTACATTCACATAGTAGATTGCATCATATCCACCATCATCAATAACATTTAAACATTTATAAAGGTTCATACGTCTTAAAAGTTCAAGTGTATTATTTAATAGTTTCGTTTGTGAATAGAAAATAAAGGTGTGTAGACCTCAGGTAATCCTGGTCGTCTAAGTCAAAAGGTGGTGTTACATACACCCAACCTTCGAGAAACATATTCTCGAGGTGGTCAAAAAAGTGAGGGATGATCTCGTCGTAGTGTCTCGGCATCCTCCCAAGTAGAAAATCCTAGACTATACTTGTCCCACTGGACCTTAACTTGGTCTACTAGATGGTTCCTAAGTTGTCAGACTCTACAGTCCAATATGCATAACGGTTCTACCGTGAGGGTTCCCACGTCTGATACCTGCAATTCCTTCCAATTTAGTTTATGTGATTCATCAGCAACATAATGACGTAAAATAGATACATGAAAAACATTATGAGTTTTATGCAAGTGGGGTGGCAGTACGAGACGATAGGCAATGGGTCCAATTTTCTCTTGGATTTTGAATGGTCCTATAAATCGAGGTGACAACTTTTTCCCCTTCCAAAACCATATGGTACTCTTATTAGGCCTAATATGAATGAAAACCTAGTCTCCCACTTTATAACTTTGATCGGTCTTGTGTGCATCCGCATAACTTTTCTACCTATCCTGTGCTTCCTTTAGTCTCTACCTAATATGAATCACCTGTTCCTCCATATCTTGAATCAATTATGGCCCAATTGTTACTTGGTCTTCTAATCTTTCCCAACTCAATGGTGTTCTACATGGCCTTCCATATAGAGCTTTGTAGGGTGGCATTCTGATGGAGCTATGAAAACTGTTATTGTAGGTGAACTCTACCAAAGGTAGTTACTTCTCCCAATGGGTTTGATTATCCATGACATACATCCTAAGCATGTCTTCCATGACTTGATTTACTCTCTCAGTCTACCCATCTGTTTCAGGATGATAAGTTGTGCTTAAGTTCAACTGAGTCCCTAATGCTGACTGCAAACTTGTGCAAAACCTAGAAGTGAATCTGGAGTCCCTATCTGAAATGATCTTCTTAGGTATCCCGTGCAAAAAGATGACCTCACTTACAAACACACGTGCCACATCAGTGACATCGTAATTGTCTCTAACCGGAATAAAATGAGCACTCTTGGTTAACTTATCAACTATCACAAGAATGGCATTGTGTCTATGAGATGTGAGCGGCAACGCTACAATAAAATCCATAGATATGACTTCCCACTTGGACATAGGAACATCATGTGGTTATAGGAGGCCTTCCAGGTGATGGTGGTCATCTTTCACTTGTTGACACTCTAGGCATTTGGCGATGAAATTGATCCGTCGGGATCTTTTAATGACTATGGTTGAGTTTTAAATTTGCATGTGTTAATTAACCCTTTTGAGAAGCTTAATGAAAGAATGAGGAAAAGAGAGGAATTATGACATCCATATACACATATGTAGATTTGAAATGAATTAATAAATAGAAAACCATAACGAGAGAATTGATAACGGAGTTTGGCACAACGTTGCCTACGTCTTCGGGCCTTTGTCTATGTGGGGGAGGCTTCTTTATTTATGTTCAAAAGCTCAAAAGTACATTGTAGCAGTGTCAATTGGCTACAAGACTAATTTGTTCATGTTCTTCCAGATCTCTAGAACCCAACAAAGAAAACAGCACGCAAAGCGGATGTCTGGAGCTCCCAGAAATGGCCCCCAAGCGTCTGCTCCTCAATAGCTTCCCTGCATAAAAATAACTTTGGCTTGGCTTCCCTTCAACATAAATCTTCTCTAACTATCCTCCATGGCCTCAAACATTCATGGTTTTATAGATCTGAATTTGGTTATCCATCCCCAACTTCCTCCCAAAATTTGGGCTCCAAAAATGCCCAATATCTCCCAAAAATGACCAAAATCCATTAATAACAAGCACAATATCATTTAAAAATCCAAACTATACATAAAAAACCATTTTTCATATGTATTTGGGCACATCCCCCTTTAGCGCGTGCTCCTGGTCATATGGGGGAGTGGCCATGTGGCCAGGTGCTCCATCTATACACGAGCCCCCTGTCTCTGGCTCCTGGTCTTCGACGTAGGCATAGGACCGGGGCCAACAGCTTACCCGCGCGCCTTTTTTGATGGACAGCTCCTGGTCCTATGGGATCTACCCAAGATCTGAGGTTTTATCCCTATCATTACCCCCACGCTCATCGTTTGGTTCTATGGCGTGTGAATAGACCACGGGCTAGGGCTAGCCCCAGCCCTTTCCACCCCCAAATATTACATTGTTTAAATTTAAATAAATACTTTGCCACATACATAATAAGAAACACCAGTAGGTCGGGTGGTAAGCCTGGTCCTACCATTCTGTAGCTTGGAGGAGGTCAGGGGTTCGACCTCGATGGTGAACCCATAATTTTACACAACGCCGAAAGCCAACCCCAGGGTTCCACGTGGCAGCCCATGACTGGGCCACGTGGCATCTCAACAACCAATCAAAAATTGCCACCTGTCAAACTCTGACTCGTCCACCTGTCTGCCAAGGTGTCTACCCAGTCAGCAACCGTACCTCTATGTTTCTGCCATGTCACTTCCCTGTCAGCCTGTGCCACATCATCCTGTGCCACATGTCACCCTTACAGTGGTGACACATGTCACCTTCTGATTGGTCCAACTGTACCTGTCGTACTCCCTGTCACCTACCACGTGTCATCACCAGAAGCTACCATGTCAGTTGTACGATCGTACGGCCTATACAGTCAACCTACCATGTGGCACTATATGGACTGTACAGACACCCATTTTTTGCCTGTTTGGGTTTTCGAACAGAACGCGATATCTTTCTCATATGGAGCCCATTTGATGAAGTATATGGCCTGAATCAAGAAGATGAGATGGACGCAATGGCACTAGTTTCGTCGAATTCTGAGCACTTTCATTTTTTAGCCTTTTTTACCCCTATCAGGCTCCTCGATCCAATTCTAGATCATAAATGGAATACATCGCGCTTCATGCCTACCCAAAAGAAGATCTTCCTCATGTCTGCATACATTTTCTTCACACCTAGATGCACACAATAAAGTTCTCTATGGGCTTCCTTCAGTATGATGCTTCGAATATCCCCATCTTCAGGGATGTTCATCCTTCCCCGATATCTCAATAGTCTGTCTTCTTCCAAAATATATCCTTCATACTTTGGATTTAATTGCCTCCCACTCTAGAGGTTTGAATTAACCTTTAAATACCAACTGTCTCCATGGAGTTGCGTCAACACATGTTCCCTCAGATTGAATTTTAAGGGTACCAGGGAGAAGACACGTGGTCTCCTATTCAAGGCATCTGTGACCACATTTTGCTTTCCCTTGATGTATGAAATACCAAAATCGTACTCACTCATAAACTCACTCCATCACCTTTGCTTGGCATTCATATCCCTTTAAGTGAAGAGATGTTTTAAACTTTGATGGTCTGTTTTGAGCTTAAAGTTTCTCCCCACAAGATAGTGCCTCCAAAGATTCAGAGCTAGCATTACAGCTGCCAACTCTAAATCATGAGTAGCATAAAGATCTTCGTGTTTCTTCAACTTCCTTGACGCATAAGCTATCACTCCTCCATCCTGGATTAGCACGACCCCCAACCCTTGCTTCGAGGCATCCTTGCAGACTGTGAAATCATTTTCCATATCCGGCACTCGTAAAATTGGTGCACTAGTTAGTAACCTCTTTATCTCGATTAATGCACTATCACATTCTTTTGTCCATTCATACCTAACCCCCTTGCGCTACAAAGTGGTGACAGGTTTTGCTATTTTAGAGAATCCTTCCACAAATATCCGATAATAACCTGCTAGCCCCATGAAGCTTCTCACCTCATGGGCATTTTTCGGCACTGGCCATTCCATAATGGCCTTTACCTTTTCTGGGTCCACAAAGATTCCTTCACTGAAAATGATATGTCCTAAATAGTGAATTTATTTATGGAAGAAGGAACACTTCGACAACTTCCCATACAATTTGTTCTCTCTAAGGCAGGAAAACACCACTCGCAAGTGTTCTTCATGTTCTCTTTCATTCTTGGAATAGATGAGGATGTCATCTATAAAAACTTGTACAAAACGATCTAAGTACTTCAGGAATACTCCGTTCATGAGGCTCATGAATACTGTTGGCACATTGGTCAATCTGAAAGGTACTAATACAAACTCGTAATGCCCAAACCTAGTTCGAAAGGAAGTTTTAGGAATATCACCTTCCTTAATCCTTAACTGGTGATACCCTGATCGCAAATCAATCTTTGAGAATACCGCTGCTCCTTTCATCTGATCAAAGAGGTCATCTATTCACGGCATTGGGTACCTATTTTTCACTGTAGCACAGTTCAAGTCCCTGTAATCTATACACAATCATAAGGAACCATCCTTCTTCTTTACAAAAATTACTGGTGCACCCCAAGGTGAGACACTGGGCCTTATTAGCCCTAAGTCGAGTAACTCTTTCAACTACATTTGCAACTCACAAAGTTTCGTTGTTGTCATCCGATACAGAGTCTTGGAAATTGGTTCTACACTAGGTTTTAGCTCAATAGTAAAATCAATCTCCCTCTCAAGAGGTAACCCTGGTAACTCATTCAGAAAAACATCCTTAAATTCTGACAATACCGGGTATTGATCCAAGGAGGTTCCCTTCCTTTCATTCACTGCTTCCACTACATATAGTCGACACCCTTGCCTCAAGCATCTCTTAACCTTCATAGTTGAGATAAAGCGTAATGACACCTTTCTCCGTACACCCTGGATCTTTGTTGGCCTTCCTTCATCGTCAACACAGAGCACCCTTTTTGTGAAACAATCTACCAAAGCTCAATGAGCTTCTAACCAATCCATTCCAATGATTAGGTCATACGTCCCGAGAGCAGTGACGTATACCTTCAACCTGGTAGTATGTTAAGCCCTAATATTGGCTCATTACCCCTTAATTGGGGCATATTAGATTAGTAATGCTATTTTATTTATGTCATCTCTAGGCCATTAGTTGTAATTAGATTAGTAATGTTATTTTAATTATGTCGGCTTTAGGCCATTATTTGTAATTATACCTCCTAGTCTCCTATATATACCAAGGAGAGATTTTCATTTTGAATCATCTTGTACTTGAACATTTAAGTGGGGTAAAATGAGGTTGCCCCCTCGAAGAGGCTTATTATCTGAAATTATCTCTTTTTCAAGGTGTTGAGTACTTTTCCTGAGGTTTTTCTATGCTATATTGAAGTTTGGTTCTTAACATATGGTATCAGAGCTCAAGGTCTTGGGGTTTCGCTGCTACATCTGAGACACCATGGTATTTTTGCTATAACTTTTTTTCTACAACGTTTCAAAAGGAACGGCTTGGAGGGTATTTAGAAGACGGATCAAGGTACATTGGGTTCAAAATTTAGCTCCTCAGTCCTTATACTTTCGGAGATATATCCTGTACAATATAGGGTTCTGGAATCATCCTGAAATGAGTCTTTGCAGCATTTTCGCTATAAAAAAATTTCTGTAACGTTTTAGACCCTGCACTCTAGGGTTCATTTACAAAAATTAGGTTTTTATCTGTGGTAAAAATTTCAGCTTCTGGGTCATCATAAATTTGTATATACACCTTGTGTAAGATAGGGTATCTGACTAGTCCCATTGGCTAGTCTCAAGAAGGTGTTCCAGGTAAAAAACATCATAAATTCTTCCTAGAGTATCCAAATTGGGTGGGACTAGTTGCATTGGATCATGGACAGACTATAGTATTTTGGGTGCAAGTTTCAGAATTTTATATCAATTATTTTGTGCGGGGCACACTATACAAGTGAGATCTCCTGGAAAGGCCAAAAATCAGCAAGTTGTGGGGAAGTTATCGTAAATTCCACTTGGCACATCCAATTTTG